>JALMQS010000099.1:3221559-3315093 GCA_024734495.1 Forficula auricularia | reverse complement strand
GGGGGGGGTGTCAGGTCAAAAAATGAAAATCTTAGCTATTTACCAAATTTAGCCAAATTTTGTATACATAATCAGTGGAACATCAGAAGTATAAAAATGCAAAAACTAACCCCCCCCCTACATGATTATAAATAATTTTAGGGGCCTAGGCTGTATGGTAAAGTCAAGTTGAAGGCCACATCAGTACACCTCAGCTTATTTAAGTTTGTTATGAATATAATATTTATTTAAAATATTTATTTAAATTAATTTATCAAATTAAATTTTTCATTATCAAACACGCCTTTAAAACATTTATCTCAGAGAGAAAAAGAGGAAAAAGGACCGGGAGAAGAGCTTTTAAAATACATTTATATCGAATTAGAATATAAACAATCGAGGGGTGAACCGCGACCTAAAATCGTATACACCTACTTCCATCACTTTCATTTCCCAGTAGAAGACAATAGATTACCTAATGAATTCCAAAGTAATTCTAAATAATTCCAAAGACGGTGCACACCTAATTCCAATCGCGGTTCACCCCTCGTAAATAATCAATTAAGAAATAATTTAAAAAATAAATAAGTAAAAATAAAAAATGAATCTATGTAGCTCCTATAATTTTTTGGTGAAATTCAAAAAATCATGAATAATAATAAATGTTAATTTTTTAAAATAATTAAGAGTTACGGTATATACTAAATAGATAGTTATAGATAAAATAAAGTTATTTTATAAAAAAACTCAATTTGTTTATTAATTATCCAAATGTTTTAGGAGTTTTTTTTAAGGTTTTTCTCTCTTTTACAATGGAAATTTAATTACTATTTATTAATCCTTTTTAAACTACCTATTTTTACAAATTTTCAATTAATAAACGTAGAATTTCTCTCAAAAAGTTTGAATATTTAATAAACTTTTTGAGAATGTTTTTAGTATTACAGAAAGGAATTTATTTAATAGAATAAAACAACTAATAATTTATTTCAAAAAAGGTATAAATATATACCTATGTATTAAAATAGTGAAATATCATATAAGAAAATGTAATAAATATTAAAATCTAGATAGACCACGAATTAAATAGACGTAAAATCGTGCATAGACCCGAAAAAGCCAAAGGGAGGTAGATAATATTGATCGACTTCACATATCTTAAAAGTGTTCGATTAAAGGAAAATGTCTACGTAGAATAATTTTTAACATCAAATTTATAATTTAGAGAACATTAAGTCTACCTTGTATTAAAATTAACTAATGTTGAGAGCGCCATTTTTCAAAAGAATTCAAATTGAAATTGAAACTACAGTATTTAAAGCGGGGAAGAATCATGAAGTGTGCTCGTAGGAATCAGAAAGCAAATTGTTTAGGCAATTTATATGATTTAGAGCGTAGGGGAAATGACTAAGTATTTTAGATCTACAGATTTAGTATAGAAGTAAGTTAATGATATCCCCCCATCTATCATAGAAATATTGTTCCATCGAAAACTTTCAAACTCACAACGGAAAGCTGGAACAGTTTAAATAGAATGAGACTAAATTTATTTAAGTGACGAAGTTATGACAAAATATAAATTAATCTGTCCTTGAATTTTGGAAGAAAAAAACATAAGATATTATTATTTATCAATTAGAAACAAAAATCTTACACGCTGGAGACAAAAGAGGAAGAAGATATCGGAGAAGTAAAAGAAATTATGCATTATAGGTACTCGGCGTCGTCATTCACATACTCACGCAAGATCAGAAAAATCTGAAAAACAAAATAAAGTAAAAATTAATATTTTACAAAACATTGAATTTAAAATATCTTCATTCCAAATAATATAAAATCCACTGAAGAGAAATAATGATGAAACCGTGATTTAAAAGCTTTTTACTTTACCTACTGGGTATGTTATGGTAAGTTTTGTAATCGCTTATAAAAAAGTGTTTTTTTTTTGTTTCTTTTTTTCGAAATATCTCAAAAATAGCTGAAACTATATTGATTAAAAAAATTCATGGCATTTCGGTCTACAAAAAAGCCCTAATAAGTTAACATCAAAAAAATTATATTTTTCGAGATAATGATTGTTTTGTCAAAATGTCTGTTAGTCCGTGCCAAATTGTTGTGGACGAGCTAGCTCAAAAACTATTGTGAATATCAGAACCAAATTTAAAACGTAGTTTTGGTGATTTGAGATTAAGAGCTGATTAGATTTTGGTGCATATCGACCCAAAATTAAGGGGAGTAGAGGGGAGGGGGTTAAAAATGAAAAATCTAGGCCATTTGAGCAAGTTCAGCAAACTCAACCAAATTTTGTATAGATAATCAGTGGGACCCCAGAAGACTAAAAATGCAAAAACTAACCACCCAAAATGGGGGGGGGGGTGTAGGGACAAAAAATTAAAAAACTAGACCCTTGTACCAAACTCAACCAAATTTTGTAAACATAATCCGTGGGCCCACAGAAGTCTAAAAATGCAAACACTAACCCCCCTACATGATTATAAATAATTTTATTAAATATTAAATACAAGTGAGGGGCCAGGTTGTATGGTAAAGTCAAGTGGGTAGCCACATCAGAACGTATCAGTTTATTTTTTCTTGTTTTATAATTAGAAAACTACATACAAAATTTCAAATTTCCCGCACCAGTAGTCCCATAGAAATCGCGATAAACCAATAAATAAGTCGTATTTGAATAATCTATATTAAAATCGATTCTTTCGCGACAATCCACACAAAAAGTTTGAACGGTGTTAAAATTTTTGGTTATGTTTTTTTAACGTGACTGTACTTCTAACACTACTATATTCTCTTTATGAATGGATCGTTTCCAAGCCATTGATATTTTATCACCTCCACTAAAAATAATTGCCCAAAATGTTTATTTTTTATCAAAACTACGAGATAAATAATTTCAATTTTTTTTATGTTACTCCGAATTTGTTATTCTAACAAATATTAGTTTTTCATCAAGATGGTGAAAGTTCTTCAATGAAAGAAAATAAAATAATCTACCCTTTCTTAATCTATCATATGTAAAAAAATTGATTTTTAATTGCAATTATTATATGTTTGGAGTGGTTAATCGTCTTAAAATTTTAATACTCTTTTTATTATGCTTTTAATGAGTTATATTCCAAGTTTCGAAGACTTCTTGAATTTTTGCATTTGTGAAAGACTACCTTAATCAGAATTTCTTTGGTTTTTAATATTTGTTATGGAGGAGGAGAATGGGGTCTATAGATAAGTCGATTAGAAGAGCTGACCATTTCAGCCAGTTAATCCTAAGATGATTGCTTAGATGAGTCATTTTGCCCATCCTTGCGTGAAAGATTGAAACAGGAAAAGAATTCCATTCCCTCTAGAAGGCATTGAACAGACGAATTGACGAATTTATTGATAACAAGATAAAAAATAAATTACGATTATATTTAAAATAGATATACTTGTATTTATAGGTATAGATGAAAAGATTTTCATCTCTCTGTAAATATACAAAATTTATAGAAAATTAAATAATTCTAACCTAGATGCATTATAGGGAACATAAATACTAACTATAAATGGGTCATTCCACGCCAAATCGAAAGGTTTGAAAAATTTTAATTTTTTATTTCCTTCATTTTTTGACATTTTTTAGTATCCATCAAAAAACTCTTCCAGGTAAATTTGGGAAATTTCGATTTTTTGCTCATGACTTCTTCAAAAATGGTCCAAATTTAAATTTTTATTTTTTTGAAATTTTTATTTTTTTATATACTTTTTAGAAAAAAATACAAAAAAAATGATTTAAAGTGTTTTTATATACGATTTTTGAGTTTGAAAATTTTAATCTTGTTTTTGAAACTATATATATAATACTCTTCGATTTTTTTTGATAATTTTTTATTTTAAACTTCTATTCATTCTACAAATTTTAAGACCGGGTTGATAGTGAGTGGTCCTATGATAATTACTTACTATTTTTTTCGATTTTTGAAAATTTCGAAAAATTTTATTCACTATTAATCCTTATTAAAACCACTTTTGGTTTTGAGTTCTCTTTTTTTAGTAATTTTTAAATGATTTTCATTGTTTACATTTGTTTAAAATAAATAATTAGTATTTTGGTTTGTTGAAAAGAAAATCAAAATCAAAATTCAAATTCAAAATTCGAAAATCGAAAAAATAATAATTACCATTTATATAAACAATATATGTGTATGTTTATTTGGATCAAGCCAGAACAAGCTTAGTGATTTCTCCTTATAAAATAATTTTGATAAAAAAGGCATACAAAACTTCAATTTGATTGTAAAGATAAAAAATGATGATTACATGATCACAAAGCTTGATCACATGATTTAATAACTAATTTAATAAAATTAGGTAGATTATTCATTCCATGTGAAAACTATCACAGATTAATTGATCAGAACGTCGTATATTAGTTAGCGTTTTAATAAATATTAAATATACTAAAAAGGGCTTAATGAATACTACTTAGTACATATTTTATATATAATAAATTTTAATATTCGGGGGGGGGGGGGGGGGTGCATGTGAAGTCATATGGATGGACCCATAAAATTAAATTATTAATATTTTCTTTTTTTAATTGAACACAGGGAACTCGATGTTTATAAAAATTCAAAACACACCGTTAATATATTTTTATTATCAATTTGTGAAAATTATTATTTTGCAAAGTTTATTCCAGCTGGTCTCCTAGTATATGAATTGGTTTTTTGTCTTTCGATTAAATTTTTCTCCGAAAGAGATAATGATAAATAAATACCTCAGGCAATTTTTCTGATTTCATTTTAGTCTCGCTTTTGTTTTTGTCAGTGCAATTTCGATTGTCAATTTATTCTAATTAAGAAAAGTGATTAAAATTGTTCTTCAGCTGAAAACTAGAGTGAGTAAAATGTATTTTTATTAAGATTACATCCCTTAATACCAATATAGATATTAGAGTAGTCCTTATTTTGTGTATTTCGAATTTTTCGGGTGACAGAGGCTAATATCGTTTGAAATAAATAAAAAAGATATCCCAAGTTTCAAGTCTATCTCAATTTTAGCCTACTACAGCGATTACAGTTTCCCATCTAAATAACAGAGTTTTTGGCATTGAACGATCAATTTTTTATTCCGACCAAAGTAATGGTTCAGAATTGAAACTCTGTAGCCTTTATCCTTATAATAGTAGCTATTCCTTAATAATTTTTAAAGATTTTTAGTTATTACAATTTTGGAGTTACATTAGATAAAATGCTGCTATATAACTTAGTAGTTATTAATAAGTTATTGACTCAAAAATTATAATAGCTAAAAATCTGTAAAAATTCTGAGAGATAGCTACTATTACAAGGATAAAGTCTACAGAGTTTCAAATTTTTTGTACCATTACTTTAGCCGGAATAAAAAATTGATCGTTCAATGCCAAAAATCCCATGTTATTTAGATGGGAAAATTAATCGCTATGTAGCACTAGGTTAAAATTGAGATAGAGACTTGAAACTAGTGGGATATTTTTTTTTATTTATTTCTAACCATATGAGCCCCCGTCGCGTAAATATTCGAAAATATCCAAAATAAGGAGCACCCTAAACCCTAATAGATATTCATTGAACACTTTTAGTTTTTAAAATTAAAACTAAAATAATTTGTGAAAGCTACCAAGTAATTTCGAAATCAATAAAAATAGCGAAAAGTTTAACTTTTACTTTATCCCCCTTCAATTTTACCTTTCAAATGGAATAAATAATTTAATCCTCCCGGCACAAATACCTAAAAATGCTCTTATTTAAATTAGGAGAGCTCAAAACCTGTATATCCTGTGAAAACCTGAATTCGTCGTTTTTTGTAAAAATCCAATATTAGTAATAATGAAGCTAGTTGAAGCTTTTATTTTTGTGAATAATTTGATTAAAACTTGAATTTTTATTTAAATCACACATAATTAATTATAATTATTTATTGAACACGAACAAATAATACAATATAACTACGACATTTCGATCGACTTAATCTGGGATCGAAACGTCGTAGTTATATTATTATATTGTATTATTTGTTCGTGTTCAATAAATAATTATAATAAATTATGTGTGATTTAAATAAAAATTCAAAATGCAATATGTTTCATTACTTAAAATAACTGAAAAATTGTTATATTATAATGCTTTTTATTTCTTTTGGCATCTTTTTGAATCCCCGACTCGATTTAGAGTGCTGGCAATTACTTACTATAGGAAACTCAATGATTAATTTTCCATAATAAAAAAAAACAATACTTTCCCCATGCTTCGCATTGGATAAATTAAAAAATTAACTCACCTAGATGTACGAAGAGGTGGATGAAATTTCCAATTGATTTCCAAAGTTCTTCTAGAGTATTTACTTAAAATATTTCAAAACAAATATATAAATAAAAATATTTTTTGACTCATTCGATAAAATAAATTATTCAGATTTATTCACAATTTATTTTTCCCCTGATTTGTTAGAATCACTACAACCCAGGATATTTCCGTATTATCAAAGTGAACTTACTAACAATAAGTTAGGTCAGAAAAATATTAAATATCAAAATTCAAAACGACATCTGTTGGTTGAAATAAGAAAAAAATGTTAGTCAAAAAAAAGATATAGTCCCCTAAAAATATAGAAGTTGACCACTTGGGAACTAACAAAAGAAGAATTTTCGTTGCTAGGACTTTTTGATTATCAAATTATTTTAGGGAAAATGTATTAAGTGAAAATTAATATTATTCATATTTTGCCCTCACATACTAGTTTTCGTTTAGCCCTATCATATTTGGTATTTTTATTTATTTACTTGTTTTATAAGTGTGTGTTTCAGTGAAAAAGTGAAAACTTTTTCAAGACTCTTGGTAATTTTTAGTAATTTGGTCATTTTTGAGAGAGTATGTTAAAACTTGACATAATAAAGGTGAAGTTTATCAATACAAAATCGAATGCTAAATTTAAGCTAATTAGCTACAAGTTTTCGATAGGTTCCCATATAATTCTATTTTCTTTTTAAATTACGGATAAGTTCTCAAAAATAGTGAGCCTAAAATGTCATTAGAAAATACAAATATTTAGGCTTCAGATTAACTTTCTCTAACCTTCCCTTCTTGAGTTATTGTGGGTGTCGGAATCTACACACACACACATACACTAGGCTGCTCCTTATTTTGGATATTTACGCTGATTTAAGCTCATATGGATAGAAATAAATAAAATAAAAATATCCCCCAAGTTTCAAGTCTCTATCTCAATTTTAACCTAGTACTACAGAGCGATTAAGTTTCCCATCTAAATACATGAGGTTTTTGGCATTGAACGATCAATTTTTTATTCCGGCCAAAGTAATGGTTCAAAAAATTTGACACTCTGTAGACTTTATCCTTATAATAGTAGCTATCATTCAGAATTTTTACAGATTTTTAGCTATTAGATTTTTGGAGTTACATCTAGATAAAATACTGTTATATCTTAGTACTGTATTAGTAAATTATAGACTCCAAAATTATATTACCTAAAAATCTGTAAAAATTCCGAAGGATAGCTCCTATTATAAGGATATTGTCGACAGAGTTTCAAATTTTTTGAACCATTACTTTGGCTGGAATAAAAAAAAATTGTTCGTTCAATGCCAAGAATCCCATGTTTTTAGATGGGAAACTTAATCGCTCTGTAGCACTAGGTTAAAATTGAGATAGAAGACTTGAAACTTGGGGGATATTTTTTTTATTTATTTCGAACCATATGAGCCCCTGTCACCATAGCAAAAATCACAGGCGTTAGTTATCTGGGACATAAATATATTATTCTTATGGGAGAATAGATTTTGTTTTCCCGATAAATAAATATCAGGGGGAGTGAATTCCGATTATTTTACATGTAATTATTAATTCCGTATATCTCGAAAAGATGTCACTTCTACGAGATTTTCGCCAATAATAATGATAATTACCTGGAGGCACCGAGCGATGCTCGGTAACTTTTTCCTTCAGTTAAAAGCTTTATTTAAATATTATTTTTAATTTAAAATTCTGATAAAAAGGTCGATTTTTATTTGAGAGCCGTTTTCAAATTAAAAAAAATACAAATATATATAGTATTCGACCACTGTACCGCCCCCCCCCCTTCACTCCGCTCGACCTCACCCCCGAAACATCGCCCTACCCCCGGATCCCTCACCACTGCACCCCACTTACTTCACCTGTTTTGATTCAACCACATGATTCATTTTTATTCATCCAATTGTCAATAAATAAAACCTATCAAAATGTGTTATTTTTTTTAGAAAATTGAGGTTATGCAAAAGATATTTTTAAATAAATTCTTGATTATATTTTATTCTATTAAATAAATAAGATTCTTTATAAAAACAATTATAAAACGTTTATTAATAATTCTAACGTTTAGGTAGAACAAAATATGTTAAAAACCACAATCACAATACTTCTTCAAGGCCTTTGAGAATAAAGGATTAACCCGACCCATTGTCTGCCTGGGTACAAAAGGAAAAGAGTAACCTTTTTAAAACCCTAAGAATGGAATTTGTCTACCTGAGAATAATTAATTTGATTACGAAAAAACCCATCAAAAACAATTTTGTCGAAGATGAGACCGTGACAGATCGAATTGTCACCCCAAAAACCCCCTAACCCGTGAATTTCATCAAAATCGGTAGAGTCGTTTTCAAAATAGAACCAAGATACAAATATATAAATAAATAAATATACAATTTTGCTCGTTTAAAAGAGTAGATAATTATTATGAATTAAATAGATCACGAACCCTACTCTCCTGGCCCGAAGATTAGATATCAAAAGGATTTTCATTTTCAATTGTGCTCAGGTGTATTAAATAAATCAAGCCATTTGGGTAAAACATCTTGGCAATTTTTTTTCTGTACCTGCAATCCTCTTAAGAAATACAACAGCTGTAATTTGAAAACAGATAAAAGGATTTCATCTGCATTATCCACTTTCAGAGCCAACAAATAAATTCTATTGGGATGCAAGCAACATAAATGGACTTGGGTTGGCTGTGAAAAATATTTATTGAACTAACTTTGGACATCTATCGGCAGGGTTGGTTTAAACATACCAAAGGCCATTAAGTTAATACAATATTGACTTTAGTTTTAATTTAGATATTTATTTTTGAAACCCTTAGAGCCTAGAACATCATTTATTTGATCTGAGACTTTGGTAATCAGACAAATGATTGAGAAGAATTTTCGGGTTGATATTCAAATGGTGATATTCAAAAAATTAAAAAAATAACACTAGAAATTATATTAGCTGATTTTCTAATTTGACCATGTGTCCATGACGAAATATCTTCAAGAAGAGCAACATCAAAATAATAGATTAAAATTTAATAAGCTGACGTGTTCTGAGGTGGCCATCCACTTGACTTTACTATACAACCTGGCCCCTCACTTATATTTAATAAAATTATTTATAATCATGTAGGGGAGGGTGGTTAGATTTTGCATTTTTAGATTGGCCCACTGATTATGTATACAAAATTTGGTTGAGTTTGGTACAACCTCTCCATTTTGGCGGTTAGTTTTTGCATTTTTAGACTTCTGGGGTCCCACTGATTATGTAAACAACATTTGGTTGAGTTTGCTTAAATGAGCTAGATTTTTAATTTTTAACCCCTCCTCCACTCCCCTTAATTTTGGGTCGATATGCACCAAAATCTAATCAGCTCTTAATCTCAATGCACCAACGATGACACGTGGGAAATTTGGTTTTGATATTCACACTAGTTTTTGATCTACCTCGTCCACCGTTGGTACCGCAGAGACTAACTAACAGACATTTTGACAAAACAGTTATTATCTCAAAAAATATAATTTTTTCGATGTTCCCTTATTAGGGCTTTTTTGTAGACCGAAATGCCATGGTTTCGCTCAATTTTTTTAATCTAAAAAGTTTCAGGCGTTTTTGAGATATTTCGAAAAAAACGAAGGAAAAAAAAACACTTTTTTCATGCACGATTACAATACTTGACCATACCCTGTATGGTAAAGTAAAAAACGGAAACTTTTTCTTGGCTCGATACAGTTTCAGCAAATTTTAAAGTTGGGGGCAGGAATTTAAATATACCTAATATAAGTAAACAAAATTAAAGTAATCAAAATTTATTTATTGAAACATCTATTTGCTAAGTAATGCTTTTTCCTAGTGAAAATCTAAATAAATAAAATTATTTTTAAAATTTTTAAATAGGAAAGCTCAAAATTTATTGGAGGAATTCGGGACCCATAGTTTAGGAAGACCTGGTCTAAGGTATTGGTTAAAATAATAGAAAAAAGAATTTTTTTCTTGACTCTCTCTCCTTATCTTACATTTAGAGAGATAGAAGGGGAAATCTATTACATATAACCAGATAACCACCCTAAAATCCATAATCTCCCTCACCCCCATTCCCTGAAATTTTTTCATTTCATCCCTGTTTTATGATATCTCTGGGGCAACATTATTTGTACTGATAAAGCCCAAAGGATTAGCTGTCAGGGTCATAACCACGGAGGGAGAGATTTGGAAGTTAATTCTCCCCTTATAAAGTAAAAAAGTAATACAAAAAACATAATAATTAGTTCAGGTTGAAACAACTATGGTGAAATTAGAAAACTTGTAAAAGTTCAAATTCTAAAGGCGTTTTCAAGTGACAAAAGCACAGGTCTGCGAAAATTAATTTCAAAAAATGTTCATATTTTTGAGTAATATTCTTATTCTTTTCTCAAATACAGTAGAAATTAGTATCTAAAAAAATTATATAGCATCATAATGCATTTTCAAATTTTTCTTTTTACTTTACCACACAAGGCATGGTCAAGTATTGTAATTGTGCATGAAAAAAATGTATTTTAGATTCGACTTTTCGAAATTTCTGAAAAACGGCTGAATATATTAAAAAAAAACAAAAAAAACAATACATTTTGTTCTACAAAAAAGCCCTAATGAGTGAGAGTCAAAAAATTATATTAAATATTAAATACATATATATATATTAATTTAATGTAATGGAAGGCAGCCCAGGGGTAGTGAGGAAAGAAAAAATTAACACATATCAAATAAGCTGTAATTTATTGGAATCCTTCCTCCTTTCCTTTCAAATCGACGTTTTTAATTAAGAAAAGGAGAAAAAAATGTTTTTCTATGCCTTTGATAGAAAAGAAGAAAGTTTTGAACACTACTGTGGAGAGAAGAAAGAAACATTTTATTTGTTTCATTCATTGACCCTTTGAAACCCTGAAGAAGGAGCGAAAAATCCTCCGAAACGTGGGTTTGAAAGGAAAGGAGGAAGGATTCCAATAAATTACACCTTATTTGATATGTGTTAATTTTTTCTTTTCTCACTACCCTTGGGCTGCCTTCCATTACATTCAATTACATTCAATTAAAATTTCTACCAGTCCGTCTCTCTCCAGAGAAAATTTCATTGCAAAAATATATATTAATCATTCGCGGTTGATGACTTTTCAACCAGGGGACGCTGTCCAAAATGAAAATAATATTATTAACCCTTATTTCGATGCTCCAACAACCCCTACGTAATAAGAGCTTCATTGCCAAAATCTAATTAAAAAATAAATTCGTTTTAACTACCCTTGGAAAGAGGGTAAAAAAGTAATTATTTCCGAGATATTTAAACGAAAATATACACTTTTTTACTCTTTATCAAATTATACTATTTAAAATGAGTTTAATTTTTGAAAATTAATATTTTTTCTCTCTCGTCTCGTTATATGGTTAAAATTTATATACATTAGATAATAGCTGACCCGACCACGCTTTGCTGTGACTAACTCTTATCAAAAATTTAAATATATTTAAAAAATAATAATAGTTTTGAAAATAAATTGAAAATGCAAATAATTATAGAATAGGTATTAAATCAGTAAAGGAATTATATATTACTTGTCAAAATTGTTCACTTAACAAAAAATAATATTGACAGTTGAAAGATTTCCAAAAAGCTATTATCGGTCATCTTGTTTGTTTCGTTTTACCCCCCCAGAGAGGCGCTGGCGTTGTTTCCTCGAAAAAAATATTTTTTACATGCCATAGGTATAAAAACACTATATATAAAAACACTCGTGTATTTGAATGGAATGTTGTGTGAAAATTTCAAAGAAATCGGTGAAGAACTTTCGGAGATCCTTCAACGTATCACTTAAGCGTAATAGTACATTTATATTTATATAGATTTGTAACAACGGATAATAATTTGAAAATTTAAAGATCCTCCTAAAATTTTTATGAAAATATTCGAAATGTTTGAAATTCTCCACTGAAATGTATATTATTTATTTACAAATTATGAAAACAAGGCTTCTCAATTATAGTATGATTTTTGTCCAGTTTAAAGCTAGAGGAAGTCTCGATTCAAACCGAAAAGCCACAGATTAGTATATATATACCTATACATAAATTGATCCCTATTTTTAAGAATCAAAGAATCTATTTTAGAATAATTCTAAATTTGCAAATTAAAAAAAAAACCTTTCACTTATCAAATCCCATTATTTTCAGTTATTGAAAGATTCACTCTGAAAGTCAAGGAACGATCTAGATTATCACTTTACAGATAACCGATTTTATTTATATAATGATTAAAACAAACTCCGTTGGAAGAGATTTGAGTTTACCCCCAAACTTGAAATAAAGGGGAGAAAGAAAAACATTCCGGATATTTATTTTAAGAAAACTATCAGTAGCGAACAACCCTTGATAACACCCCAGTAAATAACTTCTTTTTAAATATGACTATTGATAAGAATTATAGCTTTATAACCAGAATGATAAATAAATAAATAAGGATATAATTACGTTAATAATTACGTTACGCTGACGATAGCACCTTCCATAATGCTCAATCCTTAATAAACAATCGCGCAAACATAGCTTCCTATATAAATTTAGATCTAAACGGGCTTAAAAAATAGGGATCTCACAACTTGGTAAACTTTAATGTTGGCAAAACGCAGTGCTGTCTAATTTCTAGGCGCGTAGATAGGAACCTTCCTGACATTTCCTTTGATTCGACCTCAGTGGAATTCCGTGATAAAATATCAATGTTAGGTGTCATCTTAGGCTCTGACCTTTCTTAGAATGACCATATTATCTCAGTAGCAAAAGCTGCAGCATGTAAGCTTGGCTTTCTTTTCCGAACCAAACGCTTTTTCACCCCCACTCAACTCTTTATATTATACAAGGCTCAAATTCGCCCCTGTCTTGAATATTGCTCTCATCTGTGGAGAGGGGCCTCCAAGCATTCTCTTAATACTTTAGATGCAATTCAGAGGCGGGCTATCAGACTTATAGGCGATCCCGCATTAACTGACACTCTCGACTCCCTAACCCATCGTAGATCTGTCTATATTCTAGATATTACCATGGATTTTGTTCTGACGAAATAAACTGGATAATCCCACCAAGGGCTTCATTTGCGCGATTTCTAAGATTCAACACCCCTACGCGCTTAAACTGGATATCGAACAAAAGCATTCGCCAATTCATTTATCCCTATGACATCTAGAGACTGGAACTCTCTTCCCCCGACCGTCTTTACAGCAAATTATAACCTTCAATCTTTCAAGACCAGCATCGCAGATACCTTTGACTCCTACCCAATCTCTAAATCTCTTCTTATCTTCACGATACAAGGGTCCCCCGCGGACTACAGAGGTTGTACCTTCTTGGTGCAACTTCTTCTTGTATCAATATCATTATAAAAAAAATTGGAGGAAAATGTGAAAACTTTTTCTAGACTTTGAAAACAATCTCTTTGCTAATTTTAGAGTCTTGGAAATTTTACGCCGAATTTCAGCTCCAATAGGTGATCGTAACACCTGTAGTACTGAATTTGACTTTGTAAATTTGAAATGGTTTTTGTAACTGTCAGATGATTATTAGTTATTTTATTTATTAAGTATTTGTTTAAAAGTTTATTTCTTCTAATGTGTAGATGAAGTTCTCCTGCTTCCGCTAATAATGGATTAGTTGGGGAGGTTTTCATGGCTCCTAAAGATAATCTGATGGCTTTATGTTTCTTTAATAGATATTAGAAAAAGTCAGACTCCCATAGTCCAAAATTGATCTAATCATAGATCTATATTATATTAGGAAGCAGTTTGACGGGTCAACATCCCACCAAACTTTAGCTATACTTCTCATAATGTTTAAAAAAAATTTCTCATTTATTAATAGTATATTCAATATGGTCTTTCCATTTGAGTTTCGAATCTAAAATTATTCCCAAAAATTTTATTTTTCTACTTTTTCAAAGTTAAAATTATTTATTCTTATATTTGAAATATTTATTTGGAAGTCTGTATCTTCTGGTAAAAATCATAATTTTAGACTTGGTTGGTTCCAAAGTTTAATTCTTCTTATCCAACCAATTTGAAAATTTCAGCCTATATATAATAAAAGATTCCAAAAGCTCCTAAAAAACAAATCGATTGTTTTTTTGATTTCCTGCATTTTTCATGTGGAATTTTCTGAAATTAGAAAGCCTGAAATCTAGTCAGTTTTCATTTTGGAAATACAAACATTTTGAAACCTGAAAGACTTGCTAGAAGCTTTCGTTCTCGTATGATCTTTGTTATCAAAATGCATAGAGACAGTCTCATACAGGGGTGGCCAACCTATGGCGCATGTACCAAACGTGGCACATTTGAAGATTTCAAGTGGCGCATTTCATCATAAGATTTCTCAAGTACTCAAAGCTCTTATTGCCGATTCTTTGGTTCTATTAGAAAGATAGAAAAGGTACTTGAGTTGTGTACCGCACATGAATGAAATCATATGTGATATAAACTGACACGTTCTGATGTGGCCATCCTCTTGACTTTACCATACAACCTGGCCCCTAACTTATATTTAATATTTAATAAAATTATTTATAATCATGTATGGGGGTTAGTTTTTGCATTTTTAGACTTCTGGGGGCACACTGATTATGTATACAGAATTTGGTTGAATTTGATTCATAGACCTATATTTTCATTTTTTGGCCCTTCAAACACACTCCCCCCATTTTGTGTGGTTAGTTTTCGCATTTTTAGTCTTCTGGGTGCCCACGGATTATGTATTCAAAATTTGGTTGCGTTTGCTCAAATGGCCTAGATTTTTAATTTTTAACCTCCCCTTCCAGCCCCCTTAATTTTGGGTCAATATGCACCAAAATCTAATCGGCACTTAATCTCAATGCATCAAAACTACGTGCGAAATTTGGTTTTGATATTCACACTAGTTTTTGAGCTAGCTCGTCCACAAAAATTTGATAACGCACAGCATATGTATCAACCAGACATTTTGACAAAACAGTTATTATCTCGAAAAATATAATTTTTTCAATGTTCACTTATTAAGGCTTTTTGTAGACCGGAAAAATTTTCATTTCAATTATACATTATATAAATCCATTTATTTATATGTATTTATGTTTGTTTATTTGCATCAAAAAGATGACTAAGATGAGAGGTCCTTTTTGATTTACAGTCCATCTGTATTTAATTTTAACCGAAACATTTACTCTTGACAAATTCGCTGATTTATTTGTAAACATTTCTTTTGAAACCCTAATTTGTCAGTAATTTGTCAAAAATGTTAAGGATCCCTCCCTTCAAGGGTCAGGTATCTTTGTGAAAGGAGGCTTCCTTCCTTCCCTCTTCTGGCTGCTTGAAACATGATGGCGGTCTGCAATCGTCCATTGCTCATTTTATGCAAACATTTTTTCTCTTTCTTTATTAATCCTAAATAATTAGAATTCAAAGTGAATAGAAATGTATATATTTAATAATTATATTATAAGTACTCATATAGAGTGGAAATTTTTATTTTAGGTAAAAGAGAAAATATGGAAGTCAGTATCTGAGATCCAAACAATCGCCATTGTATTATCGATAGGCAAACACGGGGTATATTTAAAATACTTTCTTTTTTCAAAAATGGCTGCACCTTTTTCTTTCACATTTATATTCATAGAATATAATGGGAAAGTATTGCGATGGCCTTTCTGGGTCCTGGCTCTTTGAGAGCTTGAATCTCAGAGATGAAAAAAGTTAATTTAATTATCTAACTTCTAGTTGGAAGGAATCGATGCCTTTAATAGTTGAAAATGGAATTCAGGACATAAAACCGGAAATTGTGGTCCCCAGAGGCCAAAAATCCATTGGTCAGTGCGTACGTATGTATGTATGTACCCCCTGCGTTTCGCAACCATAAGTCTCAGAGCTACGAAATTCTAACCTTAAGCTCGATATAGGCTAGAAGCTAGAAGGAGTACACCAAGCTTTTGTCCCCGGCCCTTCAGGGATCTGCGTGCCCTGGGTGTCCCCAAAACTACATTAAACAAAATGACACTCAGGGCGATGCTAGGTTCCCTTTTGAACTTCTCGAGCTATAAGAGGCGGATATTCCTGACGGGGCCCGGCCTTAGTTAATTCGTAGCTGTGAGAATTATAATTGCGAAAATCAGAGGGGTACCCCCCAGACATCATTCGATTCAGACTCCCTGTATGTAATTCAGTGATAAAATGTCATTCTAGGCGTCACACGTCTGACCTTTCTTGGAATGACTATATTTAAACCCGCGCTTGAAATCAAGCGTCGTTAAGCATTGATTTTCTTAAAATTTGTATCTGGATTCTAGGAGCGAACAGGAGTGTACTTTCTTTCCACCCAATTTAATTTTTATTGAATTTTTGTCAACAAAAATTTTGTCGATCTCAAGAGTAGGCGAAATGAAAGAAATCCGTAAGAAGCAGTAGAATCGAGTTTCATTTCACGAATCATCGTTTCTTTTCATATGGTTTTTTGAACAATTTTTTCTACTCGAGTTTTCGAATAAATCAATGAATATATTTTTTTAATTTGTATAATTTAAGTTCGCAATGAAGCCACTATTACAGCGAGCCAAGTGGACCCTTGAAATCAAGCGTTACGATTGATTTTCTTAAAATTTTCACAATTTTTATCCGGATGCCAGGAGCGAACAAGAATGTTTTCCTTCCAGCCAATTTAATTTTCATTGACTATTTTGAACAAAAATGTTGTCGATTTTAAGACTAGGTGAAATAAAAGAAATCAGCAAGCAGCAGTAGTATCGAGTTTCATTTTACGTATCACCGTTTGTTTTCATATGGTTTTTTGAACATTTTTTTCTACTCGAGTTTTCGAATAGATGAATATATTTTTTTAATCTGTATTATTTGAGCTTGCAATGAAGCCAGTATTACAGCGACACAAGTGGAGCCTTGAAATCAATCGTTAACTATTGATTTTCTTAAAATATTAAAAATTTGTATTCGGATACCACCAGCGAACAGGATTGTACTTTCCTTCCCGCCAATAAAACCAGTATTACAGCGATATACAGCAAAAAAAAAATGGGATAATATGACTCCAAATATTTCCAAGTAATTCCAAATATTCCAATTCAGAAACGAGCAATTAAACTAATAGGAAACCCGGCCCTAACTAACTCACTCGACTCCCTGGCTCACCGAAGAACCGTTTCTGCCCTTTCCCTGTACTACAGATACTATCATGGAGTCTGTTCAGTCGAGCTGAAATCAATTATCCCCCCTTTACGAGAAACACGCGGTTCTCGAACGCTTAGCACCCATTCGCTGTCAAATTGAATAAAAATCGAACAAGCGCTTTCGCCAACTCTTTTATCCCTATGACCTCCAGTGACTGGAACTCGATCCCAGCCACCGTATTTCCTGCGACTTATAACCTTCAGCTGTTTAAAACCCGTATCCACAGTTCCTTTCGACCCCCGCCCTACTAATAAAATCCACTCTTCTTCTTCTTTTCAAGAATTAGTGTCGCGATGATTTCAAATAAATGAAAAATGTGAAAGTCGTGTGGTGAACACCCCAGTTGATTTTATACCTATTTATGACCTGGCCTTAAAATCTCAATAAATTCAATGAAAAATCTAAAGATAGAAATCCAGAAACTAAGTAGTTTGCCACATTGACAATACAAACATTTTGTCATTAGAATGTACCTATTTTCTGCCTCTTTCCGTTCTTGAGTTATTATCATTAGTATTGGAATCCAAATCAACACACGACCCAGAAGACGGAAAAGAAATAATTTTTCTTCACTTTTCAGACATTTTGAAACACAATGAGCAAAAAAATTCAATACTGGGGTCGGCTTTGCCTGCCTATCAGGGGTACCATGTAATTTGAGTTTTCATAAAAATCAGCATCCCCTAAAAAAAATATTTCACGATAAGTTTGTAAAATTGTTAAGGATTTTAAAAGTTGAACTTAAGTCGTAGGTAATTGTACTTTTAAAGGGTTTCAAAGGATTAAATTAATATTTTATTTTTTACCTACGACAATTAGTGCATGATATGAGCTAAGAACATAAAATCAACCTCATCTCCGTTAGAGTCAAATTGGCCACCTGTGCAATCTAATATTATCTATCTTAAATAACAATTTCCGATTAAAGTACTAATGAGAAGTACTCGAAAAAAATCCGGAGAATAAAGGAGAACGAAGTTGAGCGTCTCCTCCTCGCTGATGGCTATTTTTGCTTCAATTCTACAGAAAGTATAATTAAAGGCCACAGCGGCCAACAGGTTTATACAGGAAACAGTAAAATGTCATTCGAATGACACAATATAAAACGAGTCATTAAAAATTTGAAATTAAAATTCCAAACGAATTAGGGAGACGAACGGGGCTGGAATTGAGAATGCTTAGAAAAAATCACCTTAACAAGAAAGTTGCGAAAAATAAAACAAAACATAAACAAATATTTATTATATGTAGGAAATAAACTGGTGTTGTGAATCACAATTGTGTGCAGCCCACTACTACTTTCACTTACCCCTTATTTACACACTGATAATAATGAATTTACAAAATTAATTAAAAAAAAAATAATAATCAGGAAAAAACGTTTTTACTATAGGTGGAAACCGAGGGGTGAACCGCGATTGGAATTAGGTGTACACCGTCTTTGGAATTATGTGGAATTATTTCATTAGATAATGCCCCTTCCTCTATTGTCTTCTACTTGGAAATAAAAGTGGAAGTGTACACGATTTTAGGTCGCGGTTCACCTCGTAGAAACCAACTGTTCTTGTGAGCATTTGCAGACATATTATTTGAGGTTAATGCACCTCAGCCTCATCTCAACTTTTTTTTTAAGTGTTTATTAGACAAAAAAAAATTATATTATAGGCACGTAACTAGACACTTTTTCAAAGATTTTGAAGCCTAAAACATTTTTTTGAAAAAATATACATTTTTTAAAAAGATCTCTGAAATATGTGAGCTTTTTTGAGGGCAATTTAATTGATTAAAAATCAAGTTTTAAATCTCATAAATATTAATTTGACAATTTAATTGATGAACTCAAAAATTGTTATTTAATTAAAAAAAAAATTATACCGTATTTATTTATCTATATATATAAAAATTTAGGTTTTGTCTGTACATTGCTCCAAATCACGCCAAATTTTGGTTGCACACGTTTCAAGCAAACTTATGAATGAAAACACCCTTAACAAAATTCCTGTCTGTCTGTCTGACTGTTTCAGTGGTTTCCGCGAAAAGATGCTCACGATTCACGTCAAAACAGCTGAAGGGATTATTATGAAATTTCATATTTGTATCAGATGTCTTCTAACTTACGTTTTTAGCTATATAACGTTTTGATATTTTGACCCCAGAAGGGGGTTTGGGGGAGGGGGACATTAATGAAAATTATCAAATAACTCATAAACTATTAACTCTACGGCAAATTTTATTATGAGCAAAGTTGTAGGGGATGTGATTTCTGACAAATTTTGTTTAAAAAATTTTCCCCAAAAACCACCCAAAAGGGGGGGTCAAAATTTGAAAATTCTTGCTCTTTGACCAAACTCAACCAATAAACAATGTCTTCTGTAGAAATTATAAATTTTTAATTTATTTTCAACGAAACTATAGTATAGCCTTTTGAATCAGATATTCCAAAATCTAATCAGTACTATATATTGATACAAACGAACTTTTTGACTTTTCGATCTTGGGAACTGTGCTCTCCACATTATTTAAACTTACCCCTTTATTAATTAACCCCAGCTATTATTTCTACTAACTATAGGTATACATATTTTTAAGAAAAGTTCTTTGACATTTGTTTCTCTATTTAGTGTTACGAAGTTACTAGAAACCCTTATTATTTCATCATGTTTGACTGCCAGAGCTTCGCAGCTCAGAACAATTTACCACCTGTTGTGATGATATTTCATTTAGGCATATGCTTTTAATATGTGCTAAGTCACCACGGGAGTCCGCAGATGGGGGTAAACTTGCCCCTATTGATATTGCATAAAAAATTCCACAAAAAGTAAATTAAATTTGTTTGTGTATTGATGGAATACTGTAATTCTATAATCTATTGTAAAAAAAAAATAATTATATAAAAATTTATTATTGTAATTATTTGCCTCCAAGTTTTTCAATCTTGACAAAATTCTGTGGACCTTCATGCAAGAAGATCGGAGACTAGAGAAATTACAAAAAAAAATAAGGCATCTTAAGGTATATACCAGGGGTGGCCACTAACCTAAACTTTAGGAGCGGCAAATTTATAAAACTGTTTCAAAGAGAGCCATATTGTTTGGAGATTAATTAATGGTTTATTAAAAAAAAGACACATTTTTTTATTTTATAAAATATAATGAAGTAACATTTATTTTTTGCTCTACTTACTTATAACATTAGTGTTCAATAACAATAAAAAAAGAAATAACATTTTTCTTTTGAGAAGTCCCTTTACGAGATTTAATTTTTGTATTATCATTTTTTACTTTACCATAAATGGTATGGTCAAGTATTGTAATCTTGCATGAAAAAAGTGTTTTTTTTTCGAAATATCTCAAAAACGACTGAAACTATTTTGATTAAAAAAATTGGACGAAACCATGGAATATTGCTCTACAAAAAAGTCCAAAAGTGAATATCGAAAAAAATTATATTTTCCGAGATAATAATTGTTTTGTCAAAATGTCTGTTAGTCTGTGCGTTACCAAATTTTTGAGGACGATCTAGCTCAAAAACGAGTGTGAATATCAAAACCAAATTTCACACCTAGTTTTGGTGCATTGAGATTAAGAGCTGATTAGATTTTGGTGCATATCTACCCAAAATTAAGGGGGGGGGGTTAAAAATTAAAAATCTAATCCATTTGAGCAAACTCAACCAAATTTTGTATACATAATCAGTGGGCCCCCCATAAGTCAAAAAATGAAAAAACTAACCCCCCTACATGAATATAAATAATTTTATTAAATATAAGTTAGGGGCCAGGTTGTATGGTAAAGTCAAGTGGATGGCTACATCAGAACTTGTCACTTAATTTAATTTAATTGTTATACTTTTAAATCAGTATTACTCAAGATGGTTCAAGAGGGTTCAAGAGCCGCACGAGATTCACTGAGGAGCCGCATGCACCCCATCGAGTTATAGATCTTTCAAAATTGTATTAAACTTTTAGTTTTTATTTCGACATCACATTGCAATCGGAATACATTCACTCAATAGTTCCAACATAACATATTTTCAGTATAAATATATATAAAATTCATAAAAGGAGCTTATAATTTGAATTAATAAAGTAAAGGGTGTGTAGTTTCACAGTGAATGAAATAAAACTCAAAGAGGTTTATACAAGCTCAATATATTTCGGATTATTAGTCCATCATCAGAGTTTGTTGGTTAAACTCCTGATGATGGACTAATAATCCGAAATATATTGAGTTTGTAAAACATGTTAACCTGTAAACTCCTGATGATGGACTAATAATCCGAAATATATTGAGTTTGTATAAACCTCTTTGAGTTTTATTTCATTCACTGTGAAACTACACACCCTTTACTTTATTAATTAATATCATGTTTCACCTAAAACCTACACCACTTTCTCTAAGTAAAATTTATAATTTTAGTTCTTTTGAGGACAATTATTTTGGTCACTATATTCTAAGTTGAAGGTATTTGTGGAGGACAAAAAAAATAATTATGAAACCCTTCGATTAGACCTCTTTTCTTATATTATCATTATATAATAATTTTTTTATCAAGTGTAGGTATTGTTTGAATGAATGTCTTTTACATTAAAAGTTATACAATTAAAATATTTTCCCAAAATTTTACTAATAATAATATGAATTGAGTTGAAATGATATCAAGAAGCATTTGTTTGAAAAAGTAAGCGAGGGAAAAAAAGATAATGTACGTAACACATGACATCCCATCATTTGAGTTGAAAAGAAAAAACAAAAAATAAATTAAAAAATCTAAGATCTAAATATAATAGATCAGAGGTTTTTCCGTCAGACATTTCATCTCATCAAAACATAAAATAATTACTTTATCAAAATCGAAAGATTAATTGAAACCATACAGGGTATGGTCAAGTATTGTAAACGTGCATGAAAAAAGTGTATTTTTTTCTTCTTTTTCGAAATATCTCAAAAAAGGCTGAAACTATTATGATTAAAAAAATTTAGCGAAACCAGGGCCCTTCGGTCTACAAAAAAGCCCTAATAAGTGAACATCGAAAAAATTATATTTTTTGAGATAATAATTGTTTTGTCAAAATGTCTGTTATATCTGTTATCTGTTATTATTATATTTTTTGAGATAATAATTGTTTTGTCAAAATGTCTTGTTGTCTGTGCGTTACCAAATTTTGTGGACGAGCTAGCTCAAAAACTAGAGTTAATATCAAAACCGAATTTCAACGTAGTTTTGGTGCATATCGACGCCAAAATTAAGGGGGGTGGAGGGGGGGGGGGTTAAAAATTAAAAATCTAGGCTATTTGTCCAAACTCAACCAAATTTTAAATACATAATCAGTGGACCACCAGAAGTATAAAAATGCAAAAACTAACCTCCCAAAATGGGGGGGGGGGTCAAAAAATGAAGATCTTGGCCATTTACCAAACTCAACCAAATTTTGTACACTTAAACAGTGGGGCCTCCGAAATGGGGGGGGGGGTAGTGTGGGGGGTAGTGTAGGGTAAAAAAAAATGAAAATCTAGGCTCTTGTACCAAACTTAACTAAATTTTGTATACATAATCAGTGGGACCCCAGAAGTATAAAAATGTAAAAATTAACCCCCCCCCCCCAAATGATTATAAATAATTTTAAGGGTCAGGTTGTATGGTAATGTCAAGTGGATGGCCACATCAGAACACATCAGCTTATTTTTCACTTAAATTAAAAATTTTAACACATAAATTAATTATTACATTTTAAATGTAAGCTAAGATCATTATAATAAATATAATAAATAATTTAATTAATACATATAATAAATAAATGTCTTTTGACTCGATTTATTTATTTTTAAGTGAAGCGGACGATCATTTAGATAAATATTTACAAAACCCTGGGCCAGAAAGTTTTTTTTTAACGTTACCTACTATAATTTATCTATATCAATAAAACTTTTTTATTTTTTCTCATCATACAATTTGGCTAGATTAATCGAAATATATGCTTTCAGCCAACATTCCCTATTCACTACGTGTTAAAAGTCCGATTTGTAATAATTAATTTCACGAAAACCCTTAGTCAGATCTTTTTCAAAAAATATTTAATACCTATTTGTTATCGATTAATAACATATTAAAAATTCAGATTTTTAATCCTACATTGCCTTAATTTCCGAGCAACCTTCAATAAATATAATTTTTATAAAATAAAATAAAATCGTCTTCAGAAAAATTAAATGCAACAAATAAAATAATAAGAACTCAAAAATAAAATAAAATGTACTAAAAGGTATAAAATAATTATCTTATTTAGTTACAACTAAACGATGAAATATTTACATGAAATCACTTTTTGAAGTCGGTGCCAAACATATACATTTTATGAATCAAACTCGACGGATTTTACTTAGTACGATTGGCGGGTACGCTCGCTTATATAGTTTGTTTAGCACCGACTTCAAAATGTGATTTAATGTAAATATTTAGTCGTTTAGTTGTAACTAAATTAGATAATTATTTTATACCTTTTAGTGCATTTTATTTTATTTTTGAGTTCTTATTATTTTATTTGTTGTATTTAATTTTTTTGAAGTCGGTTTTATTTTTTTTTATAAAAATTATTTTTATTTTTCTCTTTTTAGTGATGTTATTAATAGTGACTTAATATAATATCTTGCATGCATCTCGTAAGAGAAAGCGTGGGGCGAATGAATCAGAAAATGATAATAAAATTAAATTCATAAATATAGAAATTCTCCTGAAACGTTTGCGGGCTTAAAATGAACGTTTTAAGATTGATTTTTTAAAAAAGATTTTATATATTTTAATTTCGATTATTTGCTCATAAAAATTGGAAATTTTCGTTAAATTGTCATTGATTATATCATCAGAACTTGACCAAATTAATATGGGACTCACCCCTAAGGTACCCTCTTTCCAATATAAAAAGAATCATCGAAATCGGTTCATCAATAAAGAAGTTATGCCTGAACAAACATAGCAAAAAAAGGTCCAATACCAATGAAAAAAAAACGGGACCAATCGGAAACTAGACTGAACCCAATGCAAAATCGGTTCACAATTGGCGAAGATATCAGGTAACATAAACACACAAAAAAAAATCAGTCGAATTGAGAACCTCCTCCTTTTTTGAAGTCGGTTAAAAACATTAAAAACAGCAGTTTTGGGGAAGATTCACTTCAATCTTTCCTTTTATACTAGGCATGGTTCATAGGATAAAGTGAAAAAAAAAATAATTAGAATCCTCATCTGGATTAAAAAGGTGTAACCTCTACAACAGCGTTTCTCAACCTTTTTTGGGCGACCAGTAAAATTTGTAAAAAAATTCGCGGACCAGTAATATTTTTTTAACAACAAAATTTTACTAGCTATTAAAGAACTACTACATAAGTTAATTGTAACATTTTAATTATCATTTACTTACAATAATATTTAAATGTAAAGATATGTAATTATATATACTTGTCCGCGGACTAGTAAAATTTCTCCGCGGACCACTGGTGGTCCACCGGACCAGCGGTTGAGAATAGCTGCTCTACAAGATCATATATTTTTGAATTAACTGATTTAATCACACTCTCCCTACTCTCAAATCTGAAAAATTGATGGAATTGAATGAATAAAAAGATTTCTTTGTCTATTATATAACGTTTTCACTATGAATTGATCGTTTATTAGAAAATATTATAGATAAAGAAATATTAGTCATTGATTTATTTCTAAGTCATGATTATTAAGTTTTATATATTCTTAAAAATGCAATCACTCTTTTATTCAAGATATAATTGATAAAAAGAAACAAAGGACATTTAATCAAAGTTGAAAAAAGGCATTAATAAAATAATTAACTGATTTATTGATTGCTAGAACAAAAATTTATTGAAAATTTGTCATTCTGCCGTTGGAAAGTTTATCTAGTGAAAAGTTTCTGCTGAAACTACCTAGATAGAAACTTTATATTTTCTCATAGATTGTACAAAGTTTTGAGATAAAAATATTCTACAGTCTGTGACGTCACATGGAAACATAAAACCAATTTTTTTTATTTTATCAAACCTCCTAGAACTTTATAGAACCGAACGTGTGAAAAGTTCTATAAGTGAAAATTTGGTAGACAGTCGGCTTGCATATTTATTTTTATCTAATCGAACCGAGATTTAGATAGAACCGAACCGTATTTGACCATAGATTACATTTCAGCACATTTCGACTCCTAATTCTGTGGTTATTTTCAATAGCTTGAGTATTTTTTCATTATATAGATTCAACAATTTACAATCTCTGTATTTAATGATTGAACCTTGCATTGTGAAGAGAATGATATTTTAGAGTTTGGGTCAGAGTAGAAGGTGTCTGTGGAAGGTGAATTAAGGGGGTTCGTGACTGTTAATCATTTTTAATAAGAAAATTCTCAAATTTTTACCATCGAATGATTGATGCATTAAATATTTATTCCCGAAATTTGAACTTGATGATCTGTCCCATTACAGAGAAATAAATTATTGAAAATTGTCTTTTTAACATGGAAGTAAATGGGCCGAGCTTTTAAAAGGGGTATAAGTTCTATACAAATTATACCATTTTCAACAAATTTATACAGATCACTTTTATGAATCGAATGATACATTTTTCAATAGGTTTGACAGTCTAGTTAATTAGTTATTTATTCACAAATGTAAAAATAAAAAGTTATTTGCAGGCAACAGAATATAACAAAAGCACTAGTGTAGAATTCCAAATCTATTTCTTGAAATCGTTTATGTGTTAAATAAATGTTTTTATAATGAAAATTTAATTCATACACTAAAAGTCCCATAAGCAACGGTGTTTTTGTCACAATGACAGCGAAAAAAGTTTACCCTAACTTTTCCAGCGACAAAACTGAACCTAGCTTTAAGATTCTAGTAGGCCTGCATCATCGGTGTCTAGCAACACTGACATGACAACCAACATTGTAAACAATTTTATGTCAAACTTGCATTGTATGAAAATGTGATAACACTTTATTGCATTGTATTTTTAACAATTGTACTTTTCCTCTAAATTAAATAAACTAATTTATGTCTTAATTTTGTTAATTTTGTGATTTACGTATTGATTCATTAAATTGTCTTACCGAATTACACTCAAGCTTTTTTTTGGGTCGAAGTAAACTTGATATTTTATAATTCGAGTTTTGTTGCCTTTGGGCAATTTAACTCAAAAAACTACCAGAAAAAATTACGAGTCCGTAGGACTCATAATTTTTCACAGGTAGTTTTTTCGTTTAATTGCCAGGCAACAAAATTCTCATTAAAATGTCAAGTTTACTTCGGCAAAAAAGCTCTCGTGTAATTTATAAGTGAGAAAAATTTATCTCAATATTCTTTTTATTAATATAATATTATCAAAACAAAGATTTTTATTAACCTCATTATTAACAATTTTTTTATTAAAAAAATCAGTATGCAGACGTTGTCACTCTGCAGAAATACAAAATATGTTTTCGAAGTTCAACCAGATAGATAAGCTGTCCCGAACCTCTTTAAAAGATTGAGAATACCTAGTATGTCTTGGGAAGGAAGTTCCACTCTATAAGAGTCTTGAAGATAAACGACGTTGGCTGAATGCTTTTAATTGATTTGAATCTAATTTGATCAGAATGAAGTCTTCAATATTTGAAAATCACATATTTCCCTCAAACAAATCTTCCGGGAGATTATTGGTTTGATCTAGTCAGAATAAACGCCATGGTATATTATTTAGAACAGGGGTTCAAATATAAAACCAAGAATTTCTCATCTCATTGAGAAAATTCAGCACCACCCTTCACATTAATAAATAGTTAATTAGTACCTTTTGAGTTTATTTTTCTTGATCTTTTTACACGCTTTATATTAGCTTCACCTGTATGTATGTAACTATCTATAATATATCTATTAATGTGACTTTCATTCTGTTAAATTCCGCAAACTTTTCTCTATAAAAATAATTAAGACTAAAAAGTAAAAAAAAATTGTATTTTAAAAAACTAAAAAATACGGTTCTAAAAAGTACAAAATAATGTAATACTTTATCAAAAAGTGTGGGGTACTTTGTCTAAATTAATTAAAGTACATGTTTCTGCGCCTCACGCTTTTTGATTAAGGATTACATTATTTTGAACTTTTAGAAGTGTGTTTTTTAGTTTTTTTAAAATAAAATTTATTTTATTTTATTTTTATTTTATGTACTTGTTAAATATTAAACATAATTGAATGTAATGGAAGGCAGCCCAGAGGAAGTGAGGAAAGAAAAAATTAACACATATTAAATAAGGTGTAATTTATTGAAATCCTTCTTCCTTTCCTTTCAAACCGACGTTTCGGAGGATTTTCCCTCCTTCTTCAGGGTTTCAAAGGGTCAATGAATGAAGCAAATAAAATGTTTCTTTCTTCTCTCCACAGTAGTGTTCAAAAACTTTCTTCATTTTTTTAACAAAGGCATAGAAAAACAATTTTTTTTCTATGACTTTGTTAAAAATGAAGAAAGTTTTTGAACACTACTGTGGAGAGAAGAAAGAAACATTTTATTTGCTTCATTCATTGACCCCTTGAAGAAGGAGGGAAAAATCCTCCGAAACGTCGGTTTGAAAGCAAAGGAGGAAGGATTTCAATAAATTACACCTTATTTAATATGTGTTAATTTTTCTTTCCTCACTACCCCTGGGCTGCCTTCCATTAAATTCAATTAAAGTTTCTACCAGTCCGTCTCTCTCCAGAGAAAATTTCGTTGCAAAAAAATTAAACATAATTAAACTATTTTTTTTTACCATGGGGGGAGTGAGCTTTTCATGATATCAAAAAGGGGGGCGCCATAGGAAAAAGTTTGGAAAGCCCTGATCTAGAAAAAAGGCAAAGAGCCGAGACAGTTCTAAGTTGGGGCTGGAAATCAAGTGAGATTGATAAGGCGGTGTCTTATACTCTAACGCGCAGCCTATAAATTGTAACCACAGTGTGGCAAGATAATCCTTTGAGAGTCTGCTCACAAATACGACCCCCATTCGGGGGGGGGGGGGAATCCAACCATATTTTTCACAACTATTCAGTAGGATTCTGCTCCGAAATAAGCTAAAAATAGGAAGATAAGAAAGGATTAACTTTTAATAATTAATTTATTTCAAGTAAATGGAGCTTCAATAGGATTATAAAGTATTATAAGAATGATGAAATTTCAAAACTTCATTACTTGGTTACAGGCTTCCTTTTTCATTAATCAACCCTTTCAACTCATTCAAAAAGATGAGCTCAAAAGTCGAATGAATTATAGGTATTTCTATTTCTATTATTTATGGATTAAACAAAACTAACAGTTCAGATAATAGTATTATTTGTACAGTGTAGAATGGGCAAAACAAAGTGCAATTTTGACACTAAAATAAATTAAATTAAAATATTCCTAGCTATTAATAGTTTGGTTTATTTTCACTAGAGGAAGAGAAGGGTGGAATTTTAAGTGCAATTCAATTTCTCAACCCTTATTAACGGGGAAGGGAAAGTTTTAAATTTCTAAATATATATACATATATGATTATTATATTCAGAGCTAGAATTAAGACAAGATGGAATTATATACATTCCAATGGAATTCTAATTAAGACCCCAATTTAGTTAAGACACGTTGTTGTTTACCAAAGAATAATTTAGTCTTTTGGATTTTAAGTCGATTCTTTAATATTTTCTGCAGTGGTTACCCTTAATTGTCTAAAAATCAAAAATAGAATCTAACAAAAGGTTATTCCTCCAGTATTACATGAGAATTGATTTTAAGTCGATTCCTCCATATCATCAGCAATGATATCACCACTCAACAAAAATTTAAACCCATAAATCTAAGAATGGATTCCAGTAGAGTTTTATTCTCTGATTATCATGCAATTCCGATTTTTTATAACACGTCAGCGTTTTGAGATATTATCAGTTAAAACGACAAAAAATGCCATTTTGACCTATTTTCGAGTACCATTAGATATTAAACATTTGAAGTCAAAATATTTTGTTCACGTAATAGAAAACAGCTTCCTCTTTGATTTTCAAATTACCACTTGTTTTTAGCTCAATTATAATTCGAGTTATAACTAAAAAACTAAGACCATGTTTTCATCTATGCTTTTCATTATCCCTCATAATCACGTAGTTTTAGATTTTTAGTTATAACTCGAGTTCTAATTGAGCTAAAAACGTGGTAATTTGAAAATCAAAGAAGAATCTGTTTTCTATTACGCCAACAAAATATTTTGATTTCAAATATTGCTGTTTAATAACTAATGGGACTCCAAAATAGGCCAAAATGACCTTTTTCGTAGTTTTGATGATAATTTCTTGAAACTCTGACGTATTTAAAAAATCAGGAATATTCATGATAATCAGCCTATAAAACTATTGGAACCCATTGGTTAGGTTTACGGTTAGAAATTTTTGTTTAATTTTTGCCGAGCATTCTAATCGAAACGTCAAAAATTCAATGTAGAATAGTTATTCTTCAAGTATTAGATGGGAATCGATGGCTATTATTGATTTTAAGTCAACATTGACTCTAAATAGCCAGAGATAGGTAGGTATCTGATATTTCAAACAAATAGCAACGATTCGCTGGAGAGTTTATTTAATCAGTTTTAACACTCTAATTTCGCTCATTTTTTTTATAGAAATAGTTTTAAGTAATTTTTTAGAAATTTTGAAAAATCTAAGCCAAATGACACTATTTTCTGCAAAATTCAATTTCATATATTATAGAAAAGAAAAGAAAATGAAAAATTAATCTAAATCTGGCTGTTGGAGCAAGTTTAGTAATCTGGTGAATGGTTGCTCAATTTAGCCCGTAAGGTCTCTAAATGGCCAGGGTCGTCCATTGGGACATCGCTTGACTTGTAATCAGGCCGCGCCAGAACAAACAGATGCATCAGCGACATCGCCCTTCAGCATGTTCAACAGTTTATTCAGTGTGCCTACAAATTAACCATCCCGGCCGTTACTTATTCTAATTCTACACTAAATAACAAGAACGATTCTCTGATACTCTAGAATAATTACTAGATCAATCTGAAAATTATCATGATTTAGTATGGGATGGGTGAAGATTTACAAGAAATGATTAGTTACACTGTTAAAAAACATTGTAAATTTACTATATGTTTACAATACAAATAGATAGGAAATTTACAAGTTTGCGTATACAAACCACAAATCTTATATTATTAAATATATATATAGAATCGGTTTCTCGAAAACGGCTCTAACGATTTCGCTAAAAATTTGTGTACTTATCAAGTCTCATGAGTAGGCATGGCAACGATATATCGATTATTTTTTATGTCGATATATTTCCAAAATATATCGATATACTCCTTGCGATATATATCGAATATCGATATATGCCTTGCGATATATATCGAAAAATATATCGGAATTTTTTTTCACTTGCAAATACCAAAAAACTGCTGCAATTTTATACGAAATTTTTATTTCACAACATCACAACTATTAAAAAATACTTTGACTTGGTACTCTAAACTCAAAAAAATAAAAATTTATGTCATGTATTGTAATAGAGAGGCGAAAAAATACCATAATACTAGAAAAATAGCGACAACAAATCTCAACCGTCTGTCCAAGCTTTTGTTTTTGGAATCATTTTGTGGAATGTAGTTTTTTCATGTTTTTTGTGTTTTTTTTTAAGTTAATGTTTAAATTTAAAAAAATGTACTCCACTTGACTATGACTATTGACTATTGTTTTTGTTATATAATCTTAGGTGAAACTAGCTTTGAATATAAAAAAAATGTAAGTATTTTTAAGATTAAATTATTTTTACTAACATAGGATGTTTTTATTTCTCAACAAGTTACAATTACTGGTTAGTTTTTGATATGTTAATTTCTAAAAATAATTAATAAAAATATATCGTAAATATCGATATATTTGCTGCGATATATTTATGTATCGATATAGCGCTATAAGCTAAATCGATATATTAAAATAATTTGCCATCCCTATTCATGAGTCATTAGTCGTGTATAAATTTTAATCAGATTGAAATAAAGAAAGGGGGTGTAAATTAGTCATGTCGCAAAATAAATATTTTAATCGTTCATATCTCGTTTTCGGTAAATCGCAGAGCTTTCAAATTTGAAACTTAAGCTATTTAGAGGCAACAAATTTCCGAGAATCGCTCGGTGCTCCAGGCACTACTATATTATATTGGTAAATCAAATTAACTCATTGCAAAAATACAAAAATATATTGTAACTTTACTTTTTTCTTGAATTAATTAGATACGTATTAATAAAAAATATTTTGTAAGATTACAATACTACTAAAAAGTTTTGATGCCGGACTTCCAATTTTTGATAGTATTTTTTTCTTTGGCTTTTCGGCCTTTCTAGTCATCCCATCAGCCAATTTAGGATACTATTATTTTAAATTTTGTCTTCTATCTAGGGATTATATTTTAGCCGGTTGCCCCCAGATGCATTCGAACCCGAGTCCACTTGATTAGCATGCTTGTATGCTATCCTCTCGGTCAACCCGACCCCTAATAGTAAAATTAGATAAGAAATTTTTAACAGTGTAGGTACGATCGGCGAGAACAACCCGAAAGAAATCTGGTTTATTTAATTGTTTCAAAATTGTCATTATTTATTGGTTAAATATTGGCGAAAAATAATTTTAATTAAAATTTTTTCTTCATTTTATTGTTTTGTAAATCTGGATTACGATATCTATGATAAATCAGTAATAGAAGGTTGTTGAAAGTTCTTCCTGGTTTCTAAATGTTTGTTTATTAAAAAAGAAAAATGATTAAATTTTGAACTTTCTAGTTTAAGAACAAGCAGATGAAAGACTCAGAATCCCGTTTAATTACTGAGGGTTTCGTGAATAATTTATATATATATTAAAACAACGAAATAACAACAAATAAAATTTTTAATTTCATTATTAAAAATTTTCCAAGGCTCTACCCTGAAGGAGAGAAAGTAGGGGGCGTAGTCCCTCGCTCTTGAAATTTTGAAATATATTTAATTTAACCAGGGTGTAAGGGTTTTTAAGGTCTAATAATATTTTCTTGTTGGGACCTTGGACACAATTTGACATTTCTAAATTTCCCATAATTTTGGATAAAGAAAAAAAATTAATTTTAAAAATGATCGAAATTTTAAACAACAAAAATTCAATATACAAAAGTTATGGACTGTTTTTTTTTTTTTTATTAAGTATTTATGAAAAAGTGTTTCTTTAGAGAAAGTATTTATATTTTTTATTCAAGGTATTTTCATCACCAAGACAATTTGTCTATATTAAAAATATTTATTTGTTTAGTTTAAAAAAAAATTGTATGTACATGTAAACCCGAGTAGGGAAAGACAGAAATAAATAAATAAATACTAAAAAATACTATTTCTTTATACACATTTCATAGAGCAATTTTTTTTATTTTTTTAAATTTCTAAATTAAAATTCCATTAATAAACGGAGAAATTCTTCCAAACTTTTGGTATATTTCAATAAACCTTTGACGAGTGTTCTGTCTAAAAATAAATATATATTAATTTTTTGCAATTAATATTTAAAATATTTTAGCAATTCTAAAAAAGAAAGTCTATTAAAATGCAGATAAGAAAGAGCTTATCATTATTGTCGTGTAATGGTCACGAATGATTCACATAGCGATGGGACTAGAACTAAGTTTTTTTAAACTCCAATATTTATTTCTTCTTTTTATTATTAAAAATCCGAGACTCAAATAGCTGTACGATTCTTCCGGATTAGGTCAGTCATTCATGGGGAAAATGGAAAATTTGGAAAAAATGATTAAAATTTTCTAATTTTATTATGAGTGTTCTAAATCAAAAGATTCTTCCAAATCATACTCTGATCATTTCAAACCATTAATAAAAAATCTATGAATTTAAATTTTTAATTCATAGATTTTTTTTAAATATTTTCAATTTGTATTATTATTATAAATCTAAAACATAAATATAATCAATTATTTTTATAGGCTGAAATTAAGTTTATGGACCGTGACGTCATAAGCAAATATAGCCTCCACTCAACGCCTGTAGAGTTTTCTTCTTCTGTGCTTAGGAATACATATGGTTGTATAACCATTAGGCGCAAAATGCAATATGGTTAAAATTACATCTAAATTATAAAAAATACATAATTGAGTATACTATGTAGATTCTATTGACACCAGCCCCTCCATCCTGAAAAGAAGAAGAGGGGATTTTATGGGCTGGGCGGGGGTCGAAGGCATCTGTGGATACGGGTCTTAATCAGCTGAAGGTTATAAGTCGCTGGGAAGACGGTGGCTGGGAGCGAGTTCTAGTCTCTGGAGATCATAGAGGGATAAAAGAGTTGGCGAAAGCGCTTGTTCGATTTTTATCCAATTTGACAGCGAAGGAGTGCTGAGAGAGAAAACCTCGTGTTTCTCGTAAAGTGGGCTTTAGGGGGATAAGTGATTTCAACTCGGGCTCTAGGAAAATTCATCGACGATAATTTATCGAAAATGTCGATGAATTGTTGTCGATAAGCTGACCAATAGGGTCTTGGTCTATTGCCTATTCGTAAGTTGCCTAGTCGATGAATTATTTGTGATGAATTGTCGTCGATGAATTGTTGTCGATGAATTTCCCGGATCCCTTCAGCTCGACTGAACAGACACCATGATAGTATCTGTAGTACAGGGAAAGGGCAGAAACGGTTCTTCGGTGAGCCAGGGAGTCGAGTTAGGGCCGGGTATCCTATTAGTTTAATTGCTCTGAATTGCATCCAGTCACCATCATATCAATGTCAGACCACATTTTAAATTATTCTTTAACTTAGAATCCAAATTTTTAGGAGAACTTGGAATTCATTGGAGAGCTGGAGTTTAGTTCATTAAGTATATATTAGTATTCTAGAAACCAAAAACTAGATCACTCCAGATTACTGTTACATATTTTCATTTTAATTAATATTTATGTTTAATACCTTGAATGCTACAGATTATCTCATTTATTTAACTATTCAAAAATTTCATTTATCTAATGGGTTGCTCGCTTGTATGTATTAATATTAATGGATACATTTCAATGAAATAAGTTCAAGAAAAGAAAAACCGTTGACCCTTAAGTATATATTTTTCTATTCTTAGTTATTTCCTTTGCCTAAAAATAATGAATGGCTTTTCTTTGTGTTAAAATAAACCACCATTCTAAAGTATATTTTTTATGCTCTTTCTATATACGGGCGTGTTTAACTATACTTTTAAAGTCAAATATTCGGGTATGCAAATAAAATCTAAGCAAATGTTAGACGGGGCAATGGAGTGTAGAAACCCGGAGAGGGAATGGGATTTTTCAAAGATATATATATTTATATATGAGCATTGGACTTTGAACCCTGAAGAAGCCAAGAAGCTGAGATGAGTGGAGCTCATTAGCGTTATGCAACGGATCTCCTGAAACAGAAAAAAAACGATGGTCAATTAGACGGGGAATTTTTATTGAAAGATGAAAAACAGAAAGAAGGGGTTTTTGTTTCTGTAAACTATTACTTAAGCAAATTGTCATTAATATAAGGTGTGGTTGACATTCTTTCATCAGGCGTATGAATGGATAAAGGGTTGTCTAAATAAAGGAATTGAAACATTTTACCAATCAATATATATAATAGTATCAATCTATAAATATTTTATTTGTATATACATTATAATGCCTACGCCCTTAGTAGATTGAAAGCACGGGTTAGTATTTTATCTTCCAATTTATGTTACTGGATACCTTTGACCGACTCTGGCAGAAATTATTTATTTATTTATTTTTTGACTCAATCATTTTCAAGGATAATTTTTATCTCTCTGGGTACTTCAATAACTAGAGATCGTAGAAAGTTTATTTTCGTTACACAATGTTAGTATTTCCTGATTAGATTTTAGTCTATATGTATATTTTTAAAAATCAAATCAACTTGGTTTTAACAATAAAATAAATAAATATATAAGCAATTGGATGTTGATGAAAGCAGTCCACGGTGGTTGTAAAAAATAAGACTATAGAGGTTTTATTATTTTACATTTATTTGTTAAACCGACGTTTCGGAGATTTATTCTCTCCTTCTTCAGGGTAACAAAAGTCAATGAAAGTAGTTCAAAACATAATTACTTTCTGTCTCCTTTGACAATGCCAAAAAAACATTATAAAATTTTTTTTCATCTCGAATAGAAAATAAAGTAACAAGCAATTCTATTTTCTATTCGAGATGAAAAAAAATTTTATAATGTTTTTTTGGCATTGTCAAAGGAGACAGAAAGTAATTATGTTTTGAACTACTTTCATTGACTTTTTGTTACCCTGAAGAAGGAGAGAATAAATCTCCGAAACGTCGGTTTAACAAATAAATGTAAAATAATAAAACCTCTATAGTCTTATTTTTTACAACCACCGTGGACTGCTTTCATCAACATCCAATTGCATATTTATACCAGTCCGTCTCCTAAAGAAAATCTCTATCAAATAAATATATAATATATTTTAATTTTTATAACTCATTCCCTAAAATGTGAAGAATAATTATTTTGAAGCAGTCGTGTCAGTTTGTTTGTATTTCTGGATCCCGATACCTATGATAACTCGAAAAGAAAAGTTAGTTCTGGTGCCAAAATATATATGCATTTCTTAACGAAGAATTCTTTAGATTTTGAGATTTCTAGCTTCACATTTTAAGGTTAAAAAATTAAAAAAAAAAATCAGAAAAAATAAAATTGTTATCAAACTCCTCTGCGAAAACAAAAAATTCTCATCTTCTTATAATGTGAGTAAAGTGTAATAAGTCTTGAAAATGGGGAAATGGCTTGCGCCTTTTTTTCAGGAAAGTCATGCCCTTAACTTAGCTGGTAAATCAGTTGTCTAAATAGCAGGAGCTCTCATTATACGAGTCGTGGCTATTAAATGGAAGAAACTGATACTGCTCCTGGTAAACAGTCAGCGAGGTTTGAACATGTGTCTAGTGATGCTTCTCCCACCCCACCCTCTGCTTGATAGACAAGCGTATATAACATATTTTAGTGTCTATCTCACAATATTAATTTCCGGAGATAATTGATTTTTGCAACCAATTCATATTTATTGAAAGGCGAGTTGGAAAAAAAATTTCACAATAGTTGTTCTTAAAAACCATAAAAATTTTAGCCTAAACAAAATAAGGAACAAATTTTTTTTAAAATTAAAAAAAATTGAATTCAACTACAAGCGTCTCTTATTTTAAAAGATTCACATTTCCAACCTCTTTTAAATTCACTCTTATTATGTACTTTAATACATTAAATAAGAGGTATGATGAAATGTTGCAATCGATCATTAAAAAGTTTTTTTTTGCTTAGTATTTTCGAAATATATCCAAAACGACTGAAACTATTTATTTTTCGCCCTATTAGTTCTTTTTTTGTAAATAAACCTTGAAACGTGAAAAAATGTTGTGGCCACAGAAATCAGTATTTCGCACGACGGCGCAAAGGGACTTGGCGCGTTCCTGGGTGAATACAACACTTCTCAAATGTAATATAACTTATTCATAACTACTCGGTTTAGTAGAAGACACTGTAGTGATTTTCTAATGAAATCTAAATCTAGTTCTATCGGCAAATGCACTTTTTAAAGTACCTACTAATTTTATTGATTTAAGATAATTTCTTCATCAAATACTAATTATTATTCAATGCTAAGATTTTTCTAGAACTTCTGTTTCTATGTATCCCGTTTTCAGAAAAAAAGTGTTTAAAAACTATCTGTCTGTGTAGTTTGTTCGTAGAAATTAATTTGAGCATAATTATTCTAAAAACGTCTATTTACTTAAATATTACTTAAGAAAAAATCTACAAAAAATTTATGGATAGTTAATTTTTTATTATAATTCCCTGGTTGTGACCTGCACCCCCGGACACCTTACTATTGATAATAAGTTGATTTTCACCTTCCAGACGATATATTCAAATTAAATAGTAACTTTATGTTTAATAAATATTTGTAGATTGTTAATTAAATTAAACATTAAACTTATGGGGAGTAATTATCATTGGAGAAGACCTTGGGGTCTCCCTCTCTCGAGTAAACACTTGACTTCAATTGTAAATTATATGATAATTCTTTGGGAATCTAAACCGGCAGCAGATGGCTTTAGAACTGCTTAATAAACTACTATGAACAAGGCAGGGCTTTGAATCGGAGTGGAAAAACACACACCACTGACTGAAAAAGAATTTAAGAAATATTTAATTAAATGTTCTCTACAGGTTTTTGAAAACAAAACAAAAAAACCAAAACAAAAATGATAATAACTGAATTCTAGATAAAATAAAAATATAGGTACATAATATACGAGCTAAAAACCTTTATAAAAATCCTGATGATTAGAAAATACATTTTTTTAAGGCAAAAAATGTCCATATTCATAGGACTAAAAAAAATAATTTTTAGAAAAAAAGAAACCGACTTCAAATGCAATAATTAAAAGTACCTGGAGCCACCGAGCGATGCACGGTAACTCCAGACCCCCACCCTCTTGAAACCACACACCTCGCCCCCACCACTGCACCCCCACCCCACCCCAACTGCGCCTCCCACCCCTGGATCTCCCATAACTGCACCCCATCTCCTGTACCTCCCACATCCACCCCACCCCGCACCCAGTTTTTGCATTTCTAGCTTTCTAATGGTCTAGATCAGGGGTCGCCAACCTTTTGAGACCGAAAAGCCAAAAGTTACAATTTACAAAATTTCCCTGTTTTTAAAGAGTCACTAACATATTTAATTCAATATTATGGTATTTGATTAGGATTAGATATATATAAATTTGATTTTTGATTTAAAATAAAGCCGCATCTTCACATCGAAATAGCCGCATGTGGCTCGCGAGCCGTAGGTTGCCGACCCCTGGTCTAGATCAGTGGTTCCCAACCTTTTGTGGCCCATCGCCCCTTTATGGAGGTTGACTAACACCTTTTCATTATCATTGTATGTTTAATTTAAATTTAAATTAAAGTGTAAATAAAAAAGCAGTTGTATTATTTTAAACAATTTTATTACCGTATATAAAAACAACCAAAGCAGTTTTATTCGGTCACTCTTAAATAAAATAAAAAAAAAATTAAAATGTACATTTTTAACATATTTTTAATCAACGCCCGGGCCCCGTGATTCCATTTCTTTGCAATTTTAATTTTTCCCCCTTTGACTACTCATCGCCCCCAATCACCCCCACTTATTTATCGCCCCCTGATAACCCATCCATGGGCCCCCAGAAGTCTAAAAATACAAAAAATAACAGTCCAAAATGGGGGGGTCAAAAAATGAAAATCTAGACCCTTGTACCAAATCAACCAAATTTTGTATACATAATCAGCGGGCCTCTAGAAATCTAAAAATCTAAAAACTAACCGCTCAAAATGGGGGGGGGGGGGGGGGCAAAAAATGAAAATATAGATCTATGTACCAAATTCAACCAAATTTTGTATATACAATCAGTGGGCCCCAGAAAACTAAAAATGCAAAATTTAACCACCCAAAATGGGGGTGGAATATCTAATTCTAGGCTCTTGTTCCAAACTCAACCAAATTTTGTATACATAATCAATGGGCCTGCAGAAGTCCAAAAATGCAAAAGCTAACTCTCCCTTAAATAATTTTATTAAATATAAGTAAGGGGCCAGATTGTATGGTAAAGTCAAGTGGATGGCCACATCAGAACGTGTCAGTTTATTTTGAAGAAGGTTTGACTAAATGTGAAATATTTTCTGTAGGGTGCTTCTAATTTCATGCACACTCTTACATGACAGAGAATATAGACGACTGTTGTGACCTCGACACTCCGTTGACCTATTCACTTGCTGTTGCTCTTAAAAATGAACAATCCATCGATATCCCATAGATATTCTTATCACTTCGAAATCATAATTATCTCTTTCATCTTTCCATCAATAAATCTGATAAATATTTCGCCAAGTTTTCTCTCACTTCTAAAAATTAGTTGGGAAGGTAAAAATCGTGAGCCGTTAGTATCTATCTCTATCTGAATAAAAATGAAACTGTTCACAAGTTGAAGAGCAGACATTGATGTCTGCATTACAACCTAAGAAACAAACAGACATATAGGTCAGATGTCGCATGTGCTTTATCTCTTCACCATAAAATTCGTCTGTTCACAAATACAAATATCATTTAATACGATGTATTAAAATGGAATATAATGAAATATAATTTAATATAATTTAATATGATGTAATAAAATGAAATATAATCAAATATAATGGAATATAATGTAATATAATGGAAATTGATGTAATATAACGTAAAATAATGGAATATAATGAAATATAATGGAATTTAATCGATTATAACTTAATATGATGTAATATAATGGAATATAATTGAATATAATGGAATATAATCGACTATAATGTAATATAATGAAATGTAACGGAATATAATTGAATATAATGGAATATAATCGACTATAATGTAATATAATGAAATATAACGGAATATAATTGAATATAATGGAATATAATCGACTATAATGTAATATAATGAAATATAACGGAATATAATTGAATATAATGGAATATAATCGACTATAATGTAATATAATGAAATATAACGGAATATAATTGAATATAATGGAATATAATCGACTATAATGTAATATAATGAAATATAACGGAATATAATAGAATATAATGGAATATAATCGACTATAATGGAATATAATCGACTATAATGTAATATAATGAAATATAACGGAATATAATTGAATATAATGGAATATAATCGACTATAATGTAATATAATGAAATATAACGGAATATAATTGAATATAATGGAATATAATGAAATATAACCGAATATAATTGAATATAATGGAATATAATCGACTATAATGGAATATAATCGACTATAATGTAATATAATGAAATATAACGGAATATAATTGAATATAATGGAATATAATCGACTATAATGGAATATAATCGACTATAATGTAATATAATGAAATATAACGGAATATAATTGAATATAATGGAATATAATCGACTATAATGTAATATAATGAAATATAACGGAATATAATTGAATATAATGGAATATAATCGACTATAATGTAATATAATGAAATATAACGGAATATAATTGAAGATAATGGAATATAATCGACTATAATGTAATATAATGAAATATAACGGAATATAATTGAATATAATGGAATATAATCGACTATAATGTAATATAATGAAATTTAATTGAATATAATGGAATATAATCGAATATAATGGAATATAATGAAATATAATTTAATATGATTTAATAAAATGGAAGATAATGTAATATAATGAAATATATTTGAATATAATGGAATATAATGAAATATAATTTAATATGATGTAATAAAATGGAAGATAATGAAATATAATGGAATATAATTTAATATGATGTATTAAGATGAATAAAAATGAAACTGTTCACAAATTAAAAAGTGGACATTGATGTCTCCATTACAACCTAAGAAACAAACAGACATATAGGTAAGATGTCGCATGCGCTTTATCTCTTCACCATAAAATTCGTTTGTTCTAAAATCTTCGCTCCACTGTTCTCATCTCAAATAATAATAATAACAATAATTTCTTTATTAGATATTTTTTTCAGCTATACATATACAATAATAATATTCAATACAATAATAATATATAATCATAAAAGAAATGTACAACAATAATACAATAGAATACAAATATTATAACAATAATACACATACAATACTATACCATACAATACAAATACTATAACAATAATATATACAATAATAATAATATACAATACAAACATTATAATAATAATACAGCAAACAACACACAGTATACCACAATTTAGTTTGATCATTTTGTTGGAGATATCACAAGAAGATCATCTCTTCAAAATTACAAATTTTAACAATCGCTTCTTGAATTCATGAATTCCCGTGCCATTCTTTATCTCAATTGGCTCTTTATTGTATTCCGACGAACCTCTGTAGAATAAAGTTTTAAATTTTTTATTTGTCCTCCAAATATTGAATATAAAGCCATACGAATAGAAAATGAATATGCAATTTCGAAAAGGGCACATTTCTGAAAATTGGAAATGTTGAGGAATGAAAAAAAACTAATTGTTTTCTAAAATAGTGTAAAAATTAATTTTGGGTCGATATGCACCAAAATCTAATTAGCTCTTAATCTCAATGAGGGTAGTTTTACGTGTGAAATTTGGTTTCGATATTCAAACTAGTTTTTGGGCTAGCTCTTCCACAAAAATTTGGTAACGCACAAACTAACAGACATTTTGACAAAACAATTATTATCTCGAAAAATATAATTTTTTCGATGTTCACTTATTAGAGTTTTTTTGTAGAGCGAAATGCCATGGTTTCGCTTAATTTTTTTAATCAAAATACTTTCAGCCGTTTATGAGATATTTCGAAAAAACAGAAGGAAAAAAACATTTTTTCATGCACGATTACAATACTTGACCATACCCTGTATGGTAAAGTAAAAATGGTGATCAAGCCCATTGTGCGCAGAATACAAAATTAGTGTGCGGCCGCGCAGATTAGAGGGAACTTTGAAGATGGGTAGACAAAAACTTGAAATACTTATTAAAAAAAAAAATAATAATAATAAATAATAAAGGGATAAATTTTTTCTGTAATTTGGATTGATAGTCTTTATTTGATATGAAATTCATTACAATCAAGAAAATCAACAATTGAAGAATATAAATATAGGCATCTGTTATCAATTTCTTATCTCAATAAAGTTACAAAAATATAAAAAAATTTGATTAGCTGAATTAATAGAGCAGGGTTAATAGAAAGGCATCGCATATGAGGACGAACAATGAACGAGTCTACTTTGAAAACAATCCGTCTTTTGGTTCTATTTCAATAAAACCCTGTATTTGTTTATCATTTTTGTTTATTTAACCTTTTTTCTTTTCATCTCTAATCTCTCATTTGACTTGAGGAAGTCATTTAAGTGCTCTCAGCTGTTGAAAAAATAATCCTTTTCTAAACAAATAAAAATTATTAAAAATTAAACAATTTTTTTGTTATCAACACACTATACTTTATATGAAAATTTTCTTAATTGATTATATTCAAATAAAAAAAGTCAGCTGGTAACTGCGAGGGGTTGCGGCAAATAAGTTATCGGTCTCTATAACCAGTTTGCTAGAGTCCATATCTACGTATCAGAAAACCAAGGTTCAAGCCGGGATCACTGCAAAAATTGACCAGCTATAATCTGACACATAAAACTATTTATACACAAACACACCCACACACATATAAATACATTCAAATAAAAATAAAAACATATTCACATAGATGGACTTTGCAAAAAAATCAACTAGTGTCTTCACCACACGACTTTCATATTTTCATTTATTTGAAATCATCGCGACACTACTAATTTACATCCTCTTCCTTTATTTCGTTTTTTTTTAATTTTCTCAAAAAGGCTCTAACGATTTTGAGAAAATCAAAAAAAAACGAAAGATCTTTCATATAAATGTCCATTTCCGGTTTTCCAATTTCAACCAAAAGCTTGCTGTACTCCTTCTAATCTATATCGAGCTTAAGTTTCGAATTTCGTAGCTCTGAGACTTATGGTTGCCACACCGCCTGGGGGAGGGGGGTACATACGTACGCACTGACCAATGGATTTTTGGCCCCTTTTTGGCCTCTAGGGACCACAATTTCCGGTTTTATGTCCTGAATTTGATTTTCAACTATTAAGGGTATCGATTCCTTCCAACTAGAAGTTAGATAATTATTTTAGGTTAAAAATAAAATCAAATGAGAGAGTCTTCTGTTTTTTAAATAAAATAATTTTTAATTATTTCTAGAGACTATAGTTTCGAAGGCATTGCCTTCATCATCAGTCTATCACAAATATTTCAAATTAGTTACAAATTAAGATTTATACATTGAAAATTTTGAAAAATATATAATGTCTTTTTCTTCAATTAACTTCTTTATCTCTGAAATACAAGCTCTCAAAGAGTCAGGACCCTCGCCCATCGCGATATCTCCCCATTATATTCTATAGAATATAAATGTGAAACTAAAAAATCATAATACGATCATCTTAAACTTTATAGTCGGATAAATTGGAAATTTTAAGGGTTAGTTATTCCTCTCAGGAAATTAAAAAGGGATCGCAATAAGTGTTTCTTGTTATTTTTAGTCCAGTAATAATAAATTAGGAGTTTTTTCATTTCTCAGGAGAAAAAGGTGAATGGGAGGATCACAAAATATGTATAATTGACCTGGGCACTGGAAGAATTAATCTATTTTATGAGAAATGTCCTTACTTAAGTGTAAATTGAAAATTAGATTTTTCGATGGTTGAGTATCTGTAAAAAGTTTTGAATAAATATTATTTTAAATTAGATATTTTCATTAAAATCAACGAGACCTAGTTTTAGAGCTCTTGTGGATTCATTTTGAAAAACATAGACGAATCTCTTCATTTCAAATAAAATTAATGAAATAACTTCGGACTTAACAAACACTAAAAATGAGGTGCTATGGATAATTTGTATTATGTCAGAAGGGTTGTAACCAACTATTTGAAATAAGCCCATTCTCTCATGTTCAAAAAGAGAAATTTCATTTCTCCCATTTGTTTTTTATTTTTTATTGGTATTCTAATAAAAGTTAATAAGGGTCGCCCCTTATCATCAACTAGCCTTCCAATAGAGGGTTAAAAAATAACTTTTTTCGATATATTCAAAGGAAAATATACTCAATTAACACTATATAAAATATACTGTTTAAAATGCGTTTAGTTTTTTGAAAATTAATTTTTTATTTTTTATTGAAATTCTAATAAAAGTTAATAAGGTTCCCCCCTTATCAACAACTACCTTACGAAGAGAGGGCTAAAAATTAAATATTTTTCGATATATTCAAACGAAAATATACATTTCAAACTCCCAATAAAATATAGTATTTAAAATGAGTTTATTTTTTTAAAAATCAGTTAGCCTTCCAAGAGAGGGTTCAAAAAGTAACTATTTTCGAGATATTCAAACGAAAATATACTCTTTTAACTGTATATAAAATATACTGTTTAAAATGCGTTTAGTTGAAAAATAATATTTTATTTTTTCGTGAAATTCTAAAAAAAGATAATAAGGGTCCCCTCTTATCATCAACTAGCCTTCCAAGAGAGGGTTCAAAAAGTAACTTTTTTCGACATATTCAAACGAAAATATACTCTTTTAACTGTATATAAAATATACTCTTTAAAATGCGTTTAGTTTTTTGAAAATTAATTTTTTATTTTTTATTGAAATTCTAATAAAAGTTAATAAGGTTCCCCCTTATCAACAACTACCTTACGAAGAGAGGGCTAAAATTAAATATTTTTCGATATATTCAAACGAAAATATCATTTCAAACTCCCAATAAAGTATAGTATTTAAAATGAGTCCACTTTTTTCAAATCTTATCATCAACTAGCCTTCCAAGAGAGGGTTCAAAAAGTAACTTTTTTCGACATATTCAAACGAAAATATACTCTTTCTAATTCTATATTAAATATACTGTTTAAAATGCGTTTAGGTTATTGAAAATTAATATTTTATTTATTTGAAATTCTAAAAAAAGATAATAAGGGTCCCCCCTTATCATCAACGAGCCTTCCAATAGAGAGTTAAAAAGAAAATCTCCCATCCTAGAAACTTGATTTCTATCTCATTCTCTAGGAAATTTTGTTGAACGTTTACTTGGACCACTTTTTTGTTAAAGCTCTTAAGATATCCAGCATTTTCCATTACACTTTTGAGGATTCGCATAATTATTTTATAGAAAATTTTATGAACTTTCATTTTGAAAAGAATGGTTATTTACGAAAAGTTTATAATTTTCGAGTTATTAGCAAAAAACCGCAAAAAATGAGATTTTTTCCATTTTTGACAATGTTCCGTCACGAAAGGTTGTTAGCAAACCTCAGATTCGGATTCAGCATACCAAAAAACACATAGGATCAAGAAATCAAAACTTTCCAGCCAGGGGCCCTTTAGGGAACAATTTAACTGGACTAAAATGGTACTTCAAGAAATTAAAAAAGAACATAATTCTTGATTAAACATATGAAATATATTTAATTACTGTTAGTTTGGCATAAGAAACGGTTTGTCGTTCCCGTTACTCATCCCATGAGCCCTGCCTTTGGGGGTTCTGACCCCCCCCCTCCCCCGTGGCTACGTCTCTCCTAGCCCTAGTAAGAGTTACAAACTCAAAACTTAAAATAATTCCATCAACATATGTGTAAAACTTGGTATTTTTTTAAGTCATCTGAAAATTTTGCCTATCTGGCTCCACCAATACTGGTCTAAAATTTAAATCAAAATTTAAACACGACTCTTAGCTAAGGGGCACACTGAGCTGCGATACGCAGGCGACGCAGTGCAGCGCATGAAAAAAAACACTGCGTCGAACATTGTACGCGTACATTAGGAAGCAGCGAGGGCAGCAGGTCGACGGAAGCACAGAAGTAAAATGACCGCCTTACGCGAAAGATTTATTTTCTAAAAAAATATAAGACACTAACTGAGAAGCCGCCTTCGGCGGGCGTCTCCGCTTGCCATGGTTCCACACCCCCTGGGCCTCCAACCCCACACCCCATTCCACCTCCGCATTAAGGGCCGGTTGTATGTCGCAAAGTAAATGCTTTTTAACACTAACATTGGGATGGCCAATCCCTCCATTTACCATCTACCCTGTGTTAGTGGTAAAAAGCATTTACTTTGCGACATACAACCGGCCCTAACTCTGCATTCCACTACGCAACCTTCTCACCTATTTCAACCCCACCCCGGGTCCCCTGCGTTCCACCCCCGCACCCAGTTTTTGCATTTCTAACCTTCTAGTGGTCCACAGATTATGCTTACAAAATTTGGTTGAGTTTGCTCCAAGGGTAAGAATTTAGATTTTTTTGACCCTGCCCTCATTTTGGGTGGTTAGTTTTTGCATTTTTAGACTTCTGGGAGTCTATAGAATGTGTATAAAAAATTTAGTTGACTTTGCTCCAAAGGCAAGAATTTTCATTTTTTGACCCCTTATTTTGGGTGGTTAGATTTTGCTATTGTGTTTTTTATTTATACCTCTTCAAAATGTGGTTGTTCTTTATGCCCCACCCTGTATAATGAATTAATGTATACATTGTATTTGAGCTTCGACTTCAGAGATTACTTCTCCACCATCGACTGTCCTGCTTGATCATCTTTTTAGTCCTTGTTTTTAATAAGAGGAAAAAACTAATTAAATAAAAAAAACTCTTTATTTTTGCTTTTGAGTGTATAATAATATTTGCTGTAAAGTATTCGTGGGTTTTAAAATAAAAAAGTGCGCCTTGCGTGAGCAAGTTTCAGTGGCGTCTCCTACAATGGACGCAGTCGGCACGTGAAGGCAGAATTGTGCTGCGTCTCAACGCGAGCGCCTCTACTTGAAAACGGGTCACAACAAAAATAATTTTTAAGAAAAAATAAAAAACCGACTTGCAAAAATTAAGGCAACAAATAAAATACACTAAAATGTATAAAATAATTATTATCTTATTTAGGTTACAACTAAACGACGAAATATTAACATGAAATTACTTTTTGAAGTCGGTGCCAAACAAACTATACCTATAAGCGAGCATACCCGCCAAACGTACTAAGTAAGATCCGTCGAGTGCGATTCATAAAAGGTATATGTTGGGCACCAACTTCAAAAAGTAATTTCATGTTAATATTTCGTCGTTTAGTTGTAATTCAACAAGATAATAATTATTTTATACCTTTTAGTGTATTTTATTTGTTGCATTTAATTTTTTGAAGTCGGTTTTTATTTTTTCTTAAAAATTATTTTTATTTTTCTCTTTTTAGTGATGTTATTAATAGTGATCATATCATCAGAACTTGACCAAATTAATATGACACCATCCTAAGACACCCCTTTCGGATAAAAAAAGAACCATCGAAATCGGTTCATAAACAAAGAGGTTAGGTCTAAACAAACCTAATAAAAAAGGTCTAATACCTATGAAAAAAAATCGAAAAAAAATGGGACCAATCGGAAGCTAGACTGGACCCAATGCAAAAAAAATTTTCAAAATCGGTTGACAATTGGCGGAGATATGAGGTAACTATAGGCACAAAAAAAAAAAAAAAAAAAAATTCAGTCGAATAGAGAACCTCCTCCTTTTTTGAAGTCGGTTAAAAGTGCCCCGCCTGCGCTGCGGAGCTGCGTCTCCAGTGTGCGCCCGGCCTTACTCTACCAACATAGATTGTAATTTTATTAAAATTAATTAAGACGACAATTTAATTTTATAAAAAAAAATTTTTTATAAAGATAAAATGAATTCAAACTATCATTTTATAATTTTTATTTTATTTAATCTTGGCTTAGCGTTTGGATTAAGGACCAATTTAAAAGATAAAAATTCCGCCTTGAGGATTTAAGTAAGGGAATAAAAATAAAAAAAAAGTAAGATCAACGAGAAATAAAAATCTAAAGTGGCTAAAACAGGTGTAGAGCAGAGAGAATCTTCCCTTCACTCGGTGTAGATTGTTCTTTGATAGAAAGCACTTCACCTGGACAAAGGAGAAAGAGAATGAAAAACCTGAGCGATAACTTGGATGAGATAAGAACCGTTAGTGGGATTCGGCTGCAGGTTGTAATCATATCTAATTAGAATAGAAAAAAAATCAAAATAAGAAAAAACAAAAGGGGTGAACGCGTGTAAAAATCAACTGGTGTGTTCACCATACGAATTTCACATTTTCATTTATTTGAAGTCATCGCGACACTACTAATTTACATCCTCTTCCTTAATTTCGTTTTTTTTTTGATTTTTTCAAAAACGGTTTTAACGATTTGTTTAAAAATTAGTGTATTTATCAAGTGTGTTAATAGTTGTGTCAAATTCTTAATCCGATTGAATTAATACATTTTAATGTTTTTAAAGAACTATAATTTATAAATAATATTTAAATAAAATTTCAATTTACTGACAAAATTTAATCTTCAAACTCACTATTTGCTATTTAAGGTTCTCTTTTTAACCGACTTCAAAAAAGGAAGAGGTTCTCTATTCGACTGAATTTTTATTTTGTCTATGTTACCTCATATCTCCGCCAATTGTGAACCGATTTTGATGGGGTTTTGTGCATTGGGTTCAGTCTAGCTTCCGATTGGTCCCGTTTTTTTCATTGGTATTAGACCTTTTTTGTTAGGTTTGTTCAGGCCTAACTTCTTTGTTTATGAACCGATTTTGATGATTCTTTTTTTATTGGAAAGGGGGTATCTTAGGAATGGTGCCATATTAATTTGGTCAAGTTCTGATGATATGATCAACGACGAAATAACGTAAATCTCCAATTCTTATGAGCAAATAATCGAAATTATGATAAATAAAATCTTTTATAAAAAAATCTTATAACATTCATTTAAAACCCGCAAACGTTTCGAGATAATTTCTATATTTATGAATTGAATTTTATTATCATTTTCTGATTCATTCGCCTGACGCTTTCTCTTACGAGATGCATGCAAGGTATTATCTTAAGTCACTATTAATAACATCACTAAAAAGAGAAAAATAAAAATAATTTTTATAAAAAAAAATAAAACCGACTTCAAAAAACTTAAATGCAACAAATAAAATAATAATAACTTAAAAATAAAATAAAATCCACTAAAAGGAATAAAATAATTATCTTATTTAGTTACAACTAAACGACGAAATATTAACATGAAATTACTTTTTGAAGTCGGTGCCAAACATATACATTTTATGAATCGCACTTGACGGATCTTACTTAGTACGTTTGGCGGGTACGCTCGTTTATAGGTATAGTTTGTTTGGCACCGACTTCAAAAAGTAATTTCATGTAATATTTCGTCGTTTAGTTGTAACTAAATAAGATAATTATTTTATACCTTTTAGTGGATTTTATTTTTATTTTTAAGTTATTATTATTTTATTTGTTGCATTTAAGTTTTTGAAGTCGGTTTTATTTTTTTTTATAAATTTTTATTTTTTTTGCTAATGCAATGATAATACTCGTAAAAGTATGAATTTATCACGAACACCTGTGCATTTTGATTTTTTAAAACATCAACGATTTCTCAACCGATTACCCTTGATAACGACGGCTTCAGTTGAAATCAGTTGCAAAATGTCATGGCCTAAAATAATATTATTGTCGTTTAACTTAATGGGCCGTATCTCGTATAAGAAATGACTTTTATTTTTACTAATTTGAAAAAAATTTTAATTTAAAGAAAAAAATTGATGAAAATCTTTGTATAGATAAATTGAAATTTGTTTTCAGCATGCATAAAATTTGACTATTAAGAAGATAAAGAATTTATAAAGGAATTATACTAAAATAATGTATGTCAAGGGCTTTGGCACCCTCAAAATTTAAACTCGCTTTGTTTTGTCTTTTTTGGATAGGGGACTAATTAAAAGTTAGAACGAAAATAGCCGTATTCTTACAACTTTTTACTTTATTTGATTTTTAAAGTCTAAATTTCACTATGCAAGGCTTTATGTAGGTAAGTTTTTATTTGAGTTAATTCTTTGCTCTTCCACCTAAAAAGGCCAAGATTTGAGTGAAAACCTTTTCTTGACATATGGGTCAATTCTGAATCTAGTTATCGGATAAATAAATAAATAATGACCTTTATTATCCAATACAAAAAAATACAAATGTTTTACAAATACAAAAAAACTTCGACCTCGAAGCCCAAAAGCCTCACCATCGAATGTCCATTTTTTTTTTAATTTTTAACATATTTCTCTCACTCCTTATTTTGGTAAGGGAAAAAATTGATAAAAAACCCCATACTTTTTATTTTTAACATAAAAAAGAAAAAAAAACACAAAAACAAAACAAAATGAATAATGATGAAATGAAGAGCACTAAATGAGAAATGAAGTGTCACATCCGGTATATTTCGTTAATTAAAGGGTTGAGATTTGATTGCGCATTATTTTCGAATTTTTTAACACTATTTTCTAGGTTTTCTTTTAGATTTTAGTTATCGGATAAATACAAACAAACAAATTGAAGATATTTTGTAGCAGGTCTGATGATTTATAAAGAGAAATCAATGAGGTTGTCTTCGGATTGATGCATTAAATAGCATTGGTAGGACAGTCAAAATAAACCTACGTACCGGGTGATTCAATAAGTGGGTGACGAGGTACCGTATCTCAGAACTAATAATCGTAGAAGTTTGGAAAAAAATCCTTCAGAGGAAATGGCCAAGCAAAATTGCTGGAAATATTTTTTAAGTTCATACATCCACCGCTAGGTGAAGCTAATAGCTTGATCGTATAAAAAATGCAATTTTCTCAAAATTTTCCAATATAAGTTTAAAAATGAATAACTCACGTTAACGCCACCATAATAGTCCATCTTTTGATAAATGACTTTTTATTGTAGGACGTAAAATAAAGGCGGGAGGGGATGCGAACTTTATGGACTGCAGTGTCTATAACTTAAGTTTGACTTAACGGAATTTGTTAACAAGGTCGGTTCAAGAAAGGAAGGTTTGGTAAAATAAAATAAAATCCATCCATGCCATTCTAGTTCTTGCGGCCCCGCTAAGGGGCGTGTTTTATAAAGTTAACTTTTTTATTGATTTTTCTCCAAAATCTTAAATGGAACCGTATAATTATTTTATTAGATTCAGAAAGTAGATCAAATTTGCAACAAAATATGTTCAAACCTCATGTCGATATCTTTTTTCGTTTAACAGTTATTGCTTAAAGAATATTTTATTAACGAATTTATTAAAGAAACAAAATAGATAATTGAGTTTTCAATTTTTTTTCAAGTTTCGTAGTCAAGCATGCCATGGATAAATAAAAAAACAGTTTAAAACTTTGTTCTTATTTTCATCTAATCACAACAATAATGATATAACATAACAAACAATAAAATAACAATTAAAACATTAACATCTATTTGTGAAAAATCGCCGTTTCCATAGAAACTGTCAACCAAGTCTTTCACGGCCTTCTAAGAAATTAGACATTTTTGAAATTTAATACCTACTCACAGGCGACACAGAAAAGCGTTATTATCATTATTGTTGTGATTAGATGAAAATAAGAACAAAGTTTTAAACTGTTTTTTTATTTCTCCATGGTATGCTTGACTACGAAACTTAAAAAAAATTGAAAACTCAATTACCTATTTTGTTTCTTTAATAAATTCGTTAATAAAATATTCTTTAAGCAATAACTGTTAAACGAAAAAAGATATCGACATGCGGTTTGAACATATTTTGTTGCAAATTTGATCTACTTTCTGAATCTAATAAAATAATTATAAGGTTCCATTTAAGATTTTGGAGAAAAATCAATAAAACGGTTAACTTTATAAAACACGCCCCTTAGCGAGGGCGGCAAGAACTAGAATGGCATGGATGGTTTTTTATTTTATTCACCAAACCTTCCTTTCTTGAACCAGACCTTGTTAACAAAATTCCGTTAAGTCAAACTTAAGTTATAGACACTACAGTCCATAAAAGTTTAGCATCCCCTCCCGCCTTTATTTTACGTCCTACAATAAAAAGTCATTTATCAAAAAGATGGACTATTATGGTGGCATTAACGTGAGAGTATTCATTTTTAAACTTATATTGGAAAATTTTTGAGAAAATTGCATTTTTTATACGATCGAAGCTATTTAGCCACCTAGCGGTGGATGTATGAACTTAAAAAATATTTCCAGCAATTTTTCTTGGTCGATTTCCTCTGAAGGATTTTTTTCCCAAACTTCTACGATTATTAGTTCCTGAGATACGGTACCTCGTCACCCTTATTGAATCACCCGGTACAATATATTAAATATCTACTTGGGAATTTATCTGTGGAAGCTTTAGTGGTTGAATGTTGAATGTTTTATTAAAATTGTGTTGAAACTATCTAGTGAATACGTATAATAAATAAAAATAAGTTATTCAGGTTAGTAATTTTATTTAAATATGTGACAAATAACCCTTGAAGCTAGAAGAATAAAATTATAGTAAATTTTTAAAATGAATGGAGAAGGCCTAAATAACTATACTGCGACCATTGTGATGCAAAGGTTACACTTTATAACTTAAGGGAGTTCGGGACAGCTTATTTATCGGGTTGATCTATGAAAAAACCTTTGTATTTCTGCAGAGTAACAACGTCTGCTTACTAAACTTTTTAATAAAAAAATTTGTTAATAATGAGGTTAATTTCGAATAAATATCTTTGTTTTGATAATATTAATAAAAAGAATATTGAGATAATTTTTTTCTAATTATAAAAACATTTAAAAAAGCTATAATAATTATATATGTTGCATGTCAGAGAGAGATTTGTCTTAAGGGTTTGGCTAACGGCCCGGCAAGCTTAGTTAGCGCTTGGGTTCGATTCCTAAGGGGACGAACCTCTCTGATATGCAATGTAGAAATATTTCCACTAATATCTATGATGACCTTTAAAGTTAAATTCATTTAATATAAAAACATTTATTTAACACAAAAACGAATTCAAGAAATAGAGTTGGAATTCTACACTAGTGCCTTTGTCATATTCTGTTGGCTGCAAATACCTTTTTGTTTTTCCATTTATGAATAGCTAATTGACTAGACTGTCAAATCTATTGAAAAATATATCATTCGATTAATAAAAGTTGAATTATTGATCTGTATAAATTTGTTGAAAATGGTATAATTTGTATAGAACTTATAGCCCTTTTAAAAGCTCGCTCCATTTACTTCCATGTTGAAAGGACAATTTTCAATAATTTATTTCTCCGTAATGGGACAGACGATCAACTTCAAATTTCGGGAATAAATATTTAATACATCAATGATTAGATGGTAAAAATTTGAGAATTTTCTTATAAAAATGATAAACAGTCCCGAACCCCTTAAATGCAAACGACATTGCACACAAGAAGCTAGCAATTGTTCCTATCTAAATAAGTAAATACTTAAAGGAAAAAAAAATGGCCTCGGTGATGTATGTAAATATTTTGTCTCCTGGCTCTTAAGCCATCAACTTGGAAGGAGATTCTCTCAAGAGATCAGAGTGAAAAGGAAATAGGAAGAGGAAGAAGATGCAAAGACATCTCACATTCCCATCCATATCATATACTCGCCAGATGCGAGCTCCTCGGAAGTTAAAAAATTACTCCTGTTTTTATCATAATTACTTATATATATATACCATACATATATTTAAATTACATTTAATCACTTTTTTACTCTGTTGGAAAATATGAGCTTGTTATATAATGAGAAATAATTTCAAAAGGATTTTCTATTAAAGGCCATAAGGATTTAAGCATACTGAATCGGCCCCCAAAAGATAATTTAATGATACTTAGGATATATGTAGGTACTAATAAAATAATAAAATATTTTTTATAAAAAAAAATAAAACCGACTTCAAAAAAACTTAAATGCAACAAATAAAATAATAACTAAAAATAAAATAAAATCACTAAAAGGTATAAAATAATTATCTTATTTAGTTGCAACTAAAAGACGAAATATTAACATGAAATTAGTTTTTGAAGTCCGTGCCAAACAAACTATACCTATAAGCGAACGTACCCGCCAAACGTAATAAACAGGAACCGTCAAGTGCGATTCATATAATGTATATGTTTGGCACCGACTTCGAAAAGTAATTTCATGTTAATATTTCGGCCTTTGGTTGTAACTAAATAAGATAATTATTTTATACCTTTTAGTGTAATTTATTTGATTTTTAAGTTATTATTATTTTATTTGTTTCATTTAAGTTTTTTGAACTCGGTTTTATTTTTTTTTTTTATAGTAATTATTTTTATTTTTCTCTTTTTAGTGATGTTATTAATAGTGACTTAATATAATACCTTGCATGCATATCGTAAGAGAAAGCGTCAGGCGAATGAATCAGAAAATGATAATAAAATTCAATTCATAAATATAGAAATTATCTCGAAACGTTTGCGGGTTTTAAATGAATGTTATAAGATTTTTTATAAAAGATTTTATTTATCATAATTTCGATTATTTGCTCATAAGAATTGGAGATTTATGTTATTTCGTCGTTGATCATATCATCAGAACCTAATTTTTTCGATGTTCACTTATTAGGGTTTTTTGTAGAGCGAAATACCATGGTTTCGCTCAATTTTTTTAATCAAGATAGTTTCAGCTGTTTTTGAGATATTTCGAAAAAAAGAAGGAAAAAAAAACACTTTTTTCATGCACGATTACAATAATTGTCAATACCCTGTATGGTAAAGTAAAAAAAAATTTCTCGGGTTTGATCTAAATTTTTAATATGTTTTGGGGATTGATAATAGCTTTATAGGTTAATTAGATCCTTAAAAAAATTGTTTTTCTTTTAATTTCAATTTTTAACCATGATACAATTTTGGCACAATTATGAAACTATTTTTTTCAAACCTTATCTATTTCCCTATAATACTAGTACCTTTTCTAATTTTGAAAAAAGGTACACCATATAGAAAAAAATTATTTAGGGAAAGTGATGTAGGCTTTAGCTGAAACATGATATTAATTAATAAAATAAACGGAGTGTAGTTTCACAGGGAATGAAATAAAACTCAAAGAGGTTTATACAAACTCAATATATTTCGAATTATTAGTCCATCATGAGGAGTTTAAGATTAAAAATAGAAAAACTGAGTTTTTAATCTGTAAACTCCTGATGATGGACTAATAATCCGAAATATATTGAGTTTGTATAAACCTCTTTGAGTTTTATTTCATTCACTGTGAAACTACACACCCTTTACTTTATTAATAGAATAATAGAAAAAAATAAAAACCATTTTTTTTCCATTTGGGGCGAAGGTCCCAAAATATGTTTTAAAAAATAACGAAAAAGATGTCGAATTCGATGAAATTTTCAAAAAAACAAAGATTAAAGTAAAATTTCAAAAATGAAAGCTATTTTTTTGGACAGCATACTCTGGTTGAGAAAAGTCAAAAAACGCCACTGTTAGGAACTTATATTTTTTTTATGACGCACTGTATGAAAATACTCTAAATATTTTGAAATTTTAGGGATCCACAGCATCCATGGACCGCATGCCACTGCTCCTATGATCTATCATTAGAATTGACCTTCATTTTGTAAAACACTAGCTGCAAGGCCCGCTTTCGGCGGCCCTCTTACTATCCAGGGGCACGCCCCCTGGACCCCCAGCCCTCGAACCCCACCCTCATCCCCACTCCCACCCCCGCCCCACCCCACCACTCCATTCCGCACCCTAACCCCCACCCCACCCCCAAAACACCTCCAGCACCCCCACATATAACTAAAAACGTAAGTTAGAATGTAAATATGAAATTTCATAATAATCCCTTTAGCCGTTTTTACGTGAATTGTGAGCAACTTTTCGGAAACCACTGAAACAGACATACAGACAGACATACATACATACATACAGACAGGAATTTTGTTGAGGGTGTTTTCGTTCATAACTTTGCTTGAAACGTGTGCAACCAAAATTTGACGTGATTTGGAACAATGTACAGACAAAACCTTAATTTATATATATAGATTTTAGAATCAATAATGTGGCGATTGAGCGTCCGTAAATTTAAGAAATTTTGAAAAATTTCATCTATTTTAATAAAATTAAAATTTTTTAAACATTCCCTTATTAATAAATTAAAATAAATCTACTGACCCCCAAAATAAAACTCCTACCCAAAGAAGTTAGAAATGAGCTAGACAAGCAGGAGTCGGACCACACACCGGGCTACGTACCTTATAACTTTCAAAATACTTGAGATATCAATTCGTTACTATTTTTTATTTATAAGGAGAGAATGAGGGAATTTGTGAAATTTTTTTAATTTTAAGTAAGACCATTTTTAAAGACTTCTACAGACATTGTAGCGACTCTAATATGTCCGTTTTACTTTTTATACTACCATATAAACGATTTTACATATGTCAGAGTCATTCGCACCTCACTGGGTAAGCATGGCATATTGCTACTGACACCTCGGGTTCGATTCCCTAAGGGATAAAAAACAACCCTTCTAACATATAATTAATAATAATCCATTCTATCGGATCTAATAAATGACACCCTCTTGTGATTTTATTAGAAAATTTAATTCTATTTCTATCTGCAACTTTAACTCTTTCATACCCTAAAAAGCTTCTGTATTTTAATTTTTCCTGTTTTTCATTATTTTTATATATTTTTTTGGCTTATAAATACAAATTTTGTGAATTTATATTTTAAAATTATAAAAAAAAAGTTATTAAAAACATTTCCTTCAAAACCATTTAGTCCAGTCAAATTGTGTTTTTATCCGGAATGTTTTGGATAAGTTCTGATTTTATGCATATATATGTTTTTTGGGGCGCTAAATGCAAATCTGAGGTCTCCCACAAAAATGTCGTGACTCAACATTGTAGAAAATGCAAAAAAAGGTGAAAATTTCCATTTTTTGGCGGTTTTTCGCTTATAACTTGAAAACTATCAACTTTTCAGTAAATAACCTTTCCATTCAAAATGAAAGTTCAAAAAATTTCCTATCAAATTTCATCATTTAGGTTTTTTTCTCCGTTTTTCACTGTTCAAGTTTTCGAACTCGGCAGGCCCCCCGATCACCCAACAACACTTTTTTCGATATTTTCCCATTTTGACCATGAAGGAGCACGTTTTCGACAAAGACAGCTCTATTCATTTTTAAACTAGATTAAATTTGCTAAAATTGAAACAAAGTTTCATCTTAATTGGATAAATGGTAATCCGTGCCGAAATGAGTTTGAAGTTTTGAAAAACTGCAATTTTTTGCAAAAAATTGCAAACCACTCATCCTAGAAACTTGATTCCTATCTCATTCTCTAAGAAATTTTGTTGACTTACACGTTTACTTATACTACTATTTTGTTAAAACTCTTAGATTTATAGATATCCAGCATTTTCAATGACAGAAATGATCTATTTTTTCAAAAAATTGCAGTTTTTCCTTCATAAAATGAAAACCAATCATTCCTAAAAACTTGATTCCTGTCTCATTCTTTAGAAAATTTTATTGACTTGAACATTTACTTTGACTACTTTTTTGATAAAAGTCTTAGATTTATAGATATCCAGCATTTTCCATGACACTTCTGAGGATTCGGATCATATCCTGTTATGGAAAATGCTGAATCTCTATAAATCTAAGACTCAGAACTACCCCAAAACTTTCCTCATAGGGGCCCGTTTGAGCACAATTTGACTGGACTAATTATAATCATTAGAAAGAATGAATGCAGATATTTGAATAAATTCACTTTCGATAATGAAAAGCTTGAAATAATAATTTTAGTTAAGTACCTTTTTGAAATGTTTTTTTTTTTACTTTACCATACAGGGTATGGTCAAGTATTGTAATCGTGCATGAAAAAAGTGTTTTTTTCCTTCTTTTTTTCGAAATATCTCAAAAACGGCTGAAGCTATTTCGATCAAAAAAATTGAGCAAAACCATGGCATTTCGGTCTACAAAAAAGCTCTAATAAGTGAACATCGAAAAATTATATTTTTCGAGATAATAATTGTTTTGTCAAAATGTCTGTTAGTATGCTTGCCTGTTAGTTAGTTAGTTAGTCTATGCGTTACCAAATTTTTGTGGACGAGCTAAGCAAACTCAACCAAATTTTGTATACATAATCAGTGGACCCCCAGAAGTCTAAAAATGCAAAATCTAACCGCCCAAAATGGAGGGGTGGAGGGTCAAAAAATGAAAATCTTGGCCATTTACCAAACTCAACCAAATTTTGTATACATAATCGGTGGGTCCCCAGAAGTCTAAAAATGCAAAAACTAACCCCCCCCCCTACATGATTATAAATAATTTTATTAAATATTAAATATAAGTGAGGGGCCATGTTGTATGGTAAAGTCAAGTGGATGGCCACATCAGAACACGTCAGCTTATTTTTTTATTTTTTTGATAAAAATTAATATACTTTTGTCAAAGCGTGATTGATATATTTGCGGAGTGATTTCGGCTGATTTGCCGAAGGTTTTCTAGTGTGGGACGCACCCTGTAGCTTGAGTGCCCCCCTAGGCGCGGGGGTGGGCGGCGGGCCGGGCCCCTTTGTAAAAAGCTGCTCGCTTCGGTAGGGTTTCTAGTTATTCTCCACTCGAAAACCTACGTGCTTAATAATCCAAGTCAAGGTTATAGAGAGCTTGGGAGATAAACAAGGGAAAGCCAAGTTTCGAGGACTACGTCATAAAACCTGGCATGGTCACGTGGTTGTCTTCCAAGGGAGCCACTAGGTACTCACTCACGCAGGGCAGAAAAGAATTCATTTGGACAATTAAATCATTATAATTTTTAATTTACCATAAACTGTATAGGAGAAATTTTGTAATTGTTCAGAAAAAATGGGGTTTTGCATTAGTTTTGTCGAATTATCTAAAAAACGAATAAAATTATTTTAAAATAAAATTAAATATCACGAAGATTAAGCTTATGAAAAAGCTTTATAAAAGTTTTCATAGAAAAGTTGATATATAAAGACATATTATTGGGAAGAGGCTTATGGAGAGATCACGATTACCAATCGACTTGATTGGGGAATAATGGAATTGAAATAATTATCGGAAAAGAGGTTTTTTTATCTAATTAGATTTTTCCTCTTATTAAAAACAAGGACTAAAGATGAATAAGGACACTCGATGGTGGAGAAGTAATCTCCGGAATCGAAGCAAAATACAATGTATACATTAATTAATGTAAAATAATTGGTTTAATAAAATTAAAAAAAGACATATTATTTATCTACGTATTACTAAATATGAAAGCCGAAATTTATATTTAAAGGTAACAATCTTTACCTATCAATATTTTTATCGTATACTAAATAATTAGCTAAAACTGCTCTCTTATTTTTAAAGAAATCACGAAAGATTATTTTCTCCTAAATCCGAGCTGTTATGGATAAGTTTTATTACATGCCAGAAGGGTTGTATTCACTCCCATGAAAAGTGAATTTGTATAGCAAAAAAAGAAATTCAGGCCAATGGTTTGTCCTCCGAGCCGAATCAACCCGTATAGCACAGAGACCAAAATAAAACCCAAATGCAACTTTTTTGATTGGTTGAATTATAGTCATTATATAGTTTTAATTAGGTTGAATTACGGTTTCAAAACGGTAGTTATGTCTCGTTTTTTCCGTTTTGCAACTGTGTTGTATTATTGTTAAATTATAGTCGCAAAGATTATAAAGCAACCGTTACAAAAAAGTTGTCGCCAACATTTTTGTCACCGATTTGCAACTGTATATTTATAATTTGATATTTCTTTGATTTGATTAATATAATGAATAATTACACAATTCTTTAATAATATATAATAATCAACATTATTTATAAAATGTTGATTATTGTTCTTTATTAAAGAATTGTGTAATTATTCATTATTAAATTAAAAATTCACAGTTCATTGGACAATGTTTTTTATTGAAGCTCTTATTCAATTTTTGTACAACGTTTCGTCTCTCTCGAGACTTTTTCAAGCACTCAATTGGTTAGAGTTATATCTTGCATCTGTCAAATCCATCTAGACTTGTGTTATTTCATTGAATATTGTATTTGTGGTTTGTTCCTTTTGAAATTCAACAATTCTGTTGGTTCTTTAATAACCTACGATTGGATCAATCTAAAACGAAAAAAATTCTACTATGTCTCAATTATTTTTATTGTTATCTCAACCAATGTTGCTCTAACCAATTGAGTGCTTGAAAAAGTCTCGAGAGAGACGAAACATTGTACAAAAATTGAATAAGAGCTTCAATAAAAAACATTGTCCAATGAACTGTGAATTTTTAATCTAATAATTATAATGGACATTAATCAACTTAACTTATTCATTATATTAATCAAATCAAAGAAATATCAAATTATAAATAAACAGTTGCAAATCGGTGACAAAAATGTTGGCGACAACCTTTTTTGTAACGGTTGCTTTATAATCTTTGCGACTATAATTTAACGATAATATAACACAGTTGCAAAACGGAAAAAACGAGACATAACTACCGTTTTGAAACCGTAATTCAACCTAATTAAAACTATATAAAGACTATAATTCAACCAATCAAAAAAGTTGCATTTGTGTTTTATTTTGGTCTCTGTGCTATACGGGAATCTAATATAAATATAATCGAGGGGTGATCCGCGATTGGACTTACGTTTATAATCGAATTATTTTGGAATTAATTAGATAATGCCCCTTAATCTATTGTCTTTTACTTGGAAATGGAAGTGGAAGTAGGTGTACACGATATTAGGTCGCGGTTCACCCCTCGTATATAATGCTATATTTAGTATTTAGCAAGAGACAACCTACTATTGTGATTTCTTTAAAAATTTCTAGTCTGCTATTATCGGCAATTTGAAATTTTATGTTCTATTATTTTTCTCTAAATTGTTTTTTTCTTCAAATGTCTGATAGTACATTCGAGGGTTTGTAGATTTGTAAGTGGACAAATTTTGTATGATCTAACTCAAAGATGATGAAATAAAATTAAGTGAAATTAAGACGTTATGTCAAGAAAATCTTATTCGATGAACTACAAAAAGTGATTTTTTAGAGATATTAATTATTTTTTCAAAATGTCGTTTATTTCTGAGTGGTCAAATTTCGTGTGCGTTTTCTTAAACTAATAAGAATATTTAAGAAGTTAACCTAAATTGAGCTTGAAAACAATTGAAACGTAATTTTTTTGTGTTATTTGTTCTTTTGATAAATAAATAGTTTTAATTAATTATGAGTGATTAAGAAAAAACATCTAAGAATATTTAAATGTTTTTATATTGTAATTAAAAGCTCCAAGTTTTCGTTTAACAGGCATTAGTATCGTTTAATCTTATTTTTTTTTTTAATAATTAATATTTATTTCTTAAAATATTATTTTTACGATATTTGCTATATTAGAAGTTTTTGTAGGCCTTTAATTTTGGTAATCAAAAATTTTTTAATTGTTTTTAAGATATTTCGAAAAATCTAAGTAAAAATATCAATTTTTTCTGCATGATTACGATTACATATTACGGTATATCTATTTGCGTAAGAGAAATAAAATTATATAAATATACTCACATCTAGTTTTTGAATTACTTGCTCATTTTTAAAATTTTGACAAATTTTAGGGCTCAAAATAAAAATAATTAACTGTATTTTTACTCATCTATTTTAAATATACTTCATAAGAATCGATAAAAAATATACAAAAAATAAATTCTCTTAATGCCAAAAACTTCGAACTTTAAATATATCGAATTAAAAATTTATTTTGATTAGTTATGTCCATCGATTAAATTATTAAAGTTGTTATCGGGAAATAAGGACTGTATTTTTTATGCAGATAATTTAAATTTTATTGCCAACGTTTCTCAATTTTGTTGACTTCTTCAGGTCTCTAAAAAGTGATAAGGCCTCAATTAATAAAAATTATAACATTTTCAAATCAAAATTGATCTCAAAAACCATTATGTGTATTAATTTGTTTTTTTGTATGTATTGAAGTGGTTTTTGAGATCAATTTTGATTTTGATTTAAAAATGTTATAATCTGTATTAATTAAGGCCTTATCACTTTTTAAAGCCCTGAAGAAGTCAACAAAGTTGACGAAACGTTGTCAAAAAAATATAAATTATCTGCATAAAAAATATAGTCCTTATTTCCCGAAAACAACTATAATAATTAACAATTTATTACAAAACATTAAAAATAAAGTAAAAAAATTCTAATGAAAAATTGAATCTGAAGATATAATCTATATCTTTTTAACTAAAGTACTATTGAAAATTGTAATTGGATAGAGATAGATATTTTTCAAATATCTAGATTTCTAGATTCTCAACTAGAAACTAAAATAAAGTAAAACATATCTAGATGATTTAATGAGATATTTGTATCTAGTTACTTAGCAGCACTGAGCGAGTGTATGATAAAGTTATATGATTTATCTCTTCACGCCAGATTTTTTATTATTTTAACTTCTTTTTCTTGAGTGAAAATAAAACACTTCTCTTCTCTCCCATTAACGAGGGGTAGAACGATCCTTACCTGTGGATTGAAACCCCCATTTCTTTAATATCTCGTTAAGAGATAAATTTATCAAAATTTATATTAATGAGCAGCCAGGGTTAGAGACAAATGCGATAAAAAACAGCCACAAATTTATAAAATAAAATTTAGATAGTTGAATGAACTTCATTTCCAGCGATTAGCAGCCATTTTAAAATATATCTAATTTCTAGATTATCCTTTGAATATAGGACATGGAGATAAATTCAGTAATTTATTCATTTACTTCAATATTAAAAAAATTATTTAATTTAATTATTTTTATTTTTAAATAATTGAGGAAAAATGTAAAGACATTTTCAAGGGCGCCCTGTGCAAATTTCGGAGATTTTTTTTCTTCAGAAAACAATTTGGATCAAAAATGAAAATTCTAGCCCTTTCGACCAAACTATCTACCTATACAAAATTTGGTTAGTTTTTGAATTGCTAGCCTTCTGGGGGTCCACAGAATATGTATACAAAATTAGGTTCAATTTGGTCAAAAGGGTTAGAATTTTCATTTTTGACCCCCTCACCCATTTTGGGCGGTTAGTTTTTGCATTTCTAGCCTTCTGAGAGTCCACAGAATATGTATACAATATTTGGTTGAGTTTACTCTAAGGGCAAGAATTTTGATTTTTAACCTTCCGGGGGCCTTTTTTTGTCTGATAATGTTTAAAAAACATTTATAAAAAAAATATTTTAAGTTCTTTTCAAAAATATATTCAGTTTTTTTCTACTTAAATTTTTTCATTTTTTATACCTCTTCAAAATGTGGTAGATCTTTATGGCCCACCCTGTATAAAGTAAGCAAGAAACCCTGGGTAGCAAGTCTGACTGAACTTGGCCAATTTTTATTAGATTTTAGTGGCTTTACATTTAAATATACTGTAAGATAGATAATTTTCGACTGAGGGGCATGGACCCCCTGTTATAAAGTATTTACTAATTATCATTATGATTACTGATAATTAAACACTTAAGAGTGCTAATATAACCTGTGAGAAAGGGTATAAGGATGCAATGCCACATTCCGAAGATATTTTCCTACTACTCAACTGATCTGTGAGTCCCAGAGGAGAATTAACAAAAGAATTTTCAGCCAGAAATGCAGTAGCTAAGAGGCTTCAGTCCAATGACTAGCCACCCATAATACCAGAGTAATTTCAAAATAAATTAAACGCCAAATGCTGTTATTAGCTAAATGCCTGTCTCTGTCTATAATCAAAACCACAAAGTTTCCATTCAAGTGTCTGTGCTAGTATCCCGTGAGTTTCGTAATCAGCGTCCTGTTCTTTTTTCCTATTTCAGATCAACACCATTACATTTATCAACTTCGATATCGTTTAGTGTAACATTAGATAAAATTAATTTCGGAGACACTATTTCATCGATATCTCGACCATATAGCTTTTAGCTTAGAAATTTTCAATTAATTTTAATTTTTAAATATTCTAAACTGAACAACCTTTTAAAGTCATTAATCTCACCATCATACTTTCAACATTAAAATACATATTTTATTATTAGGTATTTTCTATTATATTTATTATTATTTTAATGGCCTCGGCTTATCATCATTGACCTAAAATCAGAAGACAACAAAAGACTAAATACAATAAGAACAAAAACAGCTTAGACTGTACGTCAACGGTGAGCACCCCAAGAATGTGTTTGTTATTCACCATTGTCGAGTGCCCAATGCGGTCGCCAATTATTTTAGAGGTGAATTTCTAGTGAATTATTAATTCTATATACCTTAAATAGATATCACCCTATCACGATTTTCACAAAAAAAAATATCTTAAATATTAATAAAATAAACTATAATATATTACCAATGGGGATCAAATATATTACAAGTAAATACAGAGTGGGGCATAAAGATCTACCACATTTTGAAGAGGTAAAAAAATGAAAAAAATTAGCTGAAAAAACTGAATATATTTTTGAAAACAACATAAAATAATTTTTTTTTTATGTGTTTTAAAAATTATATCAGACTAAAAAAAAAATGAAAATTCTAGCCCTTTCGACCAAACTCAACCAAATTTTGTATACATATTCTGTGGACCCCCAGAAGGCTAGAAATGCAAAAACTAACACCCAAAATGGGGGGAGGGTTAAAAATTTTAAATTATAGCCCTTTCGACCAAACAAAATTTGTATACAAAACTATGTATACAAATTTGTTTGGCCGAGGGCCATTTGGTTGAGTTTGGTTGAAATGGCTAAAATTTTCATTTTTGACCCTCCCTCCCCCTTTTTTATCTGATATAATGTAAAACACATTAAAACAAAAATTGTATAAATTGAAATATAATCAGTTTTTTCTAGTTAAATTTTTTTCATTATTTTATACCTCTTCAAAATGTGGTAGATCTTTATGCCCCACCCTGTATTTATAAAAAATATCACAAAAACAGGCCCATTTAAAATAGAAATTTGATTATGTACTTTTGTAATAGAGAATCTTTATCTTTACATTTAATTTGATTTTTTTTCTAATTTTCTATATTTTTCAGCCAAAAATTATAAGTCAGATCTTCGAAGGACCAAATTTATTCCATATTTTGAAAATACAAACAGTTTCGAACCAAAAAGAACTTTCTAATTCTTTGCGTTATTTTTTTTTTTGCGTTTGGGATCCGCAAAGCTTGATGTCTCTTTCTGGTTGGAACTTCAACGCCTCTATCTTTTTCCGGAACGTGTTATCGAGTTCCATGGTCAGGCTATGTAATTTTCCTGGCCGGATGAGTTTGTTGATGTTAAAGGTGTCCAGGTATGTATGGATTTTTGGCTTTATTCTTCCATTCTTTTCTTCCTTGATTTCGTGATGGTCCGGGTCCCCCAGAATCTGAATGCTCGGTTGCCACTCGAGGGTGGGTGGATTGGTTACCACCTGGGGTAATCTTGTTTTGCCTCTCACGCTTCATGGTTGCTTGTTACGAAATTTCTCTGCGAATGCGCAAGGTTTTGTAGAACCAGAGGTTGTCAGTTTCTGGAGCCGAGGGGCCGGTTTTTTATTATTTTTCAAATAAATTCACTTTGCTTCTTGCTGGGATCGAACTGATGAAGTCTAGGTTGATGTTCTCCTAATCGGATTAGAAAAGTTTGTGATTTAACCGATTACGCTATCGACCCCTCCCTTTGCGTTATTTTTATAATCCCTTGAGTTTTTTGTCTATCATTCAGCTCATTAATAAATTAGAGCTTGTTTCTATTAATTTTTTAGCATTCGAATCAAAAACATTTTGACACTAGAACAAACTTCCTATGATCTTCCATTTAAATTTAAACACACCAACAGGCAGAAAAAAACATTCTTGAATATTAATTTTTTCTCTGAGTCAGGCAATTAATAATAAATTTTAATAAGTAAAAAAATAAAAAATTTCAAGTGAATTCATTACTAGAATTTCCTTGCTCTACGTAGCTGAGTAATTTTGTCTGTAATATCTAAAATATCAATTTGGTGAAACACCCATGTATTTCTAATTTTATAATTAACAGAAGTTGGCATTATGGCCCCTTTTCAAATTGAGCACAACCCATCTATGATTTATATAGCATATTAAATTAAACACTTGTCATAAAGAATTTTAAGTAGTTTCTTGACATATTTCATAAACATTAAGCGTGCACTGCAAAAACAACTTTTTGCTGAAGTTAATGTTGTTGTTTTTTAATATAATTCTGTGACAAAAAAATCTATCTGTTGCAATCCATGAAAAATCTAAAATTTCTTCAATGAATTTAAACAATAATAACCTTTCTATTGTGAATAGTTTTTTAACCGACTTCAAAAAAGGAGGAGGTTATCAATTCGACTGATTTAAAAAAATTCCTATCCATGTTACACAATTTCTTCGCCAATTGTGAACCGATTTTGATGATTTTTTTTGCATTGGGTTCAGTATAGTTTCCGATTGGTCCCAATTGGTACCAATTTCATTGGTATTGGACCATTTTTGTTATGTTAATGTTTAGTTGTTCAGATATCTTCTTTGTTTATGAACCGATTTTAATGATTCTTTCTGCATTTGGATGAGCATAGCTCCAAAGTAGTCAAGATACATAACTATTTATTTATTTATTCATTTTTATGTATGTTCAGCGAGAACTTTTTGCCACGTGGACTGATTTCGATGATTCTTTTTTATTGGGAAAGGGAGACCTTAGTGGTGGTCACATATTAATTTGATCAAGTTCAGATCATAAGATCAATGACAAAATAACGGAAATATCCAATTCTTATGAGCACATAATCGAAATTATAATAAATAAAATCTTTTATAAAAATAATCTTAAAACATTCGATTTAAAACCCTCCAATGTCTCGAGAGAATATCTCTTTTATGAATTAAATTTTATTATGATTTTCTGATTTATTCGCCCAACGCTTTCTCTTATGAGATGCATGCAAAATATTATCTTAAGACTAAAAAGAGAAAAATAAAAATAATTTTTAGAAAAAAAAACTCTGACTTCAAAAAAATTAAATTTAACAAATAAAACAATAAGAACTAAAAAATCAAATAAAATGCACTAAAAGGTATAAAATAATTATCTAATTTAGTTACAACTAAACGATGAAATTTTTACATGAAATCACTTTTTCAAGTCGGTGCCAAACAAACTATATAAGCAAGCTTACGCGACGTTGTCTTCATTATACACCAAACGTACTAATAAGTAAGATCCGTCGACTGTGATTCATAAAATGTATATGCTTGGCACCGACTTCAAAAAGTGATTTCATGTAAAAATTTCGTCATTTAGTTGTAACTAAATTATAATAGATAATTATTTTATACGAGATTTTCGTGCGTGCCTTCGGCACGCCCTCGAAGCTCGGCCCTCCAGGCTGGTGCCCTGGCGGGTGGCGTCTCGGTCCAAAAATTTTATTCCTCTTAAAAAACCACACTCCAAATGTATACCTGTAAACTCCCGAAAATACATAGTCTCTTAAAAGTTTCGTCTCATTTTCGTCCTGACACAGCTACAGAAATGAGGCTCTAGATGAGAATCTGGAACTATTTTTTTCTATAATCTACAGCATTTTGATATTTTTTGTGTGGAAATAGATTTATATAAATAAGTGGAATCGTGTGAGGAGGAGAATTATATTATATCATTTTTTTAAAATTTGGGATCGATAATCGATATAAGGCTCCAAATATTTAAAAGAGATCAGGTGTTGTTTGTATGACATGCTGTTTCAGTATTGCAATGAGAAACTCATATGAACATGCGTGTCTTAAGTCGTTTAATTTTGTAAAAATCAAAAAATAAGAATAACAAAATTTAGATTTTTAAAAAATTATAAAAAAGTGGCAAATTATTAAAAAATGAACAAATAATATATAAAATATAAATCAAATAAGATGTGATTAATTTCTTCTTCTGTGCCCAAAGAAAAGCGAATTGAATATTTAATTTTTGAGTGATGAAGGGGGGGGAGGAATAATTATCAATATATTTAATGTTTCTTAATTTAAAATCAATTGGAGTCTTTCATTTCGAAATTCGAGTTCAAATTACAATTATATTTCAAATTTGCTGCAAACATACTGCAAATATACCGACATCATCAGCGCTCCCTGTCGGCAGCTATTCTCTGAGCGTTGCTGCAAATTAATTTAGGCTATTATATATAGTATCTTTTAGTGCATTTTATTTTATTTTTGTGTTCTTATTATTTTATTTGTTGAATTTAATTTTTTTGAAGTCTGTAATTTTTCTTCCAAAAATTATCTTTGATATTTATTTAATTATTTTAATTCGATTGAATGCAAGAAGGTCAAAAAGATGCAGCTCTTTTAGGTCTTGGCAGATCCTTTAATTACCGAAGTGAAGAAGAGTGAGTAATCAAGCGGGAGGTTGGAGACAATGGTGTCTGTGTGTCTGGGTCTTAAAGAATTAAAAAATGTAAAGGTCGTGAAAGAGAGGGACAGGGAGAGAGTTCCTTTCCCAAGAAGTTATGGGAGTTTACGTTTTGACCAATGAAATTGTTCAGCACTTCTTCAATTTGATCCTGAGGGAGGGATTAAATCTTTGAGGGAAACATTTTGCATGATACATATACAGGGTGTTCAAAAAATAGAGGCCACGGATTTAAAGGTGGATAAAACATCTCAAAACAATAAAAAAAATAATATTAGTTCATATATTATTTATTATTATGTCCAGAAATAAAAAGAATGAACACAAAAATATGATCAAACAAAAAACAATGAATATAAACCAAAAATATATTCAAAAACATTAGTCAAATAGGAACAAAAAGTCAAAAATTAAAAATAAAAAATAAAAATATGTACTGAAATAAAATAAATAAATAAATAAATAAACATAATAAAATAATAAAAAATAATATAAAAGTATATACCTAATATAAAAACAAATAGCCTATATGGTCTCTCTAAGTACTCTTGTTTTAGAATCAATAAAAATATCTTGAAAATTAATCACTTATTTTTCTATGAAAATCAAAAATTCAGACTACAGGGGACCGACCCTTTTGTATACCTTTCAGATTTTTTCGAGGGTGTCAAAGTTAAATTTTATGTATGTCTAATCGTAAGTAAGAAATAATAAGCTGACGTGTTCTGATGTGGCCATCCACTTGACTTTACCATACAACCTGGCCTCTCACTTATATTTAATATTTAATAAAACCATTTGTAATCATGTAGGGGAGGGGGTCAGTTATTTGCATTTTTAGACTCCTGGGGGCCCACTGATTATGTATACAAAATTTGGTTGTGTTGGGTACAAGAGCCTATATTTTCATTTTTTTGATCCTACACCCCCCCACCCCATTTTGGGCGGCTAGTTTTTGCATTTTTAGATTACTGTGGGCCTCAAAATTTGGTAACGCACAGACTAACAACCAGACTAACAGAGAGACTAACAGACATTTTGACAAAACAATAATTATCTCAAAAAATATAATTTTTTCGATGTTCCCTTATTATGGCTTTTTTCTAGACCGAAATGCCATTATTTCGCTCAATTTTTTTAATAAAATAGTTTAAGCCGTTTTTGAGATATTTCGAAAAAAGAAGGAAAAAAACACTTTTTTCATGCACTATTACAATACTTGATCCATACCCTGTATGGTAAGGTAAAAATTAATAATAAATACATTTTTAGCTTCTCACCTTGTTTTTTGTCTAGTTTAGGCCAAATGTGCTTCAATTATTTACGAAGCTTCGCGGCGCACCTGGGAAGAGGCCGCGGCTCCCGGGGCGCCGAGGCACACAGTTTGAGACCTCTGCCTTATTATATGTTATTGTATATACTAGTATGAGTCCATATTCAGAACAATTAGTTACAAAAGGGTTGCAATTTGGTTATATTTTGGTGGAAGTACTTACTAGGTTACGAGTATCTTTCTATGACCATTATGTTAAATTCAAGATTTAAAAGATAATAAAGATTGAATATCCAGGCCTTGAAAATAGATAGAGTTCTATTCACAGATGTTTCTCTTCGAGTGAACAAGCGTGAATGATCAATTCATAAATAACAAGTGTTGGAATGATAATATTTCTATTTGGTTAAGAGATCCGTCTTTCATTGAGTTTGAATTTAGTAGTTATTTAAAAATTGTACCTTTCATGTAGTAAAGTGCTAGTTTTTTAAACCACCGGATATGAGATAAATAGAATAGATATACCAAATTTATTTATTGGATAATTAAAGAAAGGGGGAGCTTAGGCCCTTCCTTTACGAATGGATTTCAACTAATTAGCTGTAAATTGTTTTAATGATCATTATCTGTGCTAGATTTGAATAAATCCGGAAATTAGGTTTAGGGGTAATTTTAAGTTATTATTTTGAATTTTCACTGATTTAGTAAATATAATATGTTAATAATTTAATTAAAAATTTAGATTTTCAAAATTTAGTATATTCTGTTTAATTTCATGATTTTTGGATTAAAAAAATAATAATCGAATGTTATTTCAGTCTATTTTAACCAACGCTTCTAAGCTCTTACTTTCTTATTTAGGGGTTAAAAGGATAAATGAAGGAAGCTTACAAACACACAATCTTTTCGTTAAAATTAATTGACACGTTCTGATGTAGCCATCCACTTGACTTTACCATACACTTCTAGTTGAGTTTGATAGAAGGGCTTATATTTTCATTTTTTGCCCCCCCCCCCCCATTTTAAGTGGTTAGTTTTTGCAATTTTAATCTTCTGGTAACCCACTGATTATGTATTCAAAATTTGATTGAGTTTGGTCGAAGGGCCTAGATTTTCATTTTGTGACCCACGCCCCCCACATTTTGGAGGTTTGTTTTTTGCATTTTTAGTGTTCTAGGGGCACACTGATTATGTATACCAAATTTGGTTGAGTTTACTCAATTGGCCTAGATTTTTATTTTTTGATCCCTCCCCCTAATCTTGCGCCAGAAAAAAAATATTTTCATTATTATAGGTTCATTTTTCTTGTTTTTTTTTAGTTTGAAAATATTATAATTTTGAATTTAGCTCCCTCCCCCCCCCCTCCCTCTCTGAATTTTGGCTCGATATGCACCAAAATCTAATCAGCTCTTAATCTCAATGCACCAAACTACTGTGAAATTTGGTTTTGATATTCACACTAGTTTTTGAGCTAGCTCGTCCACAAAATTTGGTAACGCACAGACTAACAGACTAACAGACATTTTGTCAAAACAGTTATTATCTCGAAAAATATAATTTTTTCGATGTTCACTTATTAGAGCGAAATGCCATGGTTTCGGCCAATTTTTTTTTTTTTTTTTTATCAAAATAGTTTCAGCCGTTTTTGAGATATTTCGAAAAAAAGAAGCAAAAAAAACCACTTTTTTCATGCACGATTACAATACTTGACCATACCCTGTATGGTAAAGTAAAAAGAAAAAGTTGCGTTAGTAGGTATTTACAGTTTAAGCCCCTGAAGAAGGAATACGATTAAAGGTTTTTTTATTCTAAAATAGTATTTCATTAAATATGGGCTTCAGTATAAAGTTATGTTTACCAGTCCGACTCCTAGAAAATATCTTTAATAAATTAGATGAGTAAGTAAAGACATTCCGATATGGAAAATAATTTTACTTTACCATACCGGGTGAAAATATAGGCTCTTGTAGCAAACTCAACCAAATTTTGTATACATAATCAGTGGGCCCCCAGGAGTCTAAAAATGCAAAAACTAACCCCCCCTCCCTTACATGATTATAAATAATTTTATTAAATATTAAATATAAGTGAGGGGCCAGGTTTTGTATGGTAAAGTCAAGTGGATGGCTACATCAGAACACTTCACCTTATTTTAATTATCCGGGGATGATTTTCTCTAATATTTTACTTTTAAAAATGTTTTATTTATATAATATTTGAGAATGGCATTTAAATGAAATTTTCAGCGTATCCGAAAATTTATTTATTGTAATACAGATAGATCTATGACTGAATTTAATAGAGAGAGAAATAAAGTTAATTAAATTCAAATAATCAAACTACCAAAACTTTCACCAAGTAGCTTATTGATATATCTATTAAAAATTTAGTCATATAGTAATAACTTGAAAAATTTTAAATTTGAAGTGTTAAATTGATCTATCATCATCTATCATAAAATGCAAATGCACCACTTTTATGATATCCTCATAATTGAATCGATCGAAAAAGAGCCTATTGACCAAGTGCTCTCGTATCCCTTCTTAACTAACCTGCTTGGAACGGATATCTTAATTATATAGAAATAAATATTTTTTGCTCATTTTTTGCTTTATTATATTCATCAACTTGTTTCTGGTGTTAATTAGGGGATGAATAACCTGATGTAGTAATTAAAAAAGCCGATCCTCTGCTTGACATGTGGTTAGAAAAAGACGCTGATCTGAGAAGGACGACTGGTACTATATCCTCAAAAAACAATGTGTTTAGAAATAAATATTTAACCATTAGGGTCGGTTTGTTTGTCTCCGATTATGGGATGAATAACCTTATGTAGTAATTAAAAAAGCCGATCCTCTGCTTTACATGAGGTTAGGAAAAGACGCTGAGCTGAGAAGGACGACTAGTACTACATCCTCAAAAAACAATGTGTATAGAAATAAATAAATAACCCTTAGGGTCGCTTTGTCTCCGATTATACTTGACTGGGTCAATTTAGCCTTAGATTAAAATAACAGTCAAAGAGCAGTTTGACCCAAGGATGTCCTTTAATCGTCGTAGAACAGAGGGGCTCAGAGAAAATTGTATATTTCATAGAACAGATTATTGTGTTTATTAAAAAAAAAATCATTTTGAGATTTTTCAAAGAGCCACATCGACAAGAAAAATAATCTACTTCATTTGTGCGAGATACACGATTTTCTAAGACTCAACACCCCTAAGAGCTTAAATTACCAAACAAAGGCATACGCCAACTCGTTTATACCCGAGGGGAACCGCGATTGGAATTAGGTGTACACGTCTTTGGAATTATGTGGAATTATATTGGAATTCATTAGATAATGCCCCTTCATCTATTGTCTTCTACATGAAAATGAAAGTGGAAGTGGAAGTAGGTGTACACGGTATTAGGTCGCGGTTTACCCCTCGTTTATCCCTATGATGTCTAGAGACTGGAACTCTCTTCCTCTGACCGTATTCCCAGCAACAAATAACCTTCAATCTTTCAAGTCACGCATCCACGAATACCTTCAACTCCGACCCAATCCCTAAATTTCTTCTTATTTCCAAGATACAAGAGCCCACCGCGGACTATAGAGGTTGTACCTTTTTGGTGCAACTTCTTCTTGTATCAGTATGATTATAAAAAATGTGATTCTTTTCCAAGTTTTATGAATTTTTAGATATAAATAAGAAAAAAATGAAAATTTTCGATGGAATTCAATATTCTCAATTTTTTAAAGAAAAAATTTAATTACAAAAAAAAGTAGTCGAAATGGTCTATGGGTAGGGGGCTAAGCCCCAGTACCCCATCCCACCCTCCTTCGCTTCCAGGGCCCATGATCTCAGCTATTTATAATTTAGAAACCAAAATATTTTAAAAAACAGTATAAACACTTGTGATTTACGTGTCAACACAATGGAAATAATTTAATAATAAAGACTCGTTATAAGCACCCTGGACATTTTGGTGGAATGGCAATTTTTTGCCAACTTATCTTTTGAGCTAATAACTTGAAAATTGACAATTTATTTATTTACTTACAATGTATACAAACATAGGACATTGGGTCCCGCTTAGTATTGTACAACAATTAAATCACTAAAAATTATAAACTTAACAATATTGGAAAAGAGAGAGATAACAAAAATTTTAAGAAGCGAGAATAATAGAAATATCAGTTATTGGGATCCATAAAAAAGATCTGAGAGCACCGAGAGTCTGGCGTTATTAATATTTACTTATTTATTAATACATACTTGTATGCCAAATTCCAGATTAATTACTACAACCTTTCAAGAATTTATTATTTATTATTGTTTAACCTACTTCAAAAAAAGGATATCAATTCGCCAGATTCTTTTTTTATATTTGTATTTTTCAAATAGATGTCCTGAAGCTAGAAAGCCCCAAGTCTAATTAAACACTTTTTGATTCAGCAAAATACACGTTAATATACACAGATGAATGCTAAATAAGGAGGTAAATTGTACCCGAAGTTCTTAAAAGTGTCACCTATGGCGCTGCCTCTGTTGCCCACGGAGCGAATAGAAATAGGAACATTTTGTACCGTCATCAGAATCTGGACAGACAAACAGACAGACACACAACCAGAAAAAAATATCCTCTAAAATTACTTTATCTATATATATAAAACTAGCTGACGACCGGGCCTTCGGCTTCAGGAGGAGGTTCTCTATTCGACTGAATTTTTTTTGAGTCTATGTTACCTCATATCTCCGCCAATTGTGAACCGATTTTGAATTTATTTTTTGCATTGGGTTCAGTCTAGCTTCCGATTGTTCACGTTTTTTTCATTGGTATTAGATCTTTTTTGTTAGGTTTGTTCAGGCCTAACTTCTTTGTTTATGAACCGATTTCGATGATTCTTTTTTTATTGGAAAGGAAGTATCTTAGGGATGGTGCCATATTAATTTGGTCAAGTTCTGATGATATTATTAACGACGAAATAACTTAAATCTCCAATTCTTAAGAGCAAATAATCGAAATTATGATAAATAAAATCTTTTATAAAAAAATCTTATAACCACTATTAATAACATCACTAAAAAGAGAAAAATAAAAATAATTTTTATAAAAAAAAATAAAACCGACTTCAAAAAACTTAAATGCAACAAATAAAATAATAATAACTTAAAAATAAAATAAAATCCACTAAAAGGGATAAAATAATTATCTTATTTAGTTACAACTAAACGACGAAATATTAAAATGAAATTACTTTTTGAAGTCGGTGGCAAACATATACATTTTATGAATCACACTTGACGGATCTTATTTAGTACGTTTGGCGGATTCGCTCGCTTATAGGTATAGTTTGTTTGTCACCGACTTCAAAAAGAAATATCATGTTAATATTTCGTCGTTTAGCTGTAACTAAATAAGATAATTATTTTATACCTTTTAGTGTATTTTATTTTATTTTTAAGTTATTATTATTTTATTTGTTGCATTTAAGTTTTTTGAAGTCGTTTTTATTTTTTTGTTATAAAAATTATTTTTATTTTCTCAAAATATCTCAAATTCTTTGTACCTTTGAATCAAGATAATAACGTCAAAGCCTTGGAAACTTTATCAAACTAAGGAAATTGTTTATTTATTTATGCAAGCAACAGGATTCGAACGGGATTTTAATTGGCTCCCACTCAGGCTTTGTATTCAACCCTTCGCTCTGCTCTGATGATTCCCCTATGGCTGTTCTAGCTATCTCTTCCGCCCTCTTCCTACTTCCTATCTGTAGAGAATATCCTCTTTGCCCTCTTTACTGCTCCGGGGGGTTAACCCTTTCCCCCAACATTTATCCCACTTGACTGTTTTCAAACCCATTTTAATCGTTTTCATCATAGGATTAGGAAGCACTAAGCAATCTATTATTTTGAATATTTAATAGCAATACTAATCCAATCTAATTGCTCTTTTTGGAAGGTACATCGAGTATTCTTTCCCATTCATACCTTCTGAAGAAATAGCGATTTTAAAATGCTATTATCTGGTACCTTCGACATGCTTCACCAGATGGGCTGGCTGCAATAGTAATTTTTCAATTTTTATTCAATTTACTGTCCCCTGGAACATATCCCATTTAGACAGTACATAAGTATTTTATTTTTTATTTAAGGGTGTTGCGGCTTACTGGCGCAAGAACCTATACGATGATATATTGATATATATATATATATATTGATTTTTTGATAAAACAACGACAACACTTTTTAAATTAATATATTTATCTATTAACAAGTAATCAATCTTATAAAATAAAATAAACTACGATTCTATCAGTTCATTTGTGATTGTTATCAAACATTAACTGTCAATCGTTGCTAATCGCCCTTAGTGATGACAGACAGCATTCACAACATTCTAATGGTGTATTTCAAAATTTAAAAAAGAAAAATTAAGGTTAGAGTCATAGCTTAATACAGTGGCGTAGCCAGAAAATTTTCATGGGGGAGGTCAATCCTCAAAGCAAAATATTCAGTGGGAATACTTTTTTATTAAAAGTACCTATTGTACTTCAAGAAATTAAAAAAAAGAACATAATTCTTGATTAAACATATGAAATACAGAGGGGTCCAAAAAATGTATCCACTGTTTAAAAGTCCATAACTTGCAAACTAATTGATGAAGTTGTCTCATTTTTGGTGAAAGTGTAGCTTAAAGTCCAACTTAAAGATATCACTGTAGGTGTTCGAAATGGTCACCATTAACATCCACACACAAACGATGCCGCCGAACTGCAACACAAACTACTGACTGCAACGTGTTCAGTTGGATATTTGCACATGAATGTACGATGGATTCTCGAAGTTCATCCAATGTGCGTGGCTTTTGTCGATAAACGACGTCCTTTAGTGTTCCCCACAGGTAAAAGTCCAGCGGAGTTAGGTCTGGGGAACATGGTGGATACTCCACAGCAGCTCTACGGCCTATCTATCTTCCTGGGAGATTTTCGTCGAGATACGCCCTAACACGATTTTGGTAGTGGGCTGGGGCACCATCTTGTTGAAAGTAAAATCTTCCGTCTCCATACAAGTCTCGGATGGCAGGTAAAATGGATGTCTGAAGCTTCTGAAGGTATACCTCACCGGTAAGCGCCATCCATGTTTACTCGAGTAACTAGGTGCCTGTCATCTGTCATCTGACAAAACAAAACAACGCAATACAACGCTTGTGTGGCGATTACCGGAACTACAAACTATTACACTACCAAAGATGAGACAACTCCGTCAATTAGTTTGCAACTTATGGACTTTTAAACAGTGGATACATTTTTTTGGACCCCTCTGTATATTTAATTATGGTTAGTTTGCCATAAGAAACAGTTTGTCTTTGCCGTTTCTCATCACATGAACCTGGCCCTGGTCAGAACCCCTCCCCCCTCGTGGTTACACCTCTGGCTTAATATAAAATATTTTTAATGTATAATGGGACTAGGTATTGTTTTTTACTTTGAAATAAAAATTTAACATGGGTATTTAATCTAATTATCAAAATTGAATATATTTTGTACTTTCTAGGGAAGAACTGAAGGAATCCCTTGCTTCAAGTAAATTAGATTCGGTCTAAAGTACTATTAATATATAAAGAGAAACAAAGAGGTTGTCCTCTGTTTGATGCAAATAAAGACACCCACATATATATAATATATATATGTATATATATTATTTATTTGTTTGAGACTATAATTTCGAAGTCTTGGCCTTCATCATCAGACTTTTTCAATTATAAATATTATTTTTGATAGGGTCAGTTTCGCATGGATATTTAAAAATTTTTGTTCTTTACTTAGCCGAAAGCCAGTTAGAATTCTGCATTAATAGAATCGAATAGAAATTCTAATGGCTTCCAGCTAAGTAAAGAGCAAAAATGTTAATATCCATGTGATACTGACCCCATGAAAAATAATATTTATAATTAAAAAGACTGATTATGAAGACCAAGCCTTCGAAACTATAGTCTCAAACAAATAAATAATATATATATATATAGTACATATATATATTTTTGATATATGTGTGTTACGACAACACTTTAAGTTTTTGGTTGCAACCCTTCTTGCGTACATAGAGGACCTCAATTTGGTTGCAGTGACCTTAATTAAAAAAAAGAGAATTCCTTTAAGAATTCAAACAATTTACAAAAGCATTTCCTGTTCGCGACAAAATTATCGACGGGCATAACATGTGTGTTTGCATCAAGCAGAGGACAACCTCTTTGTTTCTCTTTATGAATCAACAACTCTGCTACTCTAAGCAAAATAAAAACTTTTCTACTATTAAGTATATCGTTTGAGTCGTTCAGAATCCAATACGATTAAGTCCACGTTAGAAAATTTCTAAATTTGGTTAATTCTTATTTGACATACTTGTATTAAAAAGAATCAACCTATAAGTATGTCAAATAAAAATTAACCAAAATCGAAGTAAGGAATAAACCATTTTGTATTAAAAAGAATAGAGGTTTTATTCCTTACTTCGATTTTCTTCAGAGGGGATTACTTTTTATTTCTTCTAAATATGCTCTCTTATGGGATTGGTATTTAAAAAAAAAACAATTTTTATTTACGTTTATCAAATAGGATAATTGAACCCATGAGAAATAACAGTTAAAATATTTCTAATTAAAAATCTGGTGATGAAGGTCAAACCTTTATTTACCATATAATTAAGTTTAATAAGTTTATTTGCATTAAACAGAGGTCAAGCTCATTGATTTCTCTTTATAAAACTAAATATAGTATATTAAGAAGAGACACTGATTTATTTTTTAAAAATTGAAAACTATCACTTTAAATACCATTCTATTTTATTTTTAACCGACCTCAAAAAAGGAGGAGGTTCTCAATTCTATTGAATTTTTTTGTGTCTATGTTACTCGATTTCTTCTCCAATTGTGAACCGATTTTGATGATTTTTTTGAATTGTGTTCAGTATAGTTTCCGATTGGTAAAAAACAAAATTTAATTGGTATTGGACCTTTTTTGTTAAGTATGTTCACCCATAACTTCTTTGTTTATGAACCTGTTTATTTCTTTGTTTATGTTTATTTGTTTTATTTATATAATTTTGAAGTCGGTTTTATTTTTTTTATAAAAATTATATAGTACTAGCTGCAAGGACCGCCTTTGGCGGCCCTCTTGCTAGCCAGGGGCACGCCCCCTGGACCCCCAACCCACGAACCCCAGCTTCACCCCCTCGAAACCCACCCCGTCACCCCCCACCCCCCCCCCCACTCGTGACCTCTACCCTCGCCCCAACCCTCCACCCCGCCCCACCCCACTTCGCCTCTGGGCCCTGACCTTAACCCTCTTCTCCACCCTGACCCCCCAGCACCCCCGCACCGCACCCCACGTACCACACGCCCGCCTAGCCCCCTGGACCCCCCACTTCACCCTACTCCGTCTTACTCCCTCACCCCCATTACACCCCCCGGACCCCCGCACCCCATACCCTTACCCACCTCCGCACCCGTACCATCACTCCACCCCCGCACCCAGTTTTTGCATTTCTAGTCTTCTAGTGACCCACCGATTATGTATATAAAATTTGGTTAAGTTGGCTCTAAGGGTAAGAATTTTCATTTTTGGACCCCCCCCCATTTCGGGTCGTTAGTTTTTGCATTTCTAGCCTTCTAGTAACCCACAGATAATGTATACAAAATTTGGTTGAGTTTGTTCCAAGAGCAAGTATTTTCATATTTTGACCCCCCCCCCCTTTTTTTGGGTGGTTTTTTCCGGGGATTTTCTCAAACAAAAGTTATCAGAAATCACATCCCCTACAACTTTAAAATTTGCCGTAGGGTTAATAGTTAGGTGTTATTTGATAATTTTCATTCGTGCGCACCCACAAACCCCCTTTTGAGGTCAAAATATCAAAACGTTATATAGCTAAAAACGAAAGTTAGAAGACATCTGATACAAATATGATATTTCATAATAATCCCTTCAGCCGTTTTTAAGTGAATCGTGAGCAGCTTTTCGCGGAATCCACGGAAACATACAGACATACAGACAGACATACAGACATACAGGAATTTTGTTTAGGGTGTTTTCGTTCATAACTTTGCTTGAAACGTGTGCAACCAAAATTTGGCGTGATTTGGAGCAAACCTTAATTTTATATATATAGATAAATATTTCGTCACAATTTAATTTTCATTCGAAGAGAATAAGGCGACTGAATTTCTCCCCTTTTCTTAAAATATCAAATGGCATTCTCCAAATGCATTAATCAGGATTTCCATTGATATTCAATGATCTGGTGGGAAATGGGTGCTACAGAGCCGGTTTAAGCTTGAATTTGTCGTCTTAATGCCGATTGAAACAGACAAGTGTTTGCATACATTGGAATGGCTCGCAGTTTGACATTAAAAATTTATTGACAAAAAAAATACAAAAAAATTAAGTTTTTTTCCTACACCCAGCCACATGGATTTTGATCCTTACTTGAGTGCGAAGAGTAAACAATCGCTACGATAATTAAAATTTTTTAATACTTTAGAAATATCCTACTAATTATATTATTTATGTTCTCGTACATAAGGCGCCAACTGCTTCCGCCTTGGCTTTTAGAAGATAATCTTTTTGATATTTTTTTTTATTTCCGGAACCATTGGAATATAAGGAATGTATTGTAATTCTCTGATTATTTTTTTTTAAATTTCCGCAGTACGCTTGGCAGACGAAGCACGCTGGACGGTCGCAAAATTGAAATGACTCGAAATTTTTTATTTTATTTTTTTATTGGTTGGCGACTGTGGGTCAGTGGTTAGAGCGTCCGGCCACTGGCCTGAAGTACGCTGGTTCGAGACTGAGTCTCGGCAGATATTGCAGTCGCCTCCTCTTGGAAAGCAATGGAAACCTACCAAGAGTAAATTTGCCTAGTAACCTCTACAAACTAGTCGTTCGAAACCGCCGTTAAAAAGTAGGTCCCGTATATCTGTGTAAAAACAGCTTAACACACTCAGCACAGGTATATGTGGAGAGGAGGCGAAACGTCAGGGAGACCTGATATGGCGCTTAAAGAAGAATTGGTTTTATATGGTGAAGTACTATATATTCTGTCTGTTTATATATCTGGATTCCGATTAATAATTCAAAAATAGAATTTGTAGTAAGTTCTCCTTGTCTCAAATGGGAAGAAAAATCAGCTTTTTCTCTGTTTGTTCTTGGTCCAAAATATTTATATATGTATTTCGAAAACAAAAACATTATATTTTGGACTTTCTATCTTCAGAACTTCTGTTAAAATTCGCGGAAAAAACATCTTGTAAAGCTCAATCTAATGAGCTGAAATTTGGTACAAACCTTTGTTACAAATTTCAACTTCTTAGATTAAACCGGTTTTTTACAAAAAATTTAAGAAATTTCTCAAAAACCCGTCTTTGAACAAATTATAAAATTAAAAAAAAAAAATTTATTGGATCATTCACGAATGAAATTAAAAAATTCTAGTATATTTTATGACGTCATAGCTTCAGAATCATAAGCCGAAAAATTAATTAAAAAGATTTCGTTTAAACTATTTTTTTAATTGCACAATAAATAATCCATTATGAAGAAAATATCCCATATGGCCTTACAATTAAATGGTAAACAAATGAGTAGTAAGATTTTTAAAATCTCTATTACGAACTTATTCTAATATTTCAGCATATAGGTCTTGGCATTCAAATCACCCGAACTTATTAGATCTTAAAAGCTAAGTATTACGTGTTGTCCGGCTAATCCTTTCTCCATTAACGTAACTAAGATAAATATCTAAGGTGGGTCATTCAGACCTAATCCTCTATTTTATTTAGCCCAAATATGGATAGTTTGAATAATTATTTCGTATGCGATGATGGTCAGCGTGGAAAGATCATTTCCAATCCATCGTATTTTTTATATCAATACTTTAAACATGTCCCAATCTCATGTTAGATAATTATATTCTTCACTATTGATTGTTATTCCTTAAAGTCTCCTTTAACGCTTTTTTAAAGGGGTCGGGTTAGCCGAGGGGTTAGCGTACCAACCTGCTTATCAAGTGGACCCGGGTTCGAATCCGACTCGAGCCAACCGGCTAAAAATCTGATCCCTGCATAGAAGTATTAATTTAATATCAGTATCGTAAATTGGCTGATGGCTAGAAGGGCCGAAAAGCCAAAAAATGCTTTTTTATGGGTCAATGTTGTAAAATTTGATAAGAAAATAAAATCTTATTTTCTTTGAATAAAATCGTTTATAAAGAGAAGAAAAATATCATTATGTTAAAATATTTGAACAAAGGGAAAAGTTAAAATAGGGGACCCTTATAGAAATTTCTTCGATTTTTATAGGAACATAAAATTTTATTTTTCATACTTATTTTGAATAATTTATTTTATATCATTTAGTTAAAATATCTAGGAAAAAAGTACTTTTTACACCATCCTTAGGAATGTTTCCTCTGATTCGATGACTTCAATCTGCTACATTTAAATCTTATAAAAATGGGCAGCTAAAATCAAAATTTATTTTTAATTTAAAATTATAAGATATCCATCGACTTATGGAATTTATGTGGGCCTAACTAATTCTTTTTTTATCTAACCAGAGTGGCTTTTTCATTTCGTAATCCTCTCGCACTCAAGGAAAATAAATTCTCTCCCTCCAAAACGGGTTCCTTTTGGCCATGAATTAATATTTTATATATTGCTTTAAAACATTGGATGATGGCCTTCATTTAGGGAAAGGGTGGAGCTCTATAAGATCCAAAATAAAAATTTTATACGTGAAATGCCAGTGTCTGTTTTGCTTTGAGGATGATTGCTATTTTAATTACTTCCTTCAGAATAAATAGATGACTATCTAATTTTTAGAACGACATTAACAGTATTCGATAGGATTATTATTTAATATTTAATTAGTATTCATTTTTTTTCCATACAAGGTATGGTCAAGTATTGTAATCGTGCATGAAAAAAGTCTTTTTTTGCTTCGTTTTTTTCAAAATATCTCAAAAACAGTAGAACCTATTTTGATAAAAACAAAATTGAGCAAAACTATGGCGTTTTGGTCTACAAAAAAGCTTTAATGAGTTAAGATCGAAAAATTATATTTTACGAGATATATTTTGTCAAAATGTCTGTTAGTTAGTACCTACTTTACCAAATTTCGTGCACGATATAGCTCAAAAATAGTGTGAATATCAAAACTAAATTTCACATGTAGCTTTGGTACATTGAGATTAAATGCCGATTAGATTTTAGTTCAAAACGAACCAAATTATAAAATTTACAAAAAAAACTGAGTAGTAGCTACTAGGATTTGTCGGTTTTCAAAAGAAAATTGTGCAATTCGAAAATCGTTTTTTTTTTTACTAAAAAAACTGGTTTTAAATATATACATTTAATGTATATATTTACCTTTAAACTGCGCATTCTAAAATTATCGGTTTTTGTATAAACCTAGTGGATACCTATACTATAAAATGAACCTATAATAAAAAAAGAGTTATTATTTTTTTCGGAGGTCAAAATTGGGGGGGGTTTAAACAAATAGAACTCTCAATATAAGTTTTATATCCTTTAGTCGATTTGTACGAAATTTCACATATGCATCCTATATAGTAAGGTGACCAACTATACTCATTTACTGAGTTTTGTACTCTTTTTTCGCAAACCGTACTCTTTTTCAAATCCTGTACTCTGAAAGTACTCATTTGTATAATTTGAAATATATATTGATATATTAATGAAGGAAGTAAAAGATATTGTTATTAATGACAATTTTCTCTTTGAAGAAATTCGAAGAGTAAATTTATATTTAAATGAAAAATTGAAGAAATGGAACGATGAGAAAATTGAACTTGTCAAAAAGATGGGTAGAAATCTTTCGGCATTTTAGAGTAGAACATATCCCACATGAAAATTTAAGTTTTAATAAAAATTTCCTTATGTGCAAAATGAAAGTTGTTCGGATATGGCTACATTATTAGACGAACATCCTCATTTAGCAAAAACAATCCACTCCGAAGAAAAATATGTTTTTAAAAGAAAATAAAGTTTTTATCGTTTTTTCTTCTTTTTTTCACCTATGAAATACTTGCAAAGTGTACTCTTTTGAACAAAAAATAGTTGGTCACCTTATATATAGCCAGGGTCTTCAAACTAAGCACCCCGGTGCACAGTGTGAACCGCGATGATGGGTTACTTTATTAAAAAAATCTTACATCTTCAAAATAAATAAATAAAATAAGCTATATAATAAAAAATCATTAGAATCTAATCTAATGATTAGATAATTAAGCTGTATTACAGGTATTATGTAAATTGTAAATATAGTGAAGTTGTTATTTTCTACGTTATGAGAGATGTGACACCTCGGAACTTTTACTGAAAATTTGGTGCACTGATCTTGAAAAAGTTTGAAGACCCCTGCTATATACGAACGGAAAATAACTCAGTATGTAAATTTGATAGAGGGTGGGGGGGGGTGTTAAAAATAGTTTCAAGCAACAATTGAAGAAAGCTGTTATCGTCTCATAAGGTCCCTAGCTAGCCAGAGGGCTCAAAACTATACTTAGCATGCAATTGAGACTTAAAATTAAGCTCCATATAAATAATAATGAATCCAGATATAAATGCGATTTTAATGGATTTTCCTTATTTTACTTCTATATAATTTTAATTGTTTTTTTTTTTAATAGTTTTTATCAGGAATTTTGTTTATATGGTTCTGAATTTTTAAATAGGATTATCTGAAGAAAGAAGGTGGTTAACCTAGCTTCTAAACCTAAAGCTAGGTATATAATAATTAAAAATATATTTTTATCTTATCTATATTCCATATTAATAAAAAATAAATAGAAAATATAACAAGCTTTCTATTTGGTAAAATGAATTATTCGGTAATGTACTAAAAAATATTATAGTTTTTAAGGAATTTGGTATTTGGTACTTGGTGTAACATTTTTTAAAATTATTGGATAAAAAATATATAATATACATATAAAAATGTAGAAGCATACAGTACCATGTATGTAATAGAAAAAAAACAATTTTTATTTTTAAAATATCACTTTAATTTTTAATTTTAATATAGGTAGGTACCTATATAATCTATATATATAAGATCCAAAAACAATAATAATAATAATAATAATAATTAAATAAAAATGAAAAATTCAGTTGGTTAATGTCCATTCTTTATTTAAATAAAATTAACAAATTAATAGGTGTTTTGGACAAATTTTATATTTTATTAATTTTTTGCACAATGCTTCGTTCGTTTCCGGACTTTATCAAGTACTCAATTATGTTAACTCAAGATTGATAACTTAAATTTTTTAAATTGTTTTCTCGATGGTCTCACTATTTTATGTACGTTTAATTTGTTAATTGATTGAGCACTTGATAAAGTCCGGAAACGGACGAAACGTTGTGCAAAAATTAATAAAATATAAAATTTGTCCAAAACACCTATTAATTTGTTAATTTTATTTAAAAATGAAAAATTTTAAAATCTAAAAGCTCGAGCAGATATTGATATGCTCGGTATTCCAGGCAATATATATTATACAGGAAAAATCAAATACACTTATATATCTTTTATAATAAGTCAAAATATTCTAAACAACCTTTAAGAGACGTAATTATCAAACTGTATATAAATATTTTTCACGAAAAATCTAATACACTTAAGTATATATTTTTTAAAATAAGTTTTCATATTCTAAACAGCCTTCAAGGGACCTAATTATCACCCTGTATATATACATATACATATATATGTATATTAATCATAAAAAAAATTAAAATATTCTCAAAAATGAGTTAAAAATTTTTATCCACCCCATAAGACACTTTTTAGACACCCTGTTGTGTTATCTGGATAATTAGGGATGATCTGGTACGTGTCTTACCCTCCACTGATTTCTATTTTCACTTGATTTATTATATTTCTTTGCAAAAACAAATATTGAAATTATCATTTTCCAGGAATTCGATAAAGGCAAAAAGTCTTCAAATTTATCAAAATATATTTTAGTATAAAACGAGCCTTTCCCATGGCAAGTTCAATTCTTTCTTGTGCATTATAGAAGAATATTCGATGTTTTCCACTATATCTACCCTGAAATAGAGTAAGTAAATGCTTTTAACCTTCTATTAAGAATTGTTGACTCTATGTTACGATAATAATATTAGAAAATTACATTATCAAGATTTTCCTTTTTGATTTTCTCAAAAACGGCAATAACAATTTTTTAAAAATTGATGTATTTATCAAGTGTCATGAGTTATTAGTCGTGTTTAGATTTTAATCCAATTGCAATAAAGAAAGGGTTTGTAAATTAGGAGTGTCGTAAAATAAATATTTTTATCATTCATTTATCCTCTTCGGTAAGTCGCAGAACCTTGAAATTTGAAACTTAACCTATTTAGTGCCAAAAAGTTACCGAGAATCGCTCGGTGCTCCAGGCGCTATTATCTATATCAGAAGTTTCTTGGAGACGGGCTGACGATATCAATCTGATGATCATTTGATGGAAATACAGATAATAAAATGAACAATCTATATATAAATATATAAAATTAAGGTTTTGTCTGTACATTGGTCCAAATCACGCCAAATTTTGGTTGCACGCGTTTCAAGCAAAGTTATGAACGAAAACACCATCAACAAAATTCCTGTCTGTATGTCTGTCTGTCTGTATGTCTGTCTGTCTGTCTGTATGTTTCCGTCGTTTCCGAAAAGTTGCTCACGATTCACGTAAAAACGGCTGAAGGAATTATTATGAAACCAAAAACCACCCCAAAAAAAAGGGGGGGGTCAAAATATGAAAATTCTTGCTCTTTGACCAAACTCAACCAAATTTTTGTGTACATAATCTGTGGGTCACTAGAAGGCTAGAAATGAAAAAACTGGGGGTGGGAGTAGAGGGCACGGGGTGGGGGTGCAGGGTGGAGTGATGGGTTTAGGTGAGGGTTCAGAGGAGTAATGTGGGGGGGCTCAGGTTAGGGTCCAGAGGCGTAGTGTGGTGGTGTGGGGCGGGGTGGTGCAGTGAGGAGTGAGGGTTTAGGTGAGGATCCAGAGGCTTAGCGGGGTGGTGCGGGGTGGAGGGCGCGGGGGTAGGGTCCGGGGGATGGTGCGGGGGTGGGGAGGTGCAGGATGGAGTGGGGGGTTCAGGTGAGGGTCCAGAGGCGTAGTGGGCTGGTGCGGGGGCTGGGGTTGGTTTCATGGGTGCATGGTGCGGGGGGTGGGAGGTGCTGGGTTGAGTTCGGGGGGTGTGGTGGGTGGGAGTGGGGGTTCATGGGTTGGGGGTCCAGGGGGCGTGCCCTTTGGCTAGCAAGAGGGCCGCCAAAGGCGGGCCTTGCAGCAGGTATAAAATAAGATTATCTCCTTGGGTGATTATTTCAAAAGATTCTTTTTTCTTTAATTGTGATTGGTAAATCAGAGGCTCCAAGTTTAAAAAAAAAATGAGGACTGAACCGTGATTGGAATTAGGTGTACGTCTTTGGAAATATTTTGGAATACATTTTAGATCCGGGCTGTCCAACCTACGACCCAGCACTGCTAATTAATGTTGCCTGCCATACAATTATACATTTCCTTTTAAACATTGAGATTTTTATGTTACTGAAAAAGATAACAGATATCTGATACAATTTGACCTAGATATATTTATTTTTTTTAAATAAGAAGAAATTAGAAAATCTCCCCCAAAAAGGTTTTCGAAGAATAAAAGTTTTTTTTTTTTTTTTTTTTTTCTTTCTTTTGTGATTTATCAATTTTGAATGTGAAAAAATATGTTTATGACTATTGCACTTGGACTAATTCGGATACTCGTTATTATATGTATAGAGAGGCACATTCAATTAATTCAAGAATTTGGAAATGTTAAAAAATAATTAAATCCTCGATATACATATTTACGACTTAAAATTGCTAATAGAAGTAGATAAATTATTTAAAAACAAAATCTTGAAGGAAAAGAACCTCAAAGATTATAATGATATGATATTTTTTGCAGTTTTGTGTTGGTGGATATCATTGCTCTACATTATTAGCTCTATTTTTTTGATTAACAAACATCAACGTTGAATTAGTAAATATTATATGCGGCCCAAGGCATTTGTTTTTCCTTCAAATACGGCACGTGTAAGCCAAAAGGTTGGAGACCCCTCACATTAGATAATTCCCCTTCATCTATTGTCTCCTAAAGCAAAGAAAAATTTTTCAAAAATTTTCTTTACTTTACTTAAGAAGGTTCTTTCGCGACAATCTACACAAAAACTTTTAGCCACGTAAACAATCAAGAAATATGAAAGGAACTAAAATTGTAGGTTATGTTTTATTAACGTGACTTTCCACTCACACTACGAAATCTCTATATAGATACACACATACTTGCCAGATCGTTTCCAAGCCATTGTTCTTATATTCTCTCCACTAAAAATAATCGTCCAAATAGGTTTTTTTTGTTTTTTATCAAAACTACGTGTTAAATAATTTCAATTTTTTTTTAAGTTACTCCGAATATATTATTCTAACAAATATTAGTTTTTCATCAAGATGGTGAAAGTCCTTCAATGAAAAAATAAATAAATAATTATCATATCCCCACCCTTTCCCTATCTATGCTATGTTAAAAATGTCATTTTTAATTGCAATTATTTCATGTTTGGTGTGGTAAATCTTATTCAAATTTTAACAGTATGTGTATTATGCTTTTAATTGACTTATATTCAAGTTTCAAAACTTCTTGAATTTTTGCATTTTGTGAAAGAACTAACTTAATATGTTCTTAACAAGAACCTACACCATTCTCCCTTAAAAAAATTGTCTTCTACTTGGAAATAAAAGTGGAAGTGGAAGTAGGTGTACATGATATTAGGTCGCGGTTGGTAGGTGGCCAAATAAAAATTTCAGCGATACAACTCAGGCCTTGAAATTTTTCAAACCTAAAGCAATCGTACCTTTCAAGGGATAGTCGGAGCTGTTTCTTTTTTTACTTTACCATACAGGGTATTTAATAGAAAATAAAAATTCAATACCTACTATTAACATGTATAAACGAACTTTTTGTGCGTACCTCCGGAGCTGGTGCACTGGCGGGCGGCGTCTCGGTCCAAAAATTTTATTTCTCTTAAAAAACCACACTCCAAATGTATACCTGTAAACTCCCGAAAATAGATAATCTCTTAAAGTTTCGCCTCATTTTCGTCCTGACACAGCTACAGAAATGAAGCTCTAGATATGAATCTGGAAGTATTTTTTTTCTATAATCTACAGCATTGTGATATTTTTTGTGTGGAAATAGATTTATTTAAATCAGTGTGATAGTGTGAGGAGGAGAATTTTATTATATAATTTTTTTTAAATTTGGGATCGATAATCGATATAAGGCTCCAAATATTTAAAAGAGATCAGGTGTTGTTTGTATGACAGGCTGCTCCAGTATTGCCATGAGAAACTCGGGCATGCGTGTCTTAAGTCATTCAATTTTGTAAAAATCAAAAAATAAGAATAACAAAATTTAGATTTTTAAAAAATTATAAAAAAGTGGCAAATTATTAAAAAATAAACAAATAATATATAAAATATAAATCAAATAAGATGTGATTAATTTCTTCTTCTGTGCGCAAAGAAAAGCGAATTGAATATTTAATTTTTGAGTGGTGAGGGGGGAGGGAATAATTATCAATATATTTAATGTTTCTTAATTTAAAATCAATTGGAGTTTTTCATTTCAAAATTCGAGTTCAAATTACAATTATATTATCAAATTTGCCGCAAATATACCGACGGCATCAGCGCTCCCTGTCGGCAGCATTACGTTAGCGTTGCTGCAAATTAATCTGGGCTATATATATATATATAATGTATATAGAATATGATCTTTGATTTACTAGAAAACCGGAGTTGATGATGATTTAAATTTTTACTCTTTAAGATATTTTAGACTTTATTTTTTAGGTTTTTTAACTTTTCAACAAAAAAATTGAAAAGTTATCAGTTTTCTCGATCAAAATCAGATTTCTAAGTTTTTATCAGAAAAAATAATGCAAATATAAAATGTGATTGTTATACATATATCTAATATAAACTATTCTCTCCTTTAAGTTCTCACGACCCGATATTAGTTATTCCCCTAATTTGAGGGAAATCTATTCCAAACCCTAGCAAAAACTGATAAAATCTTTTGTTCTTCTTTCCCATTCTGATACCTGTTCATTATCCAATCCACTAACTAAGCTGTCGGTCTAGACAACTCACCTCCATTCTAATAACATTGTACAGAATACATTAGCATTGATTAATTAACACATTTTTTTCATTTCAACTCAACTCCCTTCCTCAATAAATGATAATTTAATAAAGAAAATACAGTGGCGTCCGGAATCAAACCCTCTGGCTTGGAGTAGCAACTCAACCAGAACACCGGTTTTCGTGTGTATCCCGACCCGAATTCAAATCAGTATCTCATTATTTGCTTCATTAATCTCTTCAAAATTTAAGATAAATTTTTGGAAAAAATCAAGAATTAACTTATGCGAAATCTGATATAATACAATCTTGAAACATTGAGGTTTGTATAATTCAAAAAAGGATAAAGAGGAATTCCATTTTCTACCCCACAACTACAGCCTTCCTGACCCCTCTCTCGACTCTATCTATCATCATTTCAAACAGTTTCAGAATTACAAGACGAAACGTCTTGAATCTAGAAAATTGTGTTTAATTTTCTAATTTCCCCATTAGTGGGCTATGCCTGAAAAGTTTCCTCACAACAAGAGAAACATACAAAATGATGTAGAATAGGTTGGTCCTTATTGTGGATATTTTCGAATTTTTACGCTGACAGAGGCTCATATGGTTCGAAATAAATAAAAAAATATCCCCCAAGTTTCAAGTCTCTATCTCAATTTCTAACCTAGTAGCTACACATCATTAAGTTTCTCATCTAATAACATGGGGTTTTTGGCATTGAACGATAAATTTTTTATTCAGGCCAAAGTGCAAAAAAATTTTAAACTCTGTATTGTAGACTTTATCCGTTATTATACTAGCTATCTCAAAGAATTTTTACACATTTTTAGCTATTTTAATTTTGGAGTCTATAACTTACTAAAACTAAGATATAGCAGTATTTTATCTAGCTGTAACTTCAAATTCATAATAGCTAAAATTATATAACAATTCTGAAGGATAGCTACTATTATAAGGATAAAGTCTACAGAGTTTCAAATGTTTTGAACTATTACTTTGGCCTGAATGAAAAATTTATCGTTCAATACCAAAAACCCCAAGTTATTTAGATGGGAAAATTACATCGCTGTTCGGCAGAGGTTAAAACTGAGATAGAGGCTTGAAACTTGAGGGATATTTTTTAAAATTAATTTTGAACCATATGAGCCTCTTTCATAAAAAATCGAAAATGTCCAAAATAAGGCCACTATTATAATTTTAGTAACAATAGGGATTATTTTAAGAGTATCAAAGTCTCTGCATCTTCCTGATTAATCTCACTACAGAATAACATTTGGCAATAATCATGCTCCTGCAATAATACTACTAATATTTGAGAAAAAAATTATCATATTAGATACTTACTGGTTAAATGGACTATAGTACCTGGAGGCCAAAAGCAATAAGTAAAGGGGATACACTTTCAGTTCTCAGATTTCTGTACTTCTATCCGATTTCTAGCTTAAATTTTTAATTTCGTTTATCTGAGACTTTACCATTGCTGAAATCAAAGGTACACACACACTTATTGAAGGAGGAATGCATTACATTTACTTGTTTAAATATAATGACATTTATATAAGGGAAAGTAAAAAATGAATTTATTATTCAACGAAATTTTTTAAACTATAGTTAACAACTTTTTATATCTATGATCAAGAAATGTAAGAGTTTTGTACGGGTTCAATGTGAATACCCCTTCAATATTTGACGATTAAGCAGAATAGAATAGAATTACTTGATTTTTATCCGAAATTCTGATGATTCAATAGATTCACTGCCTTTTTGCCTATCAGGTATAGTTTTTGTCGACGAAACGAAATTATAATATATCTCAATCTAGTTTACATTTACATTCGAACTAATCAAATAAAGAAATTAATATAATACATATGAGAGGATATTATAAGAAATCAACTGGTGTTTTCACCACACGACTTTCACATTTTCATTTACTTGACCAAAAGCTTGCTCTACTCCTTCTAGGCTCTATCGAGCTTAAGTTTCGAATTTCGTAGCTCTGAGACTTATGGTTGCGAAGCGCACGGGGGGTATATACATGCGTACGCACTGAGCAATGAATTTTTCCCCCTTTTTTGTCCCCTGGGAACCCCAATTTCCGGTTTGCTACTATTAAGGCCATCGATTCCTTTCACCTAGAAGTTAGAAAATGAATTAACTTTTTTCATCTCTGAGATACAGTCTCTCAAAGAGTCAGACCCCGACAGGGCATCGCAATAATTCCACATTATATTCTATGAATATAAATGTGAAAGTAATAAACATTCACTAAAAGAGAGGAGGTATGAAAGACAGTGGCCGATTAAACTGGGCGGCCGCCCGGGCTTGAAGGACCCTCAAAATTTATTCAGTTTCCTAAAATGGATACACAAACATTTTGGAATCAGAACGAACTTTCTACGACCATTATTTTAGTGTTATCGTATAATCTCGATACACGGCCTGGAGAAATGTGTTAGGAAATTATTTTTCTCCACGTTTGAGACATATATAAGTAACAAAAATAACTAATTCAATATTCTCGCCCAGCGTATCGAGTATATTATAATAATACATTTTATTTTTCTTATTTATTTTATATTTTATTTTTATTATCGTTCAATATGCGGTAGTAAGTATCACTGAAAAATTTAAATTGTTTAATTTTAGCACGAAATTTATAATTAGTAAGCTGGAGCTTTTTTTAGTTGTTCTTTGACAAAATAATCTCCAAATCATAGCAAAGAGCGTACCTAGTTTTCAAAAAGATTTTAGTATAATTTCGACTTTATTTTATTTTTGTGAATTTATCCAAACTCTTGAAATAAAATATTTTTATTTATTTTATAATAATTCTAATATATTTTCTAATTTTCTATTAAATTCATTATTTTTTAGAAAATTTATATCAAAATAATAGACCCAATTCTTTTATAAATAATTAACTATTTGAGGACAAATCGACGAATATATGTATATTATAATCATTTTGCATTATAAAGATCAGTTTAAATACATCTAATTAATATTTATGAGGAATGACTTGGGATTTGGTTGATTTCCTCATTGATAGTAAAAAATTTAAATCACTTCAGAAAAGTAAAAAAAAAGGATTCTGTCTACTCTATTAAATGATAGAAAATGATTTATATAATTAAGTAATCTTTTAAGGTAGTTATTTCGCGACAATACAAGCAAAAAGTTAATGCTAGAGTATATAGAACACACAATAAGAATTCATAATTCATAAGCCCAAAACTTTTTGCTATTTATGTACCACTACTAGCCAATCCCGTGCTCGTTTGACAAATCTGGCAACGCTGTCCGAGTTTGTATATATTTAATCATAGAAATGTCAGATAAAGTACATTATAAAGGAAGATTTATAAAACAAAAGTTCTTAATAAGCGATTGAAA
>JALMQS010000099.1:2958490-3221459 GCA_024734495.1 Forficula auricularia | reverse complement strand
GATCAAGGACAGTCGATGGTGGAGAAGTAATCTCCGGAGTCGAAGCTCAAAAGCAATATATACATTTATTGATGTAAAATAATTGGTTTAAATTTATATCATTTTCTGATTAAAAGAAACCAATAGGTATAGTACACATCAGTGGCGTAGCCAGAAAATTTTCATGCAGGGTCAATCCACAAAGCAAAATATTTAGTGTTTGTGAGAGATCTTCAAATTGGATATTTTTAGGTAATTTTTTAAACTGTTGGCTTTCAGAAATGACTTTAAAATTATGTAAAAATAATACCCCAAATTCGTTCATTTTATTCACATCGATGACAAATAGAAAGGAATTTGATATCTTAATTATTTCAGAAGATATAAGCATGTGAGTCCAATTCGCTCTTGGCTGGTTTATTTACAATTTTCGAGTTAAGTTTCAATTTTCTAGCTTAAACTGTTTGTGGACCAAAACCCTCTATATCACCAAAATTTAGAAGATAAGATAATAAGAAATTTTTCATTTTACAAAGGAAAAACTGCGATTTTTTGCAAAAAATTCCATTTTTTCAAATCTTCAACCTCATGTTACCATTATCTAATTAGAATGAAACATTATCTAAATTGTAGCAAATTTAATCTATTTTAAAAATGTGTAGAGTCGTCTTTGTCGAAAACGTGCTGCCAATTAATACAATTTTCGAGTTAAGTTTCAATTTTCTAGATTAAACTGTTTGTGGATCAAAAACTCTCTATATCACCAAAATTTAGAAAATAAGAAAATGCTTGATATCTATAAATCTAAGAATTTTAACAAAAAAGTAGTCCAAGTAAACGTTCAAGTCAACAAAATTTCCTAGAGAATGAGGTAGAATTCAAGTTTCTAGAATGAGTGGTTTTCATTTTACAAAGAAAAAACTGCGATTTTTTGCAAAAAATTGCATTTTTTTCAAAACTTCAACCTCATGTTACCATTATCCAAATAGAATGAATTTTTTTCTTCTTAGAATGCCATACCCGAAACGGGCGTCGGCGCCTCTCCACATATACCTGTGCTGAGTGTGTTTTTACACAGATATACGGGACCTACTTTTTAACGCCGGTTCCGAACGGCTAGTTTGGAGAGGTTTACTAGGCAATTATACTCTTGGTAGGTTGCCATTGCTTTCCAAGAATTAGAATGAAACTTTATCTAAATTGTAGCAAATTTAATCTATTTTAAAAATGTGTCAGAAAACGTGCTGCCTTCATGGTCAAAATGGAGAAAAATCGAAAATAGTATGAGTTTTAGGGATATTCAAAACTGATCCCGGGGGCTGGTTTTTGATAGGCTCTAGTATGAGTTCTACTAACCTAAATAGATGAAATTCTTATCATTTTAAGCATAATTTAAAGAGCTTTAATTTATATAATGGTTATCTTTTAGTTTGATAACTCCTTTTAGACTTATTCAAGAAAAACTGAAAAAACTCCGAAATTTTCTCATTTTGATGGGCGTAGAAAAATTTCGACAACACAGATTTGGGGAGAAAACTTAGTGTAGTAATATTGGAGTACCAATAAAGGTATTCCAGCAATAAAATCTTTACCAGGAACTATTTCCTGTTAAAATCGTAATTTGCCTGGTCTATCAATGGTAAATTGAAAAAAAAACACAGTGAATAGGGGGGACGCCTACTGAATTAACGGGGGAGGCCGGGTCCACAGAGAAAGAAGAACATCGTCGGAAATAAGTGTGAAGCAGTTTGGTCAAACCCTACATGGCAATGATCAGCTTGACTTGCACTTGTGTTGGTGAGCACAGGGTGGGAGAGAAAGGCCAACTCGGTTATGCAATCGCAATAAATTAACATTTCGGAATATTTTTCGTCTAGATTCGAATCAAAATAGTAAAAAAACAACAACTATTCCTAAATGAATAAATTAGATATGACTTTAACCTTAATAATTTTACAATAAAAACAAAGACATAATTATAACAACAACAACAACACAAGCTTTTATTTCAAAATGTACTAAAAAGTATTTCTTTTTCAATACCTAGACACTTCCATACCTATTTGTCTAAAAATAAAACCGTGGTCTCCTTGTTTAAGATCATACCTTTTAATGATTTAACTGTTGACTAACACTAGGTGGGACCCAAGGTCCTGTTTCTTTATATTGTAAATCAATAAATAAATAAATTTTAAGTTAAAAGCCACCACAATTTTATTTTCAGTCAAGTAGTACTATATATGGTACTATTTTGGTTGAAGAAATTTTTTATTTTTTATACAGGGTGGAACGGTATAAAAAATAAAATTAAAAAAATGTGTTTTAAACATTATCAAAATAGACAAAAAAAAAGGGGGGAGGGGGTCAAAAATGAAAATTATAGCGCTTTTCGACTAAACTCAACCAAATTTTGCATAACATATTCTGTGGGCCTTCCAGAAGGCTAGAAATGAAAAAACTAACCAAATTTTGTATACATAGTTAGGTCAGAAACGGTTTAAATTTTCATTTTTGACCCTCCCCCATTTTGGGTGGTTAGTTTTTGTATTTCTAGGCTTCTGGGGGTCCACAGAATATTTATACAAAATTTGATTGAGTTTGGTCGAAAGGGCTAGAATTTTCATTTTTGACACCACCCCACCTTTTTTTCGTCTGATAATGTTTAAAACACATTAAAAAAAAATATTTTATATTCTTTATTTTTTTCATTTTTTATACTTCTTCAAAATGTGGTAGAACTTTATGCCCCACTCTGTATAATACATTTCTTAAATTATTTTATTTATTTATTTGTTATATTATCTAATCGTACCTTTAAATATATTAAATTATAATTTTAAAAATATATCATTACTGTGGACTGAAGAATAGACTTGTTGAATCCATAACAAAGCCTCGCTCATGCTCGAGCTTGCGACCCAAAATCAGGACAAAGAAATATAAATAAGAAAGAAAACGATCATATTTTATCAATTTATATATCTGGAGGTTACCTATCTAATATAATAAAGTCGCATTTCAATAAAGAATTTTGTGGTTTGATTGAAATTTAATGAAAACATTCACTTTCTTATCTCGGGCTGCGAGTTGGCTAGAATTGACAAAAGGTTTTATTTTTTTCTTTATAACATATTCAATTATATTCATATATATGGAATATTTTCTTTTAACTTTTATATGAAATAATTATTATTAGAAAATTTTGATTTTTAATGTTAGTTTATTTGAAATCTGATTTGAAAAACGCTAATTACTACTTTTAAATAATTTTTAAAAATATGAAATTAATAAATATTATAAAATAATTATATTCAATTTTGAACGAAATTGATTCATCAGTTTTTAAGAAAAAGGTAAAAAGCTAGAAAAACAAATGACTCGTTGATGCCGGGTGACTTCCTACTAGCCTCTTGATAAAACACCAATAGAATAAATGAGAAAGAAAATGATCTTATTTTATCGATTCCATCTGAAGGTTCGCAGTATGTCTGCTATATAAGAAAATAGCATTTTGATTAAGAATTTTGTAGTTTAAAAGAAATTCTATGAAACAATTTAATTTCTTCTTCTCCTGGAGCGAATCAACTAGAAATGGCCAAAAGTTTTATTTTTTTCTTATTAAATATTTATTCAAATCTTTTGAAATCTCATATCTATGTGTTATTCTCATTTATCTTTTATTTGAAATAATTATTATTAGAAAATTTGCATTTTAAAGGGTAGTTTATTTGAAGTCCAAATTGAAAAAACGCTAATAGCTCCGTTGAGAACTTTTTAAAAAAATATGAAATTAATAGATATTATAAAACAATTAATTATTAATAATTTAATCCAATTTTGAATGAAATCGATACAGTACTTTTTGAGAAAATGGTCAAAAACCATCTGAATCGACAAAATACGATGTTTTTTGAAAGCACCAGAATGCCTTTGAAAAAAAGTTAAAAAAGTCATATGAAACGAAACATTGACTTGTGACATGGAGGTGAATTTTAAAATGTTTCTGAAACGGCCTTTCATAGACGGTTTTCAGGGTTTTTGACGATTTTCTCAAAAAGTACTGAATCGATTTCGTTCAAAATTGAATTAAATTATTAATAATTAATTGTTTCATAATATCTATTAATTTCTTATTTTTAAAAAAAATTTTAACAGAGTTATTAGCGTTTATTCAAATTGAACTTCAAATAAACTATCCTTTAAAATCCAAAGTTCCTAATAATAATTATTTGATATAAAAGATAAATGACAATAACAGACAGATATGAAATTTCAATAGATTCAAATAAATTTTAATGAGAAAAAAATATAACTTTTTGCCATTTCTAATTGATTCGCTCTGATTGATTGGATCTTTTCATACAATTTCTTTTAAACTACAAAATTGTTAATCAAAATGCTATTTTCTTATATTAAAAGTTATTATGAACCTCAAGATAGATTAAATCGATAAAATAAGATCGATTTCTTTTTCATTTATAATTCTTTTGATCTGTTATATCGAGAGGATGTCTTGCCCTAACATTTGTTATTGATTCAAGTCCATTCACTCTATAATATTAGAATATTATTTAACGCATAAACTATTGATTTTAGACATCTCAGTCATATTAACTTTTCTGTTTTAAATTAAATGTTTTTAATAAAGGTCATTATATAAATTTGTCTACCTCAAAGGGTTAGGCAGTGATGGTTTAATTTATGTGGAAAGTTAGATAAATTCTGCTCTAGAGGCTTAGATATTCTACATATTCAAAAACACTAATGAAGAAATATTTTACTAGTTTAAATTACTAAAAGAAAGTTCAATCTCTATTATTAGGAGCCTGACTATTTAAGTAGCTAGATAGGATTAAAATTTCTAAATTAAATCATTTTTTCTGAGAAAAGTAAAGGCAAAAATAAATGCGGTTTTAGATATAGGGTGCCCCTTAGTATGAACGTGAAAATTCTTATTGAAATCATCCTCATCAATCAAATTCCATATTTTTTGATTCAAAAAATTATCTGGCCAAATCAATGGGCTTGAATTTTTATATTGAAAAATATTTACATTCCCATAATTCGTAAACTATTTATTCAAAAAGAAAAGTTTTTTAGACAAAGGAATGGGCGTAGTTAGGGGGTACAAATACCTATATATTAAAAAAGAGGGGAAAAAGTATAATAAAAGAATAATAATCTATTAAAACTTCACTACTTTACTAAAATATATAATTGAGGACATTTAATAGTTATTCATTCATAGTAGCAAACTCGTCTCTGTCTTTCCCTTTTCATTCTACCCACTTTAATTCATTAAATTAATTAATAGTTTCGTACAAGGTTCCCCGTCGTTTTGAATGAAACCCATCTGTCATTTCATGAACAGATATTAAGTGGCTCTAATCGAACTTTAAGTGTTGCTGACCATTCAGGAAATATTGTTCATTTTTTTCGTTGTTTATAATATGTAGTAAAATTATTAAGGCTAAACTTCATCATCTAATTTATTCATCTAAAATAGTTGATTTTTATATGAATTTATTTAACTTTGTCTCGGTGTAGAAGATCGTAATTATATTTTGACCCAACTTCTAACTAGCCGATTTTTTATTTAATTTTTCATATATACGTATTGATGACACTATATCTATCTATATATATATCAAATTAATGTTTTGTCTGTACATTGGTCCAAATCACGCCAAATTTTGGTTGCACGCGTTTCAAGCAAAGTTATGAACGAAAACACCCTCAACAAAATTCCTGACTGTCTGCATGTATGTCTGTATGTTTCCGTTTATTATTTTGCACCAAGCCTGTAGCTTGCAATTAGGGATAAATAAACTGACGTGTTCTGATGTGGCCATCCACTTGACTTTACCATACAACCTGAGGTTCCAATGATTATGTATACAAAATTTGGTTGACTTTGGTACAAGAACCTATATTTTCATTCTTTGATCCTCCTCCCCGATTTTGGGAGGTTAGTTTTTGCATTTTTAGACTTCTGGGGTCCCACTGATTATGTATACAAAATTTGGTTAAGTTTGGTACAAGGGCTTATATTTTCATTTTTTGACCCTACAATCCCCCCCCCCCTTTTGGGCGGTAAGTTTCTGCATTTTTAGATTACTGTGTGCCCACTGATTATGTATACAAAATTTGTTTGAGTTTGGTAAAAGAGCCTAGATTTTCATTTTTTGGCCATACACCTCCCTTTGGGCCGTTAGTTTTTGCATTTTTAGACTTCTGGGGTCCCACTGATTATGTATACAAAATTTGGTTGAGTTTGCTCTAACGGCCTAGATTTTTAATTTTTAACCCCCTCCATCCCCCTTAATTTTGGGTTGATATGCACCAAAATCTAATCAGCTCTTAATCTCAATAGACCAAAACTACTTGTGAAATTTGGTTTTGATATTCACACTAGTTTTTGAGCTAGCTCGTCCACAAAAATTTGGTAACGCACAGACTAACAACCAGACAACCAGACAAACAGATATTTTGACAAAACAATTATTATTTCGAAAAATATAATTGTTTCGATGTTCATTTATTAAAGCTTTTTTGTAGAGCAAAATACCATGGTTTTGTTCAATTTTTTTAATCAAAATTTTTAGTTTAAGCCGTTTTTGAGATATTTCGAAAAAAAGAAGGAAAAAAAACACTTTTTGGTAAAATAACAAATTCAATACTAAAATTTCAAAATAGGTAAAAAGAAAACAAAAAATATATATAATCTATTAAAAATAAATAAATAAATAAATAATTATTTATTTATTGGAATTTCATTGATCAATTTTTCATTCAAGGAAACCAGTCCGAAGAGAGTTAAAAACAAACAAATAATTAAATAAAATGCTATTAATGAAAGAAAACATGTTACTATTTAAAAAATTATCTTTTCTCATATAAATTACATCATATATTATTAGATTATCTAATCATTATAAACTTGTTGTATTAAATAAAAATAGATAAACATATTTTATTATATAGGAATTTAATCGATAATCTTCGTTCCTTTACAAACTACATCTCTATTAATCAGGATGTGGAACTATTGTATGTCTAAACAGAATTTCAAACCGTATCTCTATTACTTTACCATACAGGGTATGGTCAACTATTGTAACCGTGCATGAAAAATGTGTTTTTTTTTTTAAATATCTCAAAAACGGCTGAAACTATTTTGATAAAAAAAATTGTGCGAAACCATTGCATTTCGGTCTACAAAAAAGCTCTAATAAGTGAACATAGAAAAAATTATATTCTCCGAGATAATAACTGTTTTGTCAAAATGTCTGTCAGTCTGTGCGTTACCAAATTTTGTGGACGAGCTAGCTCTAAAACTAGTGTGAATTTCAAAACCAAATTTCACATGTAGTTTTGGTGCATTGAGATTAAGAGCTGATTAGATTTTGCTGCATATCGACCCAAAATTAAGGGGGAAGTGGGGGTTGAAATTAAAAATTTTAATATTTTCAAACTAAAAAAAAATCAAGAAAAATGAACCTAAAATAACGAACATATTTTTTTTCTGGCACCAAAATTAGGCGGGGTCAAAAAATAAAAATCTAGCCCATTTGAGCGAACTCAACCAAATTTTGTATACATAATCAGTGGGCCCCTAAAACACTAAAAATATAAAAACAAACCCCCCAAAATGGGAGGCGGGGGTCAAAAATTAAAATCTAGGCCTCAACCAGAAGTGTATGGTAAAGTCAAGTGGATGGCCACATCAAAAAGTGTTAATTTATTTTTGTAGTAGATTAAATATTCCAGTCGACCGAGTTGCAATTTAAGTTTTGAAAATCTGATAAAGAAAATTTTCATATTAGTTTGAAGGAGAGGGGTGTTAGTAGGAAAGAAATTAATATAAAATATAAATAAATATGTAGTTTATAAGTTTAATATTATAACCTAATATTTTTAAAATGACCCCGCTATGAATTAGGGAAATATTTTTACATGTTCCATTTTTTAGTTGCTAACATAATAGACTTTATTTCTTCTTCTAGGGGATGGGGGTAGCTACCCTCCTGCCCGAGGGGTGAACCGCGTGTACACCTATACTTCCACTTCCACTTTCATTTCCTAGTAGAAGACAATAGATTATCTAATGAATTCCAAAGTAATTCCAAATAATTCCAAAGAAGGTGTACACCTAATTCCAATCGCGGTTCACCCCTCGCTTCTGCCCCTAGCTGGACAGGGCCTTTCATATGACAGGACATTTCACATATATAATAGAGTAAGGGTGTGAAAAATAAATTAAATTAAAAAATTTAAAATTAATCAGTATAAACTTATTAAATTTAGTATATATTTATTGTTTTAAAAATTTAAGAATAATGAAAAAGTTACAGTCGAAACCAGAATGAATAGCCAGAGGTCAGCTTGGTCTCTTCTCTTTTATATAAACTCACTATATTTTCCCTCATTTGAAAATATACATTGGGAATTTTTCAAATGAACCAAAGAAGATTAAAAATAGTTTTATTCCCGATCGTTAAAACACTTAATATTTATTTATTTATACATTAAATTAAACAGGAAAAAACTTTTCCTTATACATTCATTAAAAATATAATTATAAGAATATGTCAATGGACATAAAAAACAAGTATTAATTTCAATTTACATTGATTAAATTATTTAATTTTTAAAAACATATTTTCACGTTGGGGAAAAACAAAATTTTAATCCCTTTTTTTGATTGTTAGAAAATTCTCAATTTTTTCACGTTGTTGAAAAACACAATTTTATTCCCTTTTTTTGATTGTTAGAATTCTCAATTTTCAAAAAGAAGAGAGCCCAAGCTGACTTCTGACGTCACACTATTCATTCTCTTTTTTTACTTTGATTATATTTCTCCCTTCTGAAAGGACGCCCTACAATAAAAATAATATTCTTCCAAAACTTAAGTGACTTAATTTTTGAAATTATTTTTAAATTGAAATGTTTGTTAAGTCACAAACTAATAAAAGATAATAATTTCAGTTAATTACCGTATTATTATTTATTTTATTGATTCAAACAGTTTCGGTCACCACTGGTTGACCATCTTCAGTAGTATAAAAAGTAATAAAAAAATGGAAAAATGAAATATTTCATAAATTTTTTTTAAGAATTACTTACATAATACAAAAAATATAGAAGTTTGAATTTATACATACAATTTCGTTTAAGATCTGGAAATTGTCACTTTGTATACATATTCTTCCAGATCTTGAACGAAATTGTATGTATAAATTCTTTATTTTTTGTATTATGAAATTGTCACTTTGTATACATATTCTTCCAGATCTTGAAAGAAATTGTATGTATAAATTCAAACTTCTATATTTTTGTATTATGTAATTCTTTAAAAAAATTTATGAAATGTTTCATGTTTTCATTTTTTAGTACTACTAAAGATGGTCAACCAGTGGTGACCGAAACTGTTTGGTTAATCAGTAAAATAAATAATAATAATAACTGAAATTATTGTCTTTTATTGGGTTGTGACATAAAAAACCTTTCAATTTAAAAATAATAAAATAAATATAATTTCCAGAAAATAAATCGGATCTTATTTAATAATTCTTTGGGCTAATTTAACGGATGGTGGAAAATGGCATGCCCTTGCCCATCTCTATTAATCTCAAGCAACAAGAGAACACGTTCGCATGCAAAATATATTACTTCTCATGAGTTGGGTCTTGTATTGAGGCGGGGTCCAGCGGAAGTCTAAACTTGTTCTTCGTAACTCCTAGGTGGATTTCCGCTCCCCTAGGCTTAGTACCAAAGTGATTTATTATAATACTCCATCCGAGACGGTTGATGAAGGATTGAGCACAATGTACTAAAAATTGCCAAGCTGAGGGCCTTGCAGACCCTCCCCTGATAATGGTCATTCTGCCTAGTAATCAAATTATTTTCAAAATGCATTTCATGGCAGCTTCGATTAAAAAGCTCAGCTTACGAAGAAAACTGATCAGATGAATCATAAATTGGATGAAGCCATTTCATGAATCGATGAAATACAAATTTGTGGTGAATCGGAGATTTTTGTCGGCAAACAATTTAAGGTAGTTCATTCGCGACAATAAACACAAAAAGTTTTACTCTCGTAACCACTCTATACATATGAACAGTGCTAAAATTGTATGTTATGTTTTTATAAAGTGACTGTACTTTTCACACTACTATATCCTCTTTATTTTAATGGATCATTTCCAAGCGATTGATCTTATACACCTGCCTATTTAGCCAGATCCAACTTATTTCGTTTGCTCATGAAGCTGTTTACCCATATTTAAAATGTGGTCTCTTATTTTTAAGACCTCGCTAAGAATGCTAATTTCAATCAAACAATTCCAAATTGTATCTAGGATATATATACTATACACAGTAAATTTGGGGAAAAAGTGAAAACTGTTTCAAGACTCGAATGTTTTCCCCAAATTTTAATAATTTGGTTATTTTTCGAAAGCGACCGGGAAGTTGTAGTTTATTAGCTTTGTTTGTTAGGCCTCTAAATAACAATTGGATTTCTTTTTATGAATTTTTGAACCAGAAGTTCTGAAGCTAGGATTTCCAAAATCTAATCTACTCTTCATTTTTTAAATACCTTCATAAATTTTGGAAGCACTACGAACTTTTTCTTCTAATCTCGAGTTACCGTGGGCTCAGAGTCCAAACAATCAGAAAAAAACATACTTGAAAATATATTGAAGGAAACAATAAAAGAGTGTACTTCTGCTGGAATTACAAATTATTTATTATTATTTATTTATTTATTTATAATACCAGCAGAAGACACACTCTTTTATTGTCTCCTTCGAATTTATAAAAATTCTGCTACTCTCGGCAAAAACTTTCAATTGAAAATATTTTGTTCTACGTTTCTAACATTTAAATAAGGAAACATTTTTTTGAGTAAATTCAAAACTGCCTATCTAATAACTTTTGATTGTGTGGTGTTTATATGATAAGATCAAATAAATAAGCTGACGTATTCTGATGTGGCCATCCACTTGACTTTACCATACAACCTGGTCCCTCACTTATATTTAATATTTAATAAAATTATTTATAATCATGCATTTTTAGATTATTGTGGGTCCACTGATTATGTATACAAAATTTGGTTGAGTTTGGTACAAGAGCCTAGATTTTCATTTTTGACCCCCCTTCCCCCATTTTAGGCGGTTAGTTTTTGCATTTTTAGACTTCTGGAGGTCCACTGATTATGTATCCAAAATTTGGTTGAGTTTGGTCAAATGGCCTGGATTATTAATTTTTAACCCCCCTCCACCCCCTTAATTTTGGGTCGATATGCACGAAAATCTAATCAGCTCTTAATCTCAATGGACCAAAACTACGTGTGAAATTTGGTTATGATATTCCCACTAGTTTTTGAGCTAGCTCGCCCACAAAAATTTGGTAACGCACAGACTAACAGACAACCAGACTAACTAACAGACATTTTGACAAAACAATTATTATCTCGAAAAATATAATTTTTTCGGTGTTCACTTATTAGAGCTTTTTTGTAGACCGAAATGCCATAGTTTTGCTCAATTTTTCTAATCAAAATTCTTCCTACTGTTTTTGAGATATTTCGAAAAAACGAAGGAAAAAACCCACTTTTTTCATGTATCGATTACAATACTTGACCATACCTTGTATGGTAAAGTAAAAATTAGGTAGTACTGTATTGACGAGAATCACTGTAGGGGTGACATCTATTCAAGACATATATAATTAATAATTCATTGTAAATTCATCCCCTAACATTTACCATAATGGCAACTGCTTGAGTCACTCATTAATGGTGGACTAAACAAATAAACAAACATATTTTTAAGAGAAGAAATATTGTAGTTCACCGTTAATTAGTGTCTCCAGTGGTTGCTGATTTTCATTAATATTAAAATCTAATAAATAATATAAAATAATTCTGACGTGTTCTGATGTGGCCTTACTACTTGACTTTACCATACAACCTGGACCCTAAAATTATTTATAATCATGTAGGGGGTGTTAGTTTTTGCATTTTTATACTTCTGGGGTCCCGTTGATTATGTATACAAAATTTGGTTGAGTTTGGTAAATAGGCAAGATTTTCATTTTTGACCCTATACCCTTCCCCATTTTGAGGCGGTTAGTTTTTGCATTTTCAGACTTCTGGGGCCCCACCGATTATGTATACAAAATTTGGTTGAGTTTGCTCAAATGGCCTAGATTTTTTATTTTTAACCTCCCCCTCCACCCTCCTTAATTTTGGGTCGAGATGCACCAAAATCTAATCAGCTCTTAGGGCTGGTTGTATGTCGCAAAGTAAATGCTTTTTACTCAGTGGCTGTCATCTGATTGGCCGTCCCAGTACCTCCATTTACCATCTACCCTTTGTTAGTTGTAAAAAGCATTTACTTTGCGACATACAACCGGCCCTTAATCTCAATGGACCAAAACTAAGTGTGAAATTTGGTTTTGATATTTACACTAGTTTTTGAGCTAGCTCGTCCACAAAAATTTGGTAACGCACAGACTAACTAACTAACCAACAACCAGACAGCCAGACAACCAGACAGACTAACAGACATTTTGACAATACAATTATTATCTCGAAAAATATAATTTTTTCGATGTTCACTTAATAGGGTTTTTTGTAGAGGGAAATGCCATGGTTTCGCTCAATTTTTTTAATCAAAATAGTTTCCTAGCCGTTTTTGAGATATTTCTGAAAAAAAGAAGGAAAAACCCACTTTTCTCATGCACGATTACAATACTTGACCATTCCCTGTATAGTAAAGTAATATCTACATAATCTATTTTTTCACTTGGTCAGTTTAAAAAATAGAGAAGGCTCACGGCCTAGGGAGAATCTCTTGATTGTGTGAGTTTTGTGGTAGAAGTATTATTTATATTAAAGATAACATCGCTAAGTAAACATCTCTTTATCAAAATACTTTTAATATTTCTCAATCCAATTTTCTTTTCGGTCTTTTAGTATAGATACCAAAAAACAAAAAAAAATTTGAATAGAAATCTATTATTATTTGAGAATATTTTTTCCCCTTGAAAAGTTTCTTTAATACTCTATTATTATTGAAAAGAAGTTTAATAATTACATGAAAATAGATTCCCGGTTTTTTCATCTGCCTTCGTGATAAACCCTTCAATTTGAATGGGGCAGGTTTTTTAATAAGGTAACCCTAATATTAGCAATGAAATTTCATGTATGTTTTTGTAACCTTCAAACTGGACTCTAGCCTATTTGAATATTAATCATCATTTTTCAAAAGAGAAAACGGATTAGAGGGAGGGCGGGGATTGGAGTTTCCTCGAAGAATTGTTGTGGAACAGGTGTAGGCTGTAGGGATTGATCGTAGCCTGGAAATTCTCCAGAGGCATGAACCCTGACTGACTGACCAGTCACTCTCGGTTATTGTCTTCATGCATCCATAACCAACTATTATTATTTGTGGGGTGGATGTTTTTCGACATGGTTTCGATGGGAACTAATTGGTTCACGATTGACAGTCCACTCAGACAAAAGAAGCGATCCAATAACAAATCAGAGATCGGCTGGCTTGTTTGGATATTGTATTAACACAGCCAATTCATTACATTTTGATTTTGTTTTGTTCAATTGATGCTGGATAAAAAACAAACAAAAATGTAACACTATTGAATTGAGAGATAGAGGGTTTCATGTAACATATAAAAAACTTTTGTTTTAAACTATAATACCTATATTTTAAATTTATAATAAAATAAGCTGACGTGTTCTGATGTGGCCATCCACTTGACTTTACCATACAACCTGGCCCCTTACTTATATTTAATAAAATTATTTATAATCAGGGAGGTTAGTTTTTGCATTTTTAGACTCCTGGTGGCCCACTGATTATGTATACAAAGTTTGGTTGAGTTTGGTAAATGGCCAAGATTTTCATTTTTTGACCCTAACCCCTCCCCCCCTTTGGACGGTTAGTTTTTGCATTTTTAGACTTCTGGGGTCCCACTGATTATGTATACAAAATTTGGTTGAGTTTGCTCAAATGGCCTAGATTTTTAATTTCCAACCCCCCTCCACCCCCATTAATTTTGGGTCGATATGCACCAAAATCTAATCAGCTCTTAATCTCAATGGACCAAAACTATGAAAATTTGGTTTCGATATTCACACTAGTTTTTGAGCTAGCTTAGCTCGTCCACAAAAATTTGTTAACGCACAGACTAACAGACTAACTAACTAACTACTATAACTAACAGACATTTTGACAAAACAATTATTATCTCGAAAAATATAATTTTTTCGATGTTCACTTATTAGGGCTTTTTTGTAGAGCGAAATGCCATGGTTTCGCTCATCTTTTTAATCAAAATAGTTTCAGCCGTTTTTGAGATATTTCGAAAAAAAGAAGGAAAAAAACCCATTTTTTCATGCACGATTTCAATACTTGACCATACCCTGTATGGTAAAGTAAAAAGGGTGGGGGAAGCATCACTAGACAGAGAGAGATAATCAAACCTGTCGCAGCACGTTCGCTGTTTTCCTTTTAGCAGCATCAGACCAGTCATTTATTAGGCATTCTTCGTTTCATGGGACCCCCTGGTAGTTAGACAACTAAATTGCCAGATCAGTTTAGGCTATGCCTATCATGCAAAAAAGGCGCTAGCCATTTATACTTTATCAAATGCGAAGCAGATAAAGTGGAAGTTTTCAAACTTTTCCGAGTCGCGGCGCCTTTTTTCAATTAAATTTTTTCCATGGGTAAGTAAAAGTATGTCTAATCGTAAGTAAGAGATAAAAATAAATAATAAATAAATTTTTAGCTTATCACTTTGTTGTATAGTTAGCCAAATGTCTTTTTTCAATTAATTATGAAGCTTCATGGCTCACCAGTGAAGAGGCCGCGGCGCATAGTTTAGGAACCTCTGAGATAAAGTATTGGATCGGCCTCGCGTCGATACGTACGTTACATTTTTTTTTGTTAAACATATGATGGCTACATACAATTTCATGTCAAAAAGTTAGCTCATAATGCCTACTACAACTTTACAATAAAAAATTAGATATAGATATCAAATATACTCATTTACATATATTAAAAATTCAATAAATTATGTCAAGTATCAATTTTGTTTCTATTTATTAGTTTATACTAGTATTTCATTCATTGTAATAAATGCAATGTCTTTTGATATCAATCACACATTACAGGAAAAAAAGGTCTATTAGTGATAAGTTTGCCTCAAGCATCACTCTATTCATACCTGTATTTTTCAAATAATTACTGTTACATCATATAGGAAGAAATAAAGATTCGACAAGACTATTTTAATACTGGGGTACTTTAAATTTAATAAGATGGAGAATTTCATATTTCAATATCGTGGATATTTCATTCCAAACGGTCAGACATACACACACAAATAGGCCAAATTTGCGGATATCGAGAATCGAGTGTTGAAAATGTTTTGACTTTTTCCTTCAATTTATTTTAAATAAAAAATAATTTTTCTTTTTTTGAAAGAAAATTTTTAATATGAGTAGAAATAAATTCTCCTACCAAAATATTCCGAAGATATTTATCTTAATCAATGGCCCACTAGAGTGATGATTGATATTAAAGGAAGATTTGAATTTATTTCTCATTTATTATTATCAATAATAACAAATTTAAATTTAGGGAACGAAGAAAAGTTTATTATTATTATTACAGACAAAAGGATCAGCCGGGGCTCGAACCCGGGATCTTTGCATATGTACTGCAATGCTTTGTCATAAGAGTTTTAACTCCTATATCCACTAAGCTACTGATCCCTGAACCCAAACTAATACCTTTTGTCTATATGAATTATGGAATTTCTTTTTAATCCTCTCCTCGTTCATTTTTCGCAGCCTAGGCCTTGATTCATTAATTAAACAATTAAATATTCCATCTGCCTCCCAATCGATCGCCAGACCCCAAAGATCGAAAATAATTTCTCTTCACCAGGGCTCGACCACAACGAGGCCGTGTAAAGACAATTAATAACAAATTTAAATTTAGGGAACGAAGAAAAAGTTTTTTATTATTATTATTACAGACAAAAGGATCAGCCGAGGCTCGAACCCGGGATCTTTGCATATGTACTGCAATGCTTTGTCATAAGAGTTTTAACTCCCATATCCACCTAAGCTACTGATCCCTGAACCCAAACTAATACCTTTTTGTCTATATGAATTATGGAATTTCTTTTTAATCCTCTCCTCGTTCATTTTTCGCAGCCTAGGCCTTGATTCATTAATCTAAACAATTAAATATTCCATCGCCTCCCAATCAATAATGTTTCTACATTTTTTTGATTGATATTAAAGGAAGATTTACATTTATTTTTCATTTATTATTATCAGTAATGTTTCTACATTTTTAAATTAATTTTTTCCTCTTTTTCATGAATCCACCAGTGATGGTGTTTTGGTGTTGTCTACACATCCATCACAACCGTGTTCTTCACATTAACAGTGCACCAAATTTGAGTATAAAAATTATTATTATTAGCATGGAATTTATTTAAAAATAAATCATTTTTTCACAGAGATTGATTTTAATTGGACAAAGAATTAGCATGTATTCTTTTTTACAACAAACCTCTAACCTAACTCTAAAATCATTTAGATAAGGCAGATTTGTTTTGGAATGCCTCAATTGGTATTTTGTAGCCATGATAAGATGATAAGGGTCGCTGAGCCGAGCAAGGGATTGTGATTAAAATTAATAAGATTGAAATAATTTTTGGAGACGGACTGATAAGTGAAATTGAGTGTATATTGATGAGGAAGTCCAAAAAAGAAGAAGATAATTTATACTATCTTTTTATTCATAAACCGACGTTTCCGAGGATATTCCCTCCTTCTTCAGAGTTTTGAAAAGTCAGTGAAGGAAATCCATTCAAAACCCTGAAGAAGAGGAATAGCCTCCGAAACGTCGGTTTATGAATTGAAAAAGATAGTACTAAATTCTTCTTCTTTATTGGTCTGCCTCTTCAATATCCACTCAATTAAAATTAATGTTTAATTATTTATTATAATATTTTTACAATACAAGAAGTTTTAAAGTCGAAGAATAAATCACTTATTGATTTCATATTTGTATGACTTCTTCTTGTCATGTGGGTAATATAGATAGAGAAATATTTCTCTCCTTCATAGGTATATAAATAAGTGATTTTATCATGTAACATTCATTTGAATTCAAACAGAAGCCTTAAAGAATAAAAATTTTTAAGAAAAAATAAAAACCGACTTCAAAAAATTAAGTGCAACAAATATAAAAATACACTAAAAGGTATAAAATAATTATTATCTTATTTAGTTACAACTAAACGACGAAATATTAACACGAAATTACTTTTTAAAGTCGGTGCCAAACAAACTATACCTATAAGCGAGCGTACCCGCCAAACGTACTAAGTAAGATCCGTCGAGTGCGATTCATAAAAGGTATATGTTTGGCACCAACTTCAAAAAGTAATTTCGTGTTAATATTTCGTCGTTTAGTTGTAACTAAATAAGATAATAATTATTTTATACCTTTTAGTGTATTTTTATATTTGTTGCACTTAATTTTTGAAGTCGGTTTTTATTTTTTCTTAAAAATTTTTATTTTTCTCTTTTTAGTGATGTTATTAATAGTGATTATATCATCAGAACTTGACCAAATTAATATGACACCATCCTAAGACACCCCCTTTCGGATAAAAAAAGAACCATCGAAATCGGTTCATAAACAAAGAGGTTAGGTCTAAACAAACCTAAACAAACCTAATAAAAAAAGGTCTAATACCTATGAAAAAAAATCGAAAAAAAAATGGGACCAATCGGAAGCTAGACTGGACCCAATGCAAAAAAAATTTTCAAAATCGGTTGACAATTGGCGGAGATATGAGGTAACATAGGCACAAAAAAAAAAAAAAAAAAAAAAAATTCAATCGAATAGAGAACCTCCTCCTTTTTTGAAGTCGGTTAATAAAGTGAACTCACTGAGGAGAACATTCGTCGTCTAGTGCGTGGGTTGCCCAGCAATTATTCTCAAGCACCTCTTTCATAATATTTCCCCATTTTTAGGATTCGAAGAATTTGGAAACAGAGAAACAAAAACAATTTATCTAGCCTAGAAGACAAATGTCTGTTCAACCACAAAAGTTTTTTTTTCTTATTTAAAAAGTAAATTATAAATAAAATAACTCAACCACTAATATATTCAAAGATGTTTGACAGGCTGACAGACACCCTTCTTAAAATAGAGAGAATTTATTAAAATTTTTTGAAATTATTCAAAAATATATTTCAAATATCACCCCCACCATAAAATTTAAAAACAGCTCGTTATATAGTTATAAAAAAATATAGATTTTACTCTTTTGTGTATATCTACGTCTAAAATCCTGATGATCTCACTTGTTGTCCATAAATGGAATCAGAATATCTCGTAAATCATCTATGTTGGAAAAGTACTATTCTGGAAATATGTAAAGAGCTATGATCTCCAAGAATGGCTATATAAACTTGAAAAATAAAAATACTTTATGGCTATAGAGGAAATTTTATCAAAAAATTATTTTACCAAGAGTCGCGCATTTGTTACTTTTAAGAGTAAATCAAAAATCGTCTCATCTAGCTTGATCCAAATAAGTATATTTATTGTATATTATTATTTGTATCAAACTATATGTATTATTTGTATCAAACAAAGTACTTATACCCTTTTTGTTTTACTTTTATAAATTTTTTTATTTGAGCACTATGGAAATTTGATTAGAACCAATCAGTTTTATACTTTACATCCATTCAACATTAGGGTGGTCCTTATTTTGGATATTTTCGAATATTTACGCTGACAAGGGCTCATATGGTTCGAAATAAATAAAAAAAAATATCCCCCAAGTTTCAAGTCTCTATCTCAATTTTAACCTAGTGCTACATAGCGATAAGTTTCCCACCTAAATAACATGGGGTTTTTGGCATTGAACGATCAATTTTTTATTCCGGCCAAAGTAATTGTTCAAAAAATTTGAAACTCTGTAGACTTTATCCTTATAATAGTAGCTATTCTTCAGAATTTTTACAGATTTTTAGCAATTATAATTTTGGAGTCTATAACTTAATAACACTAAGACATAGCAGTATTTTATCTAGCTGTAACTCCAAAATTATAATACCTAAAAATCTGTAAATGTTCTGAAGGATAGCTACTATTATAAGGATAAAGTCTACAGCGTTTCAAATTTTTTGAACCATTTACTTTGGCCGGAATAAAAAATTAATCTTTCAATGGCAAAAACCCCATGTTATTTAGATGAGAAACTTCTCATCGCTGTGGACACAGGTTATAATTGAGATAGAGACTTGAAACTTTGGGGATATTTTTTTATTTATTTCGAACCTTATGAGACTCTTGTCAGCGTAAAAATTCGAAAATACCCAAAATAAAAACCAACCTACTCAACATACTACCTACAAATACAAAATTCAAATTCGTCTCTGAGTAGAATAAATTTTCAACTTCTGAAAAGGGATTCTCCAAAAATTCATTTACCCCTCTAAATTCAATTAAAAAACAAAACATAAAAATTAGTCCAAAATTAATTCCTTGTCCCATCGTTAAGTCAGTAAAACGGAACCCGTGTCTGTTTGTCTGTGTGTCAGAGCAGTAGGGCAGGTAAACTAAATAAGATACAAACTTAAAATTTCCAAGTTAAATTGTTTCATTTGACCGCAAATCAAAAATAGTATTAAAATTATAATCGAATATTTTGTGGAAGGTCAAATTTTTTGTAAGACTGAAAATATATAGGTATAGGTATATACTATATTATTTAGATTATTATTATGTAAAAGGATGTAATATTTTTTTTTAATTTTATAATTTGGTAATTTTAAGATTAAAATGATGATTATAAATATTTGTATATCTAGCTCCTACATGGGAAAATATTACACAATATTTATACTTTGACTAATACATCGTTGTTAATGTATATGCATTAACTATAGATATAGCGTGCATTTTATTATTCAATTGATTCTAAAAACGCGCGAAGATAAAAAAATACATTTACTAGTAAATTGTATACAATGACTGGAGTTTATATTAACTGTAATATACTAGTATATATATATATATATATCAATGGCGTGCGGTCCATGGATGCGGCGCATCCCTAAAATGTCAAACATTTAGAGTATTTTTATAAGTATATAAGATCGACTTCAAAATTTCAGGAGGATCTTTAAATTTTCAAATTATTATCCGTTATTTCAAATATTTCTATAAAAACATTTTTTGTTTTGAAAAGTATATTGGTTCTCGAAATGAGATAAAATTGTTGCATAGTTTCAATATGAGCAATTGAAAATGATATTGATGATTTTCCGAAAAGGATGCGGATAGAAGGTTTGAAGTCCCTGCCTGGTAGATATATTTTCCAGTTCAAGCATGTCAAAGACAAGTCCAGACGAGTTTTAGTCGAATAAAAATTGTTCTCGTTGAGGAACTATTAAAATAGTAATAATACAAAAAAGGAATAAATAAAGATGATTCGAGAATTTTTGGACTAATCCATTTCTAAAGCGAAGATTAAAATAAAATTTCAAAAAATGAAGGGTACTTTTTTGGACAGCATCCGCTGGTTGAAAAGTCACAAACCGCCACTGATGTATATATATAAAAGAGTATATTAAGAAGTAATTTATTATCTAATTGGTATAATTGCATAGCCAAGGCTCTTGTACTATCTCATTTAATTCGGCAGCTAAAATAGCCTGTTCTTGAAAATCTCACTTAATATAATTACCGGGTGTGCATCTTTTAAACTCAGATCTATCATTTTTAACTCACGGAAATTATATTTTTCAAATATCTTTTTCACAAGCCATTGAAAAGATTTTCATAAATTAGTTTGATTAGATTTTTATTCCTTCTTTTTGCTTTTTTATTCAGTCACTCATTCATTTCCTTTGCAAGAAAGACGAACGAGTTAATCGCCGGAAATTCTAAAATTAAATTTATCTATACAGGAATACAGGTGCATGTCTTTTTTACTAGTATAGGAGAAATTTTTATCTTTCTAGTTTGAGTTGGAAAATAAAAGATTTTCATTAGTCATTTCGAACTTGAATAGTTTTAAGTGTGATTTGAATTATTAGAAGTTAGCTTAGAGAAAGTAGGCCTAGAAGAGAGACTCTGAACGAGTGTGTCAAGTATGAGAGTATTGGAATTGAAATTGATTAGGAGGAGAATTCCTTAAGAGATACATTTTATTGGATTGAACTAATGTTGATGATTGATTACCAGGTTCTTAGCCGAGTTGAGTGCAATTTAATAGTGAAAGAAAAATAAGCTGACCTGTTCTGATGTGGCCATCCACTTGACTTTACCATACAACCTGGCCCCTAAAATTATTTATAATCATGTAGGGCGGTTAGTTTTTGAATTTTTAAACTTCTGGGGTCCCACTGATTATGTATATAAAATTTGGTTGAGTTTGGTAAAGGTCCTAGATTTTCATTTTTTGACCCCGCCCCCATTTTGGGCGGTTAGTTTTTGTATTTTTAGACTTCTGGGGTGTCACTGATTATGTTTACAAAATTTGGTTGAGTTTGCTAAAATGGCCTAGATTTTTAATTTTTAACCCCTCAACCCCCCTTAATTTTGGGTCGATATGCACGAAAAATCTAATCAGCTCTTAATCTCAATGGACCAAAACTACGTGTGAAATTTGGTTTAGATATTCACACTTAACCTATATTGCAAATTTATAATAAAATAAGTTGACCTGATCTGATGTGGACAACTGGCCATCCACTTGACTTTACCATACAACCTGGCCCCTAAAATTATAATAATGTAGGGCGGTTAGTTTTTGAATTTTTAAACTTCTGGGGTCCCACTGATTATGTAGACAAAATTTGTTTGAGTTTGGTAAAGGGCCTAGATTTTCATTTTTTGACCCCCCCCCCCCCATTTTGGGCGGTTAGTTTTTTGCATTTTTAGACTTCTGGGGTCTCACTGATTATGTTTACAAAATTTGGTTGAGTTTGCTAAAATGGCCTAGATTTTAATTTTTAGTCTCCATCCAACCGCCCTTAATTTTGGGTCGATATGCACGAAAATCTAATCAGCTCTTAATCTCAATGGACCAAAACTACGTGTGAAATTTGGTTTAGATATTCACACTTAACCTATATTTTAAATTTATAATAAAATAAAAGTTTGACCTGATCTGATGTGGACAACTGGCCATCCACTTGACTTTACCATACAACCTGGCCCCTAAAATTATAATAATGTAGGGCGGTTAGTTTTGAATTTTTAAACTTCTGGGGTCCCACTGATTATGTAGACAAAATTTGTTTGAGTTTGCAGTAAAGGGCCTAGATTTTCATTTTTTGACCCCCCCCATTTTGGGCGGTTAGTTTTTTGCATTTTTAGACTTCTGGGGTCCCACTGATTATGTATACAAAATTTGGTTGAGTTTGCTCAAATGGCCCAGATTTTTAATTTTTAACCCCCCCCCCCCCCCTCCCTACCCACCCTTAATTTTGGGTCGATTATGCACCAAAATCTAATCAGCTCTTAATCTCCAATTGGACCAAAACTACGTGTGAAATTTGGTTTCGATATTCACACTAGTTTTTGAGCTAGCTCGTCCACAAAATTTGGTAACGCACAGACTAGCAGACATTTTGACAAAACAATTATTATCTCGAAAAATATAATTTTTTGATGTTCACTTATTAGAGCTTTTTTGTAGAGCGAAATGCCATGGTTCGTCTCAATTTAGTACTCGGATTCAACTCCTGAGAAGACGAAGCCCTCTGATATGCAATGTAAAAATATTCTACTAAAGTCTTAGATTTTTTACCTTAAGGAGGTCCTTTCGTTCCAGCTGAGTGAAAAGAAGTGTAGTATCTAATATTTAATCAAATAAGTTAAAATAAAAATGAAAAATAATAGAATTAAAAAATAAATAGTATGAAAGTCGTAAATGTTTGAAATAAAAACACCCCCCCCCCCTTTTCGGCTGTTAGTTTTTGCATTTTTAGACTTCCTGGGTCCCACTGATTATGTATACAAAATTTGGTTGAGTTTGAAACAAGAGCCTATATTTTCATTTTTTGACCCTTCTCACACCAATTTTGGGCCCCACTAGTTTTTGAGCTAGCTCGTCAACAAAAATTTGGTAACGCACAGACTAACAGTCAACCAGACTAACTAACTAACTAACTAACTAACAGACATTTTGACAAAACAATTATTATCTCAAAAAATATAATTTTTTCGTTGTTCACTTATTTGAGCTTTTTTGTAGAGCGAAATGCCATGGTTTTGCTCAATTTTTTTAATTAAAATAGTTTAAGCCGTTTTTGAAATATTTTTAAAAAAAGAAGGAAAAAACCACTTTTTTCATGCACGATTACAAAAATTTTTTTCCTTCTTTTTTTCAAAATATCTCAAAAACGCCTGAAACTATTTTGATTAAAAAAATTGAGCGAAACCATGGCATTTCGGTCTACAAAAAAGCTCTAATAAGTGAACATTGAAAAAATTATATTTTTCGAGATAATAATTGCTTTGTAAAAATGTCTGTTATTCTGTCTGTTAGTCTGTGCGTTACCAAATTTTTGTGGACGAGCTAGCTCAAAAACTAGTGGGAATATTGAAACCAAATTCCCCACGTAGTTTTGGTGCATGGAGATTAAGAGCTGATTAGATTTTGGTGCATATCGACCCAAAATTAAGGGGGGTGGAGGTGGGTTAAAAATTATAAATCTAGGCCAGGGGTCGGCAACCTTTTGAGACGGAAAAGTCAAAAGTTACAATTTACAAAATTTCCCAGTTTTTAAAGAGCCACTAACATATTTAATTCAATATTATGGCATTTGATTAGGATTAGATACATATAAATTTGATTTTTGATTTAAAATAAAGCCGCCACTTCACATTGAAATAGCCGCATGCGGCTCGCGAGCCACGGGTTGCCGACCCCTGATCTAGACCATTTGAGCAAACTCAACCAAATTTTGTATACAGAATCAGTGGGACCCTAGAAATCTAAAAATTCAAAAACTAACTACCCAAAATGGAGGGGGGTTTAAAATTAAAAATCTAGGCAATTTGAGCAAACTCAACCAAATTTTGTATACCCAATCTGTGGACCCCAGAAGTCTAAAAATGCAAAAATTAACCGCCCAAAATGGGGGGGGGGGGCAAAAAATGAAAATATAGGCTTTTGTACCAAACTCAACCAAATTTTGTATACATAATCAGTGGACCCACAGAAGTCTAAAAATGCAAAAACTAACCCCCTTACCCTACATGATTATAAATAATTTTATTAAATATAAGTGAGGGCCCAGGTTGTATAGTAAAGTCAAGTGGATGGCCACATCAGAACACGTCAGCTTATTAGTGGATAAAAAAATTTATTTTGCCATCTTTTACTGCATATATTTGCATATTTCAACTTATTCTACATATTACTTATATATTTCAACATTTTTAACTGCATATTTTAATGACATATTTTATGTGCATATTTCAACGTATTCTGCATATTACTTGCATATAGTGATGTGCAAAGCAAGACCAAGACTTTGCTTTGCTCATCACTAATATTAATACTCAAAATCAAAATAATAATAATATTTTTCTTAAAAGTGATCAGGACTTTCTAAACACCCTATAGAAGACTTTACAAACACACCCTCTGCCTAGATTAATTAGCATGAGCAGAATTGGCCTTTGTCTTGGTCTTGCTTTTGCTCATCACTAATATTAATATTCAAAATCAAAATAATAATAATATTTTTCTTAAAAGTGATCAGGACTTTCTAAGCACCCTATAGAAGACTTTATAAGTCTTTACATAGTGATGAGCAAAGCAAAGTCTTGGTCTTGGTCTTGCTTTGAACATCACTACTTGCATATTTCAGAATTTTTAACTGCATATTTTGGCACTTTTTACTGCATAATAATCCGGCCTCTACTCATTTGATATGAAATTGTAATATCCATTTGAGAATCATTTGGATAGCGATCTCGAAACTCCAAGCTACGTTTGACATATGGCTTTAAATTCTAATTCACGACTTACCGAAGAATCTTACCAGTTACCATCTTTCTTCCTTTGTATACTTTTCAACTCTTCCGTATCAAATGATTCCCCTTGCATCCAATTATTTCTTTTTCGTCGTTTTATCCCGATTTTCCTTCTTTCGCCCACTCTCTCTTTTACTTTATTATCTTCTTCTCTTATTCCTGTTCTATTTAAAAATTCACACAAGCCTGTGGCAGGCTTGGTTGCCTGTTTAAACAGCCCCACCACCTGCTAAATGACACAGCAAACAGCCCGGGAGAATCATTCATGGGAATAGAAGGTAATCTCCAGCAAAGGACGAGCGTCAAGTGATTGATGATGATATATAGCTATTTTATTATGTTCCTATAAATCCATTAAGTGAGTTCTGATTAATTTCTTCGTGATTGTCATAAAAAAATATGATTTAAATTAGTATTTTTAGTCACACTTTAATCCAACGATTTTACAAATAAACACCTCTCAATGGAAATTCATATAAAAAATTAAATTAAAAATTTTTGAAAGAACACGAATAGAAAAGTCTTAAGAAGAAAAAACTGATTTCTTTGGAAGTTAAGAATTTTTTCACTTTTTTTTTAATAAAATTTTAATTCTTTAATTATTAAATATTCCTAATAATGTATTTTTTTGGCCTTTCGGCCTTTCTAGCCATCAGCCAATTTACGATACTATTATTTAATTATGACTTCTATGTAGGTATCAGATTTTTAGCCGGTTGCCTCGAGTCGGATTCGAACCAGGGTCTACTTGATTAGCAGGTTGTATGCTAACCGCTGGCCTAACCCGAACCCCTAATAAAGTATTCAAAATGTAAACAAAAATTTTAATCAATAAAAATAAATAAATTTATATCCCATCAGTTTATTTTTATTTATTTTTTTTAGAAGAAAGAGACGGGGAATCGCCTCTACTCTCTACTCGCATACGCTATTTTGTTTAATTGAAAGATATTTTCTTGAATTAAATAAAGGAGCTAAAAGGTTTCACTTTTAGCACGCGAGAGTCTTACCCCTATTTTTTTTTTTTTATTGTATTTAATTATTTATTTTCAAGAATGATATTTTTTTGTGATTGATTTTATTTAAATGCCTATAGTGTTTCTTTTTTTTAATTAAATAAAATTTTTATAAATTTTACATCAAAATAATCACAAATGTATCGTTTTCTTTGATGGACCTAGCTATTTTTGAAAGAAATTTCTCCTTCCGGATGTTTTCTGTTCCTCCTGGGGTGGATTCATGTGCCTTGTGGATGGTTAATTCGGGGCAAGAGGCGAACACGCCAATGGGGTTGGATGGGCGCCCGAATTAGCTTCCCTATCCTATGAATAGACACCCTGGGCATAGGCCGAGATGCGCCAAAACAACAACAGCCAGCCGGCTTAACCCGATCAGCTCCAGTAGCAAGTTGTACATTGGGGATTGTAGGGTGCAGGTATTAAGATAGCTGAGATTCATCAATCACGAAACGGAAGTTGAATTCATATTTCAGTCACAAGCCAATCAATGCTGTTGTAGAAAAGAAAACAACCAAGTGGAAACAACAAGTGGAAAATTATAATTCTATGCATTTTAAATTATTTTGAATAAAATTAAAGTATCGAGAGTGGCATAATTTTTAATTTATCAAGATTAAATTAAGAGAGTTCGTGTGTTGATTTATAGTGTAACATTATGTAAATTAAAATAGGTTTTGTGTTTCACTGAAAAGATTTTATGTTGTTATAACAACTTTTTAAATTTTTATTTCTGTGAAACACCCCAAAAACTTCACTTAATTTAAATTTATTAGATTAAATTAAAGATTGTACCATCTGTTTAATGTAAATATAAATTTTTTTATCATGCTTAGTGTGAGGGAGTATTGAATCGGTTGTCAAAAGGTCATTCCTAGAATAATTGAAATTAAGAAATTAATCTTAAATATTCTGAAACAGGTCTCGACTTGTATTTGGCAAAGTGTATTGAATTGGTTGTCAAAAGGTCGTTCCTAGAATAATAGAAATTAAGAAATTAATCTTAAATATTCTGAAACAGATCTAGACTTGTAATTGGCAAGGTGTATTGAATCGGTTGTCAAAAGGTCGTTCCTAGAATAATAGAAATTAAGAAATTAATCTTAAATACTCTGAACTCGACTTGTACTTGGCAGGATCTTCCTTTAGAACTAAGGTAATGCAAGGATGTCAAATACAAGTCCAGACCTTTTTCAGAATATTTAAGAGTAGTTTCTTAATTTCTATTATTCAAACCAGGCAAAAAATTGGGGGGGGGGGGGGTTTGCTTAGTTTTTTTCAAAATATTTCAATAACAGTTAAATTTATTTAAATTAAAAATTTAAAGAAAAATTCCGACACTAGGCTTACCATAAACATAAAAAATAGTTTAAATTGTATTAATTTTATTTATTCAAATAGAAAATAAAAGAACATGGAAACTAACAAGTGGAAAATTATTATTCTAGGTAATTTAAAATCTTTTGAATAAAATTAAAATATTTTTTGATCCAAGGTAGCATAGACTTTAATTCATTATGAATTCAAATGAATTCAAATTAATTAAAGAATGTATCTTTTGTATTATGTAAATTTTTTTACTATGTCATTATAATCGAACAGGAAAAAATAGTATTTTTGCTTAGATTTTTTTTCGAAATGCTCAAAATCGGCTCATACTAATTTAATTTAAAAATAAAAATTAAGGGAAGTAATTAGTTAAAGGTCTACAAAAAGGCTTATCTCGTAATAAAATTTTATTTTTATATAAAAATAATTTTGTTAAAATGTTTATATGTTGAAATGTTTTTTGTGAGTGCTCAAAATTTGCATACCTCAAAAACCAATAAGAATACCAAAACGAAATTTTATGTTTAGTTATTTAGATTATATTAGTATTAGATTATATTATCAAAATATTAATTTCATTAGGAAACTCGATAGTTGAAGGTCGACCTAAATCGGGATCTTAGACTATTAGATTACGAGCTTTTCGTGCGTGCCTTCGGCACGCCCTCGAAGCTCGGCCCTCCGGGCTGAAGTGCCCTGGCGGGCAGCGTCTCGGTCCAAAAATTTTATTCCTCTTAAAAAACCACACTCCAAATGTATACCGGTAAACTACCGAAAATACATCGTCTCTTAAAAGTTTCGCCTCTTTAACTTTTGAGTGGCGAGGGGGGGGGAGGAATAATGATCAATATATTTAATGTTTCTTAATTTAAAAATGAATTGGAGTCTTTCATTTCAAAATTCGAGTCCAAATTAGAATTATATTTCAAATTTGCCTGGTTAATGAAAATCGATTGGAGCCATCAGTTTAAAATCCGCGCTGACAATTATATTTCAAATTTGCCTCGTTAATTAATATATATTTAATGTTTCTTAATTTAAAATCTATTGGTGTTTTTTCATTTTCATTCGAGTTCAAATGAATACAATATTATCTCGACACAAAGTCCAAATCAAAAAATATATAGTTTTAGTAACAGAAATCAAGATACAAATATTAATGTTGCATTGGTGTAATCGCTAGAGCTGATGCCCATAGTTCAAGAGTTCGTCGGTTCGATTCTAGGCAAGAGCGTAATTTTTTTAAAGAAAATTCTCTCAGCGTTGTTACAAATTAATCTAGACAAATATATATAGTATTTTAAATATAATTTTTTTAAACAAAAATTTTATCTCATCCTTCACCCCGACAAATTCTAGCTACATGTCTGACCTTTTAACTTTAAAGTGGAAATATATATTTGATGTGTTCACATTTATAGAATATAGAAGATTCATAGGACAAACGATCATTAAGACGATAATAATTTCAATTAAATAGATCACGGCCGAATTCTTAAAACAAACCCATTATTTTAACAAAATACTCACCTTATGAATAAATATATATACCAATACATTATTCAATTTTTTATTAAAATTCCTGCAGAGTATTTCTTTTCTTATTATAAATAAATATTATTCTAAGCAATAATTAATTAATTGCTGAAAAACATAAACCATAATAAGTGACAGTCTATAATAGATTAAGAGTGAGTTTGCTTAGAAAAAGTTTAAATAAACTTTGAAGGTCAAAATAGTTGAAATAGATCACCATTAGTGGTCTACTACTATTTATACTACATAAGATCGGCTAGTAGGCTACTCTATATTCTCTACTGTGTTAATTAAAAGGTTAAATTTTTCAAATCAAATTGATAATATATGTATATAGGACAAGCGCACTTAGTTTTTGTACGATTAACGATAAATTACAGTTTTCTTTTAATTACAAGTATATAAAATTTCTCATGTTTTCGAGCATAAACTACCACATTCAGACAAAAAAAAAGCAAATGGTTTATGGTACTTAATTGATTAAAGAGGACTTTTTGTCCTGTTGATAAAAAATTTACAATGATTACGAGATAAAATAAAAATTTAAAAATATCTATATATTAGGTACTAGGTAGGGTTCTCAAATACAGTAGATTCTTACTAATCCGGCACTATTAAAAACTGAGGGTGTGCCGGATTATTGGAATGTTCGGATTACTGGATTGTATAGAAAAATTCATAATAAATAAATTCTGGAAGAATTATAATAAATAAAATAAAATAAAAATAAATTTCGCCCGATACATGGGTAACAAACGGATACCAAATTGCGGTCGGAGAGGTCCCGGATTATTGGGCGTGCCGGATTAGTTGAGACTCTACTGTAAATGTGAAATATTTGTAAATCCTACCTATCAATTTATATTTTTAAATTTTTATTTTTTATTTTGTTGATGTTTCACCTAGAACCTAAACCATTCTCCCTTAACAAACATGATTACGAGAATTTAAAAATTAATCTCTCGATTTCATTCCGAACATATGAGTTAGCGCATTTTTGGTAGGCTTTATTTTTTCTCTCGAACGGCTTCAACACATTGCCTGATTAAATCAAAACTTCTTCTCTGCATTATATTTAATAGCTGGTTCACTAATAGTACAAGATCCCGACTTAGGTCGACCTTCACCTATCAAGTTCCCTAATGAAATTAATATTTTGATAATATAATATATTAATAAACAAAACTTCATAGGGTCGACATCCAATTTCCCTCCATAGTTATTTTATTTAATATATTAGATTTATTTATAGGGGTTTCGAGCCTGGCTAGCATATAAAATTTCTTCCGGCTAAAACTCGGCTCCTTCACTAACACTACTAACAATTTACTGATGTGCTTTCTAAATGGGCTTTGTTCCCGATGACAATAAATAAAAAAAATTATTTATTTTTATTATATTTATTTTTTTAATTATCAACATTTTCATATATAACAATAAAAGAAACTCTATAACTACAAAATACTAATTCGAAGTTACCTGTTGTTACCCTGTCTACATGGACTTATGGAAGGAAAAAAGATGGCGACCCAACTTTGGCATTTTATATACATATATTTTACTCTCGATTGGTAATATATTTATCCGGAAACTCGATAACTACATTTATGTAACAAAATTATCAACTTTAATTTTTGTATTGAAAAAAGCTATGCTGGGAAATTGGATGTCGACCCTATCAAGTTTTCTTTAGAAATACCTACATTATATTATCAAAATATTAATTTCATTAGGAAACTCGATAGGTGAAGGTCGACCTAAGTCGGGATCTTATACTATAAATTATTAAATTAGAAAAAATAGAAATTTGAATTAAATGTTCCTAATAGCGAAATTGATTTCTCATCATGTGAATTAAATGTAAAATTTATAATAAGGGAGAAAATATTTGAAATTAATATGAAAATAGAAAAGAGAATGATAATATACATATATCGCTTTGATATAATTAATTATTCAAACAAAAGTAATAGTTGAATGATCGATACAAATAATCAAAGGAAAACAATAAGAATATTTCTAACGATAACTTCATCAATAAATAATTAATTCACCATGGAATTTTCTTTTTATATAGTCAAATAAAATGTGCTTATCATTTCATAGATAAAGTAAAAAAAATTCTATTGCATAACTCTTCACTGACTAGACACACATATACATCACAAGTGCTAATGGAGACATCCATATTTTTAAAAATTACATATCCAATTATTACTTTTCACTAATAAATACAACAAATAGAAAAGTTTATTTTTAAGGGTGAATATTCAACTATATTATAAATTTTTGTATACCATATATTGAAGCTTAAATGGGTTTTAAGGATTTCAAAATTCATTTTTCGGATATAAAAATTTAATTTTAGCTAGATTTAATAAAACTAGTAAAAAAATATCAGGTTAAGAAAAAAAGAAGTATTGTGTGCTAGAATACTAAAAAGTAAATAAACTGATATGACCATGACTTTACCATACGCCTTATATTTAATAAAATAATTTATAATTATTTATGAAAGAATCCCCGTTCTTATTTTTGGGCCCATTAGCAATTAATAATATCTCCTTTTAATTATGAGACTATTCTATTAGAAATATCACCTTTTTCGATTTTTGTTTGAAAATATTTTTAACTCCCCCCCCCCCCTTCCTCTTTTTGGTCAATATCAATTTCACATAGTGAGTCATTTTCATAAGGTCGTATAGAGTGCATATGCGAAATTTCATACAAATCTATTTAAGGTTCTAGGGACTTATATTGATAGTACCTATTATTTTTTGAACCCCTCTAATTTTGGCCCCCGAAAAAAATAATAACTATCTTTTTTATTATAGCTTCATTTTATAGTAGGTATATTTCATTTATTTATTATTTATTTTTTTTTAGTTTGAAAATTTTATAATTTTAATTTTTTAAGCCTCCTCTTAATTTTTTTCAATATTAACCAAAATTTAATCAGCTCTTAATCTCAATGCACCAAAATACATGTGAAATTTATTTTGATACTCATACTAGTTTTTGAGCTAGAAAATACACAAAATTTGGTAACGTACGTTCACGTACCTACTAACGCACTATGAGACATTTTGACAAAATAATTAATATTTCGTAATACATCAAATTTTTTTTGATATTCAGTCATTAGAGCTTTTTTGTAGACCAAAACGCCATAGTTTCGGTCATTTTTTTTATCATAATAGCTTCAGCCTTTTTTGAAATATTTAGAAAAAACAACATTTTTACATGAACGATTACAACTTGCTTACCCTGTATGGTAAAGTAAAAATGAAATTGTTTTTTAAAATATACGTAAAATTCACTAGTTCTTGGCAAAAATATAACAAATTTACCTATTTATTTATAAAAAAAATCCTATTATATTAAACGATCAATTCTTGTATATATAAATATAGAATCGGTTTCTCGAAAACGGCTCTAACAATTTGGATGGAATTCACGGGTTAGGGGGTTTTAGTGTTGAAAATTCGATCTGTCACGGTCTCATCTTCGGCTAAGTTGTATTTAATGGGTTTTTGGTTAATTGAAATAATTATTCACAAGTGATTGTCTCGATAAAAATATATAATTACATTTTTTTCAATTTTCTTTTAATAAAATTAATTGTTTTTTTATTTTAAATTCTACTAATAGATCATTTCAAATATTATTATATATTAAAATTTTCTAATTTAATTAATTAAAGGTATTTTTCATTCTCTTAAAAAATCCGACAATTCGAAGGATCGTATCTCCTTCTTCAGGATTTAAAAGGGTCAACGAAAGAATCTCTGTGTATATTAATATTATTTTTAATTGCAATTACATTCAAAACTTTGTGGCCAGTGATACGTCTTGATGATGGCCATACGGGTGTAAGCATTGGTAAAAATATAAATTAAGTTTTATTTCAATTTTATTTTATTTTGGCTGAGATTAAAAATCGACCTTTTTACCTGAATTTAAAATTATAAATAATATTAATAAATCGCTTTTAATTGAATCAAAAAATTACCGACCATAGCTCGGTGTTCCAGGTACTAATTAATTTATGTGTAGAAATTGGAGGGTTTTGTTAAGGGAGACTGGTGTAGTAGGTTCTTGGTGAAACATATTAAATAAAGTAAAGAAAATTTTTTGAAAAATGTTTTTTTGGAAGTTTTTCAAAAGAAAATTTTAAATATAAAATATTAGGTTTTATGAACATGAATTTAGGTCATTTATGAAAGATATTAATAGATAAGTTTATATTGCATGTAGGAGGGTTTTGTCCCCTCGGGAGTCGAACCCAAGCACTAGTATGCTTTCCGGGCAACTCAGTCCAGACCCTTGAGACACTCACCTCCAAACATGCAATATATAACGAAAGCCACTCATTTTCACTCCATTCAACTCGATTGGAATAGTAAAAATTAATGCTTAACTGAAATAAAGATTCAGCATCGGACCAATGCGAAGGCAGATTTATGTAAAGAATTGAGTATCTATTTGAGAAAGAAAGATTGAGTTTTTCTCAAAATCAACTTGTGATATGAATCAATTAATTTTATGAACATGAATTTAGGTCATTTATCAAGATATTAATAGATAAGTTTATATTGCATGTAGGAGGGTTTGTCCCCTCGGGAGTCGAACCCAAGCACTAGTATGCTTTCCGGGCAACTAGTCCAGACCCTTGAGACACTTACCTCCAAACATGCAATATATAACGAGGATGAGTGTCTCAAGGGTCTGGACTAGTTGCCCGGAAAGCATACTAGTGCTTGGGTTCGACTCCGAGGGGACAGAACACCTCCTACATGCAATATAAACTTATCTATTAATATCTTTGATAAATGACCCAACCTCATGTTCATAAAATTGATTGATTCATATCATGATAGTTGACTTTTTGAGAAAAACTCAATCTTTTCTTTCTCAAATAGATACTCAATTCTTTACATAAAATATTAGGTAGGTTTCACACAAATAAAACATCAGATGCTTGTTTAGCAAGACTCAATATATATTTCGGGGTATAAGCCCATCTTCAGGAGTTCACAAAGGACACTGTGTGAAGATGGGTTATACCCCGAACTATATATTGAGTCGTGCAGTAAACAAGCATCTGATCTTTTATTTATGTGAAACCTACTTAATATTTTATATTAAAAAAAAATAGAAAAAGTTCAAAAAAAACATTTTTCGAGAAATTGAAGGGGCTGGAGGACAATTTCCACATCTAAATTAATAATATAGGATTACTAGCTGCAAGGCCCACCTTCGGCAGCCCTCTTGCTAGCCAGGGGCACGCCCCCTGACCCCCCGCCCAATCCACCCCCTCTCACACCACCAACCCGCCCACCCGTCCACCCCACCCCCGCACCATCTCACTACACCCATGGGCCCTCACCTGAACCCCTACTCCACCCTGCACCACGACCCCCGCACTACACCCACCCCGGACCCCAACCCATACCCTCCAACCCGCGCACCACACCCCTGCCTAGCCCCCTGGACCCCCACACCCACTACGCCCCCGGACTCCACCCCGCTCCACCCTACTCCGTCTTGCTCCCTCATCCCCCCCTCATACTACCCCCACCCCACCCCATCCCCTAACCCACCTCCTCACCCGCACCCAGTTTTTTTTCTAGCCTTCTAGTGACCCACAGATTATGTATACCAAATTTGGTTAAGTTGGCTCTAAGGGTAAGAATCTTCATTTTTTGACCCCCTCCATTTTGGGTGGTTAGTTTTTGCATTTATAGCCTTCTAGTGACCCACAGATTATGTATACAAAATTTGGTTGAGTTCGCTCCAAGGACAAGAATTTACATAATTTCACCCCCCCCCCCCCCTTGGGTAGTTTTTGGGGGGAAATTTTTTTAGACAAAAGTTGTCAGAAATCACATCCCCACATCTTTGTTTATTATAAAATTCGCCGTAGGGTTAATAGTTTAGGAGTTGTTTGATAATTTTCATTCGGCGTGCGCTCCCTCAAACCCCCTTCTGGGGTCAAAATATCAAAACGTTATATAGCTAAAAACGTAAGTTAGAAGACATCTGATGTAAATATGAAATTTCATAATAATCCCTTCAGCCGTTTTTAAGTGAATCGTGAGCAACTTTTCGCGGAAACAACGGAGACCGACAGACATACAGACAGACAGACAGGAATTTTGCTGAGGGTGTTTTCGTTCATAACATTGCTTGAAACGTGTGCAACCAAAATTTGGCGTGATTTGGACCAATGTACAGACAAAACCTTAATTTTATATATATAGTTAGAACACCAGGATTTTTGAATACAAATTAGTTCAAATTACTAATTTTTTTTTTTTTTTTTAATATAAATAAACCCCACTCTGCTGAGTTGATTTGATTGTCCTGTAATGTTGATTCTTCGAAGGAACTTATTCCTTTCTCTGCACATCCCTTTAGATCTTGAAAAGATTTGTGTTCTGGACCAGTGTATCGAATTGATGTTGTGCCTTGTGAAATTGGTAGGGAGTGGAACCACCGGCTCGGCTAGTGGTGAGTGGCCTCGGCATTCACCAGCCACCAAGCCATCAGCAATCAAGAGCGGGAAATGAAAAGAAGAAGGAGGATGGGTACGGCGTCGTTTGCCGCGGGGTGGCCAGTACAATGCAATCCTTTCTTCAGGCTCTGTTTCTGTCAATAAGTGGCAGAGATTTATATCGAATCCTGTATCAATGACGTTTTATCGAAACATACTTTGCTTTTGCTTTCATTCCAACTCCGGATTGATCCCAATATAATGAACTATCAAATTGGAAAACATTTCAAGAATTTCTTGGAAATTAAATTTCAAAACAATCTCTCTCTGGATAAATGAGGTGTTAGGAGGAGGAGTGTATCAAATTCAAAAATCATAATACAGTTGAGCGTCCGGATTAATATGAAAGATTTCAATTTGTCCATGGTAATAGATTTAAATTTTCTTAGAAAATCATAAGATGGTGTCATCTATTAAGGTAGTTCTTTCACAAATGCAAAAATTCAAGAAGTCTTTGAAACTTGGAATATAAGTCATTAAAAGCATAATACACACACGGTTAAAATTTGAAGACGATTTACCACACCAAACATGAAATAATTGCAATTAAAAATGACATTTTTTACATAGGGTAAATAGGGAAAGAGTGGGGATATGACCATTATTTTATTTTTTTCATTGAAGGACTTTCAACATCTTGATTAAAAACTAATATTTGTTAGAATAATATATTCGGAGGAACTTAAAAAAAAATGAAATTATTTACCTCTTAGATTTGATTAAAAAAAAACATATTTGGGCGATTATTTTTAGTGGAGGGGATATAAGCACAATGGCTTGGAAACGATCCGGCAAGTATGTGGGTATCCATATAGAGATTTCGTAGTGTGAGTGTACAGTCACGTTAAAAAACATAACCTAATATTTTAGTTCCGTTCATATTTATAGAGTGGCTACGAGGCTAAAACTTTTTGTGTGGATTATCGAGAAAGAACCTTTTTAAATCCGATGGAATGGAATATTTTTAATTACTTATATGTCAGAAGGGCTGTTTTTCACCCCCTGTCGAACCCGAGTGCCAGTAACAGCAATCCGGGCCATCTGATGGCTCACCTGCGAGATGCGAACCTCTCTGACATATGTAAACGCGTTAATAATTAAAAATATTTCATTCCATAGAATTTAATAGATGACACCATATCTTATGATTTTCTAAGAAAATTTGAATCTATTACCATCGGAAAATTGAAATCTTTCATATTAAATTAGGAAAAGTCATTCCATTGCCCTTCGAATTTTGAATCTCTTCAAAATTCGAAACACTCAACGACCTTTATTTAAATTATATGGCATGGCTATATGTTTAAATTTAGAATCACTAGATCAATTTACAAATTAAGATTACAATCTTTGAGTAAAATATTTAACACGTTTACTTATGTCAGAGAAGATCGCACCTCGTAGGTGAGCTAGATGGTCCGGATTGCTGTTACTGGCACTAAGGTTCGATTCCCGAGGGGGTGGAAAAACAACCCTTCTGACATATAATTAAAAATATTCCATTCCATTGGATTTAATAGATGACACCATCTTATGATTTTCTAAGATAATCCAGATTAATTGTGATCAGACCCTGTCCGGATTATCAAAATGTCCGGATTTTCGAAAAGAACCAAAAAAAAAAGTTTGTTTGAGTTCATAACAAAAAGAAAACTTGCTAAAACCTTTTCGGCCTTTCTAGCCATAAGCCAATTTACGATTTTAATTATTTTTTTGAAATTTATCCCTACCCCGTGGTTAGATTTTAACCGGGTGCCTCGAGTCGGATTCGAACCCAGGTCCAATTTGTTAGCAGGCTGGCACGCTAACCCCTAGCCTAACCCCTGCTCTGTTAAATTCAGCAAATATTCTCTCTATAAAAATAATTAAGACTAAAAAGTAAAAAAATAAATTATATTAAAAAAATACTAAAATACACGTTTCTAAAAAGTACAAAATAATGTTATACTTAATCAAAAAGTGTGGAGCACTTTGTTGAAATTAATTAAAAATACATGATTCTGAGCCCCACACTTTTTGATTAAGTATTACATTATTTTGTACTTTTTAGAAGCATCCGTATAGCACAGAGACCAAAATAAAACCCAAATGCAACTTTTTTGATTGGTTGAATTATAGTCATTATATAGTTTTAATTAGGTTGAATTACGGTTTCAAAACGGTAGTTATGTCTCGTTTTTTCCATTTTGCAACTGTGTTGTATTATCGTTAAATTATAGTCGCAAAGATTATAAAGCAACCGTTACAAAAAGGTTGTCGCCAACATTTTTGTCACCGATTTGCAACTGTTTATTTATAATTTTATATTTCTTTGATTTGATTAATATAATGAATAATTAACAATTCTTTATTAAATAATTGTGTAATTATTCATTATATTAATCAAATCAAAGAAATATAAAATTATAAATAAACAGTTGCAAATCGGGGACAAAAAATGGAAAAAAACGAGACATAACTACCGTTTTGAAACCGTAATTCAACCTAATTAAAACTATATAATGACTATAATTCAACAAATCAAAAATGTTGCATTTGGGTTTTATTTTGGTCTCTGTGCTATATGGGATGTTTTTTAGTTTTTTAAAATATATTAACTGCAAATCTTCAAAATCTGTGTATCTTGGAAAATGAATAAATCAGTTAAATTCCTCCGATTGTAATGAAGTCTTTCTAGATCTGATATCAAGAACAATACGTATCGATTATTCAATAAATAAATCGAGAATTGCCAAGCGAATTGGTTCGATCGTTTTCCTTCCATTCATTCATTCATTCATTTCCCCTGCCATGTGGGATGTGGGTTGAACAAAGTCCTCGTGGCTGCCTTCGCAGTCGCCGCTTATCAGCGTCATGGGGTCCAACCAGAAAGAAAACAAATTGATATTTCTAAAGGAACGAATAATAAGTGTTTGTTTGAGTCATCGTCATAGGGAAAATGTTATCAGCACAAGCGCTTTGTTGCCTGCATCCACCCAGGCTCGAGGCTTGCGTCCCCCCGCACTAAAACAGTCCCCCAGTCCACCAGTCCCCCTACCTAGAGAGCTGGCATCATAGCTAAATTTATTGGTCATGATTCACAAACATCCACTCCTACATCGAAGACACCTGATGACGACGGACTGACTCCCTTTCGGGAGGTGTTTTTGTTTTTACTTTACTATACGCAATATGGAGAAATATTGAAAAAATGAAATCTTGTACTAAAAAAATATGAGCTGACGTGTTCTGATGTGGCCATCCACTTAACTTTACCATAGAACCTGGCCCCTAAAATTATTTATAATCATGTAGGGGGGGGGGGTTAGTTTTTGCATTTTTATGCTTCTGGTGTCCCAATATGTATACAAAATTTGGTTGAGTTTGGTAAATGGCCAAGATTTTCTTTTTTGACCCTACACCCTCCCCCTCCCATTTTGGGCGGTTAGCTTTTGCATTTTTAGATTACTATGGGCCCAGTGATTATGTATACAAAATTTGGTTTGAGTTTGGTACAAGGGCCTAAGTTTTCATTTATTGACCCCCCTCCCCCATTTTGGGTGGTTGGTTTTTGCATCTTTAGACTTCTGGGGGTCCACTGATTATGTATACAAAATTTGGTTGAGTTTGCTCAAATGGCCTAGATTTTTAATTTTTAACCCCCTCTCCACCCCCCTTAATTTTGGGTCGATATGCACAAAAATCTAATCAGCTCTTAATCTCAATGGACCAAAACTACGTGTGAAATTTGGTTTCGATATTCACACTAGTTTTTGAGCTAGCTCGTCCACAAAAATTTGGTAACGCACAGACTAACAGACAGACAACCAGACAGACTAACTAACAGACATTTTGACAAAACAATTATTATCTCGAAAAATATAATTTTTTCGATGTTCACTTATTAAGGCTTTTTTGTAGAGCGAAATGCCATGGTTTAGCTCAATTTTTTTAATCAAAATAGTTTCAGTCGTTTTTGAGATATTTCGAAAAAAAAGAGAGAGAAAAAACCACTTTTTTCATGCACGATTACAATACTTGACCATACCCTGTATGGTAAAGTAAAAAAAACAAGTGGCAAATTTCCATAAATGAAGCATTTTTGACAATTTATAATTTTAATTCATTCTCAAATCGTCGCCTTGAGCTTAGAGTGTAAAGCCTGCTAACTCACAACACGGAAATTTTACAGGGCAGATAAAATACAAATAAAATGTAATATTTAGTTCCTAGCCCTCAAGTGACGAAAGAACACCAAGTTTTCAATATCCATATGATATTGACTCCGTGAAAAACATTTATAATTGAAGAAAAGACTGATGATGAAGACCAAGTCTTCGAAACTATAGTCTCAAACAAATAAATAATATATATAACGAATATATCATCTTGATATATATGTGTATATGTTTATTTGCATCAAGCAGAGGACAATCTCTTTGTTTCTCTTTGTGAAGGGAGTATTGCAATGGCCAGCCTGGGTCCTGACTCTTTGAGAGCTTGTATCTCAGAGATGAAAAAGTTAATTTCATTTTTGTAACTTCTAGGTGGAAGGAATCGATGCCCTTAATAGTTGGAAACCGGATTTAGGACATAAAAGCGGAAATTGTGGTCCCCAGAGGCCAAAAAGGGGTTCAAAATCCATTGGTCAGTGCGTATGTATGGACCCACCTGCGTTTCGCAACCATAAGTCTCAGAGCTACGAAATTCGAAACTTAAGCTCGATATAGGCTAGAAGGAGTACAGCAAGTATTTGGTTGAAATCAGAAAACCGGAAGTGGACATTTACATGAAAGATTTTTCGTTTTTTTTTTGATTTTCTCAAAAACGGCTCCAACAATTTTTTTAAAAATTAGTGTATTTATCAAGTGTCTTGACACTTACAAATTCTTTTATTCTCACCTTATCAATGTCAAATAAGGACTAATTTGATATCTCATGTTGTTTTTTGGACAATAAAAGCAAGGACTCATTTGGATTTACAGGTAGTTCTTTCGCGACAATTTGCACAAAATTTTTAGCCTCGTAACACACTATAAATATGAACGGTGCTAAAATTTTAAGTTATGTTTTTTAACGTGACTGTACTTTTTACAGCTACTATATCCTCTTTATGAATGGATCGTTTCCAAGCCATTGATATTATATCCCCTCCACTAAAAATAATCGCCCAAATATGTTTTTATTTTTTTATCAAAACTATGAGGTAAATAATTTCAATTTTTTTTTAAGTTACTCCGAATATATTATTCTAACAAATATTAGTTTTTCATCAAGATGGTGAAAGTCCTATCATTGAAAAAAAAAAAAAAATAATGATCATTTTTCCCACCCTTTTCCATGATACCATTCGCACAAAATTCCATTTTTTAACCGACTTCAAAAAAGGAGGAGGTTCTCTATTCGATTGAATTTTTTTTTTTTTTTTTTTTTTTTTTTTTTTTTTTTTTTTGTGCCTATGTTACCTCATATCTCCGCCAATTGTCAACCGATTTTGAAAATTTTTTTTGCATTGGGTCCAGTCTAGCTTCCGATTGGTCCCATTTTTTTTTCGAGTTTTTTTCGGTATTAGACCTTTTTTATTAGGTTTGTTTAGGTTTGTTTAAACCTAACCTCTTTGTTTATGAACCGATTTCGATGGTTCTTTTTTTATCCGAAAGGGGTGTCTTAGGGATGGTGTCATATTAATTTGGTCAAGTTCTGATGATATAATCACTATTAATAACATCACTAAAAGAGAGAAAAATAAAAATATTTTTAAGAAAAAAATAAAAACCGACTTCAAAAAATTAAGTGCAACAAATATAAAAATACACTAAAAGGTATAAAATAATTATTATCTTATTTAGTTACAACTAAACGACGAAATATTAACATGAAATTACTTTTTGAAGTTGGTGCCAAACATATACCTTTTATGAATCGCACTCGACGGATCTTACTTAGTACGTTTGGCAGGTACGCTCGCTTATAGGTATAGTTTGTTTGGCACCGACTTTAAAAAAGTAATTTCGTGTTAATATTTCGTCGTTTAGTTGTAACTAAATAAGATAATAATTATTTTATACCTTTTAGTGTATTTTATATTTGTTGCACTTAATTTTTGAAGTCGGTTTTTTATTTTTTCTTAAAAATTTTTATAATTCAATTATTTCATGTTTGGTGTGGTAAATCGTCTTCAAATTTTAACAGTGTGTTTATTATGCTTTTAATGACTTATATTCCAAGTTTCGAAGACTTTTTGAATTTTTGTATTTGTGAAAGAACTACCTTAAAGTAATTGTTTCACCATATGGGTTTTCTTAGGATTTTTAGAAATTTAGAGAGATTATTATTTAAATACTTCTGCATCGATTGGTGGCAAAACGAAATTGTTGAACTTTATAGTTCCGGAGATATTAAATTCCAAAGATAGAGTTTTTTAGACTCTTATATGTGCACTATATGGGAAATCGGAAAGTTTACATATTTAATTATAAGTACCTGGCCACCGAGCAATGCTCGGTAAATTTTTGCTTCAGTTAATATCTATATATTAATCCCCGAAACCCCCCTCGCCCCCCGGACCCCCACCACTTCACCTCACCTCCTACACCCTCCCACCCCACACCTATACCCCCACTGCACCCCACTCCTGCACCCTTACATCTGCCGACGCCCACACACCCAGTTTTTGCATATCTAGCCTTCAGTGGCCCACATTATGTGAATATAGGTATATAAATAAATACGGTATAATTTTTTTTTTTTTTTAATTATTTTATTAAACCTATTATTTTACATGAATTAATGTATACATTGTATTTGAGCTTCGAATTCAGGAATTACTTCTCCACCATCGACTGTCCTTGATCATCTTTTTAGTCCTTGTTTTTAATAAGAGGAAAAAACTAATTAAATAAAAAAAAACCTCTTTTCCGATAATTATTCCAATTCCATCCTCTCCCATATCAATCCTCTCAATACAGTATAATTATTACACTAAATTTACAAAAAATTTACACTAAAAACAAGATGGCAACAACGCATGTATTTAACCTAAAAAGTGGGTTAACTTTTAGTTCTTTTTTTGACGTTTTTCGCTTCAGCCATTGTCGCAGCAGCTTTCTAATCGCTTATTAAGAACTTTTTGTTCTATAAATCTTACTTTATAATGTACTTTATCTGACATTTCTATGATAAAATATATACAAGCTCGGACAGTATTTGTAGATTTGTCATACGAACACGGAATTGGCTGGTACTGGTACATAAACAGTAAAAAAGTTTTTTGGGCTTATGAATTATGAATCCTTATTGTCTGTTCGCTATACTCCAGCATTAACTTTTTGCTAGTATTGTCGCGAAAACTACCTTAAACAAACTGTGAGAAAATCAAATTTTTCAGGAATACGTGTAATAATTCTGTAAATGCATATAATTATTTGTTGTGTAATAGAAATAAATATACGGAAGGGGGCAGTCTTATGGTCAAGTCACGCCAATATTTTATTCATTAATTTTTTATTTATTATTATCTTTTCCCCCACGCAATGTCAACCACTTCTTCAGGCGAACGTTAATCCCTGGCTTGGATTTTCTTTACCTCTGCCAGGGGAGTGGGAAAGCCTCCGTTTTTTTGTGCCCCAGTTGGTCGGGGTCAGCGCACCCAACTTTATATACTAGCATCTTTTATATCTTAGTAGTTAGTACCGTTTTTTCTTCATCTCTCTTTCTCAATCCCTTTCACTAAAAAGAAAATATTCGCGGGATCGAAAAGGGAATGATTTTTTCGATTTCCATATTTAACTGCTTTGAATCGTTTGAAAATTAGATAAATAACAGGAAGAACATTTTCAAGGACTTGGAATTCAGTTGAGAATTGAATAGAATGCATTGGGAACTCGCTTGTTGAATTTCGGCTTCGGTGGTTGCGTTCTTTAGCAGTTGAGGAGCTCGGCTCAAACCACCGAGATTAGATATTCTTCACGAATATTTTTTTCTTGTTGAGGCTTTAATTATACTGATGATCTGCTAGATTCTTTCTGGTTGGACCATCCATGTGGAAATAATTAAAAATATCAAAGGGTTATTTTTTATAAAATTCTCAAGGGATGATAGATATATTTGGAGAAATTATTTAAAATAATGAGAAAAATCGATTAATATATTTTCTAGTAATTTTCACAACGTATCCTTCTTCAGGGTCTTAAAGATTTCTTTAAACAAACAGAAACCGTGTCGACCCCTAACCTCCCTTCTAGAATTTATAATATGGGACTCTAACTAGGTGGTCCTGGGTGTTGAATTCACTCCGGAAAATTTGTTGTTGCTTATTTCCTATTTAATAATGTCTGAAATGTGGAGAAATATATTGTATGGCAATGGCGTAAAGTGAGGAATATCCGAACATGTGAGAGTTGCGGCATGGGCTGAGAGCTTATGATGCATTCACCTGAGTACCATCCAACCTCATTCACCTGAGTGAATCCAACACACAAGCAGTAAGCCCAGTACAGTGATTCTGATTCTGATGAATAAGTCGAATGTAGTAACTCTCTGGCGTTCGGGTATTAATCACTTTTCGCCCTTGTCATACACTTTTTTTTACAATACAGCTGAGAAAGAACGATTTAACAGAAAAAATAAACTATAGATTTTTTAGTAAGATCTAGTGGTGAAAGTGTTATTTCTAACGTTTGATCAATTATATTTTAGACACTGTTAATGGCTACGGTTTATATAGATTGAAGTTGTTTACAAAAATCTATGTCGCTGTGAAGGATAAATAAATAAGAAACATGCAGAAAGTATTGAAGGCTGTAAAGATAAGTGGTGCACATCATGTTTGTACTATTGCTAACTGGAAATTGCAGATACGCCAACTGGTGGTGAAAGCTTGAACTCTTTCAATTGGGTCTTCTGACAGCTGATTGATCTCTTCGGTAATGCAAGTGTCTTTCGAGATCCATAGGGGATGCATCTTTACTGGTGCGCCCCTTCTTGCATTCGATTGCATTAAAAAAAGTATATAGATGATACATAAACAAAAACCAAACCTATTAATTAAATAATATTCTTTATTTATCCATATGACATTCGTGACAGCGACCCAATTGCGTTAGTTTCAATTTTTACCACATGGCGGCAACACCGTATTTACCAATTATCAATAGTCATTCAGAAATCACTCGGCTTACCCCAACCAAACGACTCTCGAAAGTATTATAGAAAATAATTTTCCAAGCATGATTTTTTTTGGAAGTCTACATTTTGATGGCGACATGTATTTATTATTTTAAGAAATATTCTTTTTTTTCATTTATTTGACAAAATTGGCATTTAAGTCACTGGTCAAAATATCAAAATTAATCGATTAGATATCTACATTTTATTTCTAATTTAATATATTTTTCCATTATTTTGAAATTTAAATATTGTACATATAATTATACTGTAATTAATTTTTCTATTAGATAAACACGCTCGGATTTTTGTAATCGTTATCAAATGCTTTGATTAATATCATAAGAATTAATTAATCCGGAACTTTTTCTCGATGACAGGGTATTTAGAAATTTAAATGCTCTGTTTTAATTAATCTCAACACTTGCCAATGGATTAGGATATAAATAGTCGAGTCAATAGTTTATACACTTAAGAGAAAATTCACTTCATCAAAACACATTTTTTTGTTTATTTAACCGAGATATAATACATCATTTGACAAGCCCGTCAAGATTCGCTTGTCAGACAGATGGAGTATTAGATTCAGTCAAAAATTAATTTTTTTACATATTTGTTAAAAACGATATATCTGAATCGTCTGGATTTAGATACCTATATGATACCCCGAGAATGAAAGATCGTAGAAGTTCGTTCAAGTGCTAAAATATTTGTATTTCTAAAACAAAAAATAGTAACATTGTTCTTTCTATCTATAGAACATTTATTGAAAAAAATCGAATTATTAAATGACGAGCTTTCAAAAGATTAAAGCTAACGGTCTTTTTAAGGACGTTCCCTAATATAGCCTGATGCAGTTCGCTCTCTCCCTACTCTCACATGCGCAGAAAGGCAAAAATTATTATTTCTTGGATCTGGCAACATTGCATTCTTACCGACGCTAAAAGACAAAGATAAAAAAAACACTTCATGAAACAGCGCAATGCAAAATTCCAGATGAGAACAGTATAGTTAGGTTGAGAGAATTAGCTAAAAATTTCAAAAGCACCAGCTGCAGAAGTATTTTAGATATGGAAAAATTGAGTGATCGCCATCTCTCACTTGCCATGCCATGAGAGAAAAAATGAAAACCATCAAAAGTACCTACGTATACCGCTTGATACAATTATTTTAACAGGAAAATATTTGTTATATCTTCAGTTAATGAGTAGAATAAGTTTTTCAAAATAATATCCGATTGTTATTTAATGAAACAGTCGCTTTAACATCAATCGGGATAGGGGTGAGTGTTAAATATGCAAATTCCAATGGTCAATATATTTATAAATTTAGTGCCGCAAGAACTGTTGAAAAAAATTTCTACGTATAAAGGACACTTATAAATATGTGTATTCAAAGTTTTAAAAGGAATTGCAAGAAAATCGATTTATTAGGGAACGTCCTTAAGTTAATATCACACTAAATGTGTCTCTTAAAATTTTCAACTTTATATCCTTCCAGCATTTTGCTGATGAAAAAACTGACAAAGCATTGAAATTTCCAGAGAGCATACCGAGTCTTGAACAAGTTCTCACGTTTCCCCCAATTTTCATCTCTTATCTTTTACTATTTTTTTTATCTTTCTTTTAAGATAAGTTCAAGATTGTTTTCTCTATTTAGGTGACTGAACCCTCTGATCCTATAATAAAAAAATACATATATTCCGGGGTGTAATATATAATTATTAATAGCTCGTTGTGTATATTTAAGTATAAGTACAGAAAAAATTTTGAGCGAAGGGGTAAGATATTTACGAAAAAATGTATGAGTCTCATCCACATAAACTCACAGGGAAGTTAAACTATAATTTTAAAATTAAAGATATTAATTTGACGACGGTATTAGATTCAAATTTACTAGAAAATCATAAGATGGTGTCATCTTTTAAATCCGATGGGATGGAATATTTTTAATTATATGTCAGAGGGGTTGTTTTTCACCCCTCGGGAATCGAACCCGAGTGCCAGTAACAGCAATCCGGGCCACCTGGCTCACCTGCGGGATGCGAACCTCTCTGACATATGTACACGCGTAAAATATTTTACTCAAAGATTGTTATCTTAATTTGTAAAATTTCGCGATATAGTGATTCTAAATTTAAACATATAACCATGCCATATGATTTAAATAAAGGGCGTTGAGTGTTTCGAATTTTGAAGAAATTCAAAATTCGAAGGGCAATGGCATGGGCAATGACTTTTCCTAATTTAATATGAAAGATATTAATTTGCCGATGGTAATAGATTCAAATTTACTAGAAAATCATAAGATGGTGTCATCTAAATCCGATGGGATGGAATATTTTTAATTATATGTCAGAGGGGTTGTTTTTCACCAGATGGGCCGAATTGCTGTTACTGGCACTCGGGTTCGATTCCCGAGGGGGTGAAAAACAACCCCTCTGATATATAATTAAAAATATTCCATCCCATCGGATTTAATAGATGACACCATCTTATGATTTTCTAGTTTAATTTTAAAACCCACTAATAGCTCTTTACAAATAAAATTTATTTAAATTATTATTTTAAAACCCACAAATTAAATTCATTAAAATTAGTAATTTTATATTATTTTTAAAATATGTACACTACGGAATTCAGAGGGAGTAGCACTCTGGCCAAAAAGATGCCCCTCAAGGCTTCCCTCTTATTTCCCCTCTATTGGGGCATTTCCCTTTTTTGTAACAAAAAATTCAGACAGAATATCTCGCCAAAGAAGTTTCACTTCAAAAATACGTATTTTATTAAAAATAAAATCAAAGAACTTATTTATTAATATACAAATATTCAAAGAAAACACTTTAAAAAAATTACATTTTATATTTTTTTAAATTTTCTGATTTAGGGGTTGAATATTTTAACTCTGGCTACGACATTGTATTTCGCGATCTAGGGAACTGCTCTTATAATAAATGCTCTCTCAGAACATTTATTCACTGACATTTATTAATCATTGCGATATTGCGATAATAAAGATATTACCTTCAATAAAAAGAACGTGATCCGTATATTATTCAATTGAGATATCGAATTTCAAGTTCAATCACTCATGCTTTTTTATTTAACCTTTTATAAAACAATTTTAATACTGATAGGATTAAATAAATATATATAGTTTAATAACAATTAGAAATACCACATATAAATAGTGAATAAGTACATACATAAATACAATTTTTATTAATAGTTTATATCTAATGGATATGTATCTGTTAAAGCTTGTATTTTTGTTTAGTTTATAATCTACTTACGTCATTAAATATATATATATATATATATATATATATATATATATATATATATATATATATATATGGTGACAACGTCTGTCTACTGAATTTAAAAAAAAAAACATTGTTAATAATGAGCTTAATTTCAAATAAAAATCTTTGTTTTAATAATATTAATAAAAAGAATATTTAGATAATTCTTTTCTCATTATAAAAACATTTATTTAACACAAAAATGATTTCAAGAAATGAGTTGGAATTCTACACTAGTGCTTTTGTTATATTCTGTTGGCTGCAAATAACTTTTTTATTTTTTAGATTTATGAATAACTAATTAACTAGACTGGCAAATCTATTAAAAAATATATCATTCGATTCATAAAAGTTGAATTATTGATCTATTTAAATTTGTTGAAAATGGTATAATTTGTATAGAAGTTATAGGCCTTTTAAAAAAAACCTCGCTCCATTTACTTCCATGTTAAAAGGACAATTTTCAATAATTTATTTCTCGGTAATGGAACAGACGATCAACTTTAAATTTCGGGAATAAATATTTAATACATCAATGATTCGATGGTAAAAATTTGAAAATTTTCTTTTTAAAATGATAAACAGTCCCGAACCCCTTAAAAGAGCCATTATACAATAAAGTTTTTAGCCCCAGTAATTTCAGCTTAAAAAATTGAATTTGAAAGAAAGTTATTATTCTCTTATTACAAATATCAATAATTATCAATTCCAGTTCACTTAATCTAAATAAGTGAAATTGAAAATTAATAATGCTTTATAAATATAATATGTAATAATAAAATAAGTGAAAATCGCATGAATAACAAATAATTAATTCTATTGAAATAATTAATGAATGCGGAAAGAAACATAAGCCATGAATTAATCATTTTCTTTTGTTTTCTTTCATATTATATTATATTTTCATTCATTGGACTTTATTCGATATCCATTTGGATTAGAGGACTGTGTTTTTTATACTAAGAATCATTACCCTATTATATAATGATTTTCAATTTGTTCTTAACAACTTGCAAGGGGAAATTAAATGCAAAATTCAAGATTTTAAACATTTCTAATAAGTAATTGTTTGTAAATACTTTTGTAGGAACACTATCTAATTATTATTATCTCAGGATTGGATGAAAACTGTCCGGAAATAAACAAGGCACTACTTCCAACAAATAATATTTATTGAAAATATTTTCCCCTTAATATTGTTTCGAAACCGACGTTTCGGAGGATCTTCTCTCCTTCCTCAGGGTCCAAAAGGGTCAATGAATTCCTCCTTGTCTCCTCTCTCAATGTTAATTGGTATATAGAGAATACTTTAAGACTTTCCAGTAGAACAGACGGATTAATTATTTTGATTAAGAACTCTGTTCTACTGATAATAATGATAAAGTATACTAGATAACTTTTATTATTCGAGAAAAAATTAATTTTTTGGCTAAAGAAAATTTTTAGAGGCTTAGATGATTGTGAACTAAAATATAGGTATTCTTTAAGTGCCATATCAAGTCTCCCTAACGTTTCGGCTCCTCTCCACATATACCTGTGCTGAGTATGTTTAGCTGTTTTTACACAGATATATGGGAGCTACTTTTTAACGCCGGTTCCGAACGGTTAGTTTGGAGAGGCTAACTAGGCAATTATACTCTTGGTAGGTTGCCATTGCTAATATAGGTATATAGTATTCTTTAAGTGCCATATCAGGTCTCCGTAACGTTTCGGCTCCTCTCCACATATACCTGCGATGAGTGTGTTTAGCTGTTTTTACACAGATATAAGGGACCTACTTTCTAACGCCGGTTCCGAACGGCTAGTTTGGAGAGGTTGCTAGGCAATTATACTCTTAGTAGGTTGTCATTGCTAATATAGTATATAGTACTATAGTTAATATGTTTCCCAAAAAATATAATTAATCTTAGGGCAAGGTTTTAATTTGGGAAGTACAATTAAATGATGATATAATCTCGGAGTATATGGAAGTTTCGGGATGGTCTTGAAAAATTCCAATTCGAGTTATCAGGAAAAACTCATGTTTTGAGGTAGTAAGAATCCATTCAAATCATTATCAGTTATTAGTCTGTTTATATGAGTGTGTTTTTTAATGATAAGAATACACCTAACGTGCCATCCTTTGAAATGATCATCTCTTTCTATGAATATTCATCTATTTTTCCAATCAGATGTTATTGGACTCATTCTTCAAAGAAGAATGTTTGAAGAGCAAATTATTTTTACTTATACTTCAAAATACCATATAATGTGATGGAAGGTTGGGTTCCAAAATTATAATTTCAGTTTCGACTATAAATGCATGTTTTGAAGTTCAAGAAGATCATTTGCACATTTTAGTGTTTTTTTCTTTCTTCCTTTTTAATTCATTCAAACTTAAAACAAGATTCTATTAGTCTGTCAGTCAGAGAGCATTATAGCTCGCAAGGTTAATAAGTAACAAACTTGAAATTTTTATTTTCCCCAAAATCAAAATTTGTAATAAACTTTTACTAGAATCGTTATTTTGGGGGTGGTCGAATTTCCTGTGGGGTTGAAAATAAAAATATGCATTGATATATGTATCTCTATCAGTGACCTTTCAGCTGTCCAAAAAAGTACCCTTCATTTTTTGAAATTTTATTTCAATCTTCGCTTTAGAAATGGATTAGTCCAAAGATTCCCGAATCGTCTTTATTTATTTTTTATTTTTATTATTGCTAATATTTTTATAGTTCCTCAGCGAGAACAATTTTTATTCGACAAAAACTCGTCTGAACTTGTCTTTGACATGCTTAAACTGGAAAACATACCAGAAGTTCAAACCTTCTTTTCGGAAAAATCATTAATTTTAATTGCCCCTTGAAACTATGCAACAATTTTTTTTCATTTCGAGAACCAATATACTTTTCAAAACAAAAAATGTTTTTTATAGAAATACTTGAAATAACGGATAATAAATTGAAAATTTAAAGATCCACCTGAAATTTTGAAGTCGACCTTATACATATATTTATGAAAATACTCTAAATGTTTGAAATTTTAGGGATGCGCCGCATCCACAGCATCCATGGACCATACGCAACTGGTATATAATATGTGAGGTGAGTTATCTCTGTAAAGATCTCCTTAGTAAAATTAGGCTAAAATTTAAAAAATTTAATTATTATTAAAATGGCGATGTGAGAGGGTCACAAAGAAGCCATTTTATGGTGATTTTTTTACTGTTATTTTTCAGAAGTGGCTTAACTTAAAATTATTTAAAAATTGCACAAATTCGTTCATTCTCTCTTTATTATCAACTACATATAAGAACGAATGTGCTATCTCAAGTATTTTGAAAGGTATGCGAACCCGACTCACACTTGGCCGGCTTATTTTCAATGATATTGATGCAATAAAATGATATACCAATAAATATGTTTCTTAGATCCTTGCATCGCAAATGCATACTCATTTTTCCTGTGGAGTCTCAAAGAAAAAATCAGAATTATTAAGAAATATAGGTACCTATAGATAGAGTCCGAAATTGTAAATTTAACGAACTGGAACCACAACTAAAAGTATTTCCGGTCAATGAAAACAAAAAATAAATTGAAAAATTATTGGTAGAAATATAATTTATTTTCAAATAATTTGAAAATAAAGCTACTTTTAGAACATAAAAAAGTTTGTAGAAAATAAGATTTAATTAGTAAATCGCAGGGTTTTTTTTATAATGATATTGATACAAGAAAAGTTGCACCACAAAGGTACAAACTTTGCAAGCCTCTTGTATCGTGAGATGAAGAAGAAATTTCAGGGATTGGGTTGAAGTTGAAAGTATCCCTGGTCTTGAAAAACTGAAGGCTATATCCCTAATATATAGTCGGGAAGACAGACGGGGAAAACGAGTTGCACTCTCTAGAAGTCATAGGGATAAATGAATTGGGGAATGCCTTTGTTCGGTTAGTATCCAATTCAATCGTGAAGTGGTGTTAAATGGTAGAAAATTGAATTTTTTGCGCAAATGAAGCTTTTGGAAGAAGTATTGATTTTATCTCGTCAGAGCAAATGCCATGATAGTATCTATAAAAAAGGGAAAGTGCGGAAACAATTCTACGATAGGCCAGAGAGTCGAGAGCGTCAGTGAATGCTGGATTTCCAATTAGTCTGATAGCTCGCCTCTGATGACCAGTTGACAAAGGGTAAAACCTTGGAATTCACCTTGTGCCCGACCGGAAAGAGCGTGTCATCTGATTGGCCATCCCGCCGGGCACAAGGTGAATTCTAAGGTTTTACCCGAGGGGTGAACCGAGATTGGAATAGGTATACATCGTCTTTGGAATTATGTGGAATTATTTTGGAATTCATTAGATAATGCCCCTTAATCTATTGTCTTTTACTTGGCAATGAAAGTGAAAGTGGAAGTAGGTGTACACGATATTAGGTCGTGGTTCACCCTTCGGTTTTACCCTTTGTCAACTTTTACAAAGACTTTACAAACCGACATACAACTGGCCCTGAATTGCATCCAAGTTACCAGGGGAATGCTTGGAGGCTCCTCTCCACAAATGCAAGCCATGTTTGAGGCAGGGGCTAATTCGAGCTTTCTATAGGATAAGAAGTTGAGTGGGCTTGAAAAATATCTGGCCCGGAAAATAAAGCCAACTTACATACATCATCATATGCAGTATATTTCTAAAAAAAGTTATTTAGATTATTACATTGTATAGGGATTGAAATCGTTTATTAAAATTTTTTCCAATATAAATAAATTTATTAATACCTACATAGCTATTCATAATTAATAATAAGAAGCATCATATGCAGTATATTTCTGAAAAAAGTTTTCTTTTTGGCTTTTCGGCCTTTCTAGCCATAAGCCAATTTACGATACTATTTATTTATTTTTACTAAATTTGTCTCTACCCCCGGGGTCAGATTTTAGCCGGATGCCTCGAATCGGATTCAAATCCGGGTCCACTTGGCTGAAAAAAAGTTATTTAGATTATTACTTTGTTTAGGCATTGAAATAGTTTATTAAAATTTTTCCAAAATTAATAAATTTATTAATACCTACATAGCTATATTCATAATTAATAATAGGAAGCAGTATATTTCTGAAAAAAATATTTAGATTATTACTTAGTTTAGGCATGGAAATCGTTTATTAAATTTTTTTCCAAAATAAATAAATTTATTAAAACATAGCTATTCATATTTAATAATAGGACATTTTCAAAAATTCTTTAAAATTCTTATTAATATCAGACGCTGGATTGGATTCGAAGTTATCTGTGGACTTAAGATAATTCTTATCTTTTTTTTGCAATTATTTATTTATATTTAAAGTAAACACGAAGTCATTTATCCCTTAACTAGTTTCTTTATTTCATAATATTACTGTTCTAATTTCTATGGGAGGGAAATCAATTTAGTATAATAAAAACTATAAATTTATTTAATATAAACATTAACATTCAATTTGAAACGTTTTGATTATGTGTCAATATTGAAAGGAATTGTGTTGAAATTGATGAGGTGACGCTCAATATAAGTTATACAATTTGAAGGTTTATTTTCTAGAATAAATTCTATTCTTAAATAAGGAGACTATCTAGAAAACAAATCAACAAAAAACATAGTAAAAATAGAAAGACTGGTTTGATATTCTTATTTATAATGAATTAATCAAAAAACATCAACGTTTTTGTATTAATTCACTTTAAAAATTAAAATTGTATTTATATTTTAATGAATTCTTTAGAAAGATTGAAGGGATTAAATACCCTTTGCTCTAAATTTGGAAAAATAAAAAATACATTATTTGATTTTCATTTCATTTATCTTTAAATAGAGAATAAAACACGAATAAACACATTATGCAAGCAGTGGAGTAATTAAGGTTACCTGTGACCCCTTCGAAATCTCGGGTGCGCATCTCCCCCAAATTTGAAATATTAAATATATTTAAATGAGTATTTTATATACAAATGAAAAAATTTCGTTCAAATTTCATAGAAAAAAATATTTTTTTTTCACCCTTTCTCAAATAAGAGAATATTTTAGACAAAGTTTGTGAGTAGTCGATTTTGATTGAAAAATATAATTTAATTTCCATGAAAATTATATTTTTATTTACTTAAATGAGCATTTTATGTAAAGGTGAAAAAAAATCAAATTTCGTTAATTTCATAAAAAAAATTTTGTATGATTCACTTCATCAAGGGAGAAAATAATAAAAGAGGGTTCCCTCTTAAAAGTAATTTTTCGATTTTGATAGGTAAACACACTCATTTACACGAAAGCTTTATGTATATTAATTTATTAAAAAAATACAAATCTTTTATAAAACAATCTAGAACACGTTTATTTTCAACCAAACGTTTCGGGAGAATTTCTCCCTTTTTCAATGGTAGAATATTCAACAAAAAAAAGTTGCTTCCTCTAAAATTCATAAAGCAATAACAAAAATTCGATTAATAAAAAGTAATTTGGTCACCAAGACAATTTGTACAATTGTCGTATATGAAAATATTTAATTCTTTAGTGTTGCTTTCTGAATTTTAGAGGAAAATTTTAGAGAAAAGAGGAAAAAAAAGTTGTTTTTTTTTATTTTTTGAAAAATTTTTCCATTAAACTAGGAAGAAATTCTCCCGAAACGTTTGGTTGAAAATAAACGTGTTCTAGATTGTTTCATAAAAGAATTGTATTTTTTTTAATACCTTAGATACAATCAATAAATAATTTTTTATTTTATATATTAATTTAATGGAGTGTATTTTATAAAAAGATAAAAAAATAAATAAATACAATTTCGTCAAATATCTTGAAAAAATCTCTTTTTACCCGCTTCGTCAAAGAATAAAATTTTATAAACCCTTTCAACACATTGGGTGCTCCCCCTGTCCAACCCCCTATTTTTGAAAAATGATTTTTTTGTCTGATCGCACTGTGTCCCCCTCTTGCCCCGTATCGAGAATCGCACGAGCCAAGGGGACGTAATTACGCCACACTACGCAAGATTCAGCCCATTTACACTCAAATCGAATTGCACACAAATAGACAAATTATGCCTTGCTAAGGATTTTATCCAAGTTTAACGGCAAGATTTAAAATTGACTATATTTATTTTATTTGTATCTGTTATTTTTAGCATTAGTTTAGTCTCTGTGATATGTTAGTAATAGCTCTTGGGATATATTAGGATTAATTAAGTCTGTGATATTTTATTATTTACTTAGTCATTAACTATTTGTTAGACTCATGGTAGACTGGCTAAAATCGAAATCATTCCGAAGTCATGAAAGAGTGAGAGAGAGAGAGAGAAACAGATTATTATTTCGAATTGCTGATCTTTGATTGACAGTATTTCACCTTCAATGGAATTCTTATTACCAAAGCTGAGGCAAGAAATTCATTTACGAAGGGGGAGGGGCTATGAAGATTTCTTTCAGACTGTCTTAATATCTTTATATCAATTTTAAATTTTTGAAAAGTATAAATTTTATTTGGCTTTAAAAATTTGTAAATCTCTAATGAAGATAAAGACATTTTTAAAAATCAAATAAATTTTATATTTTTCAAATGAATAGGAAAGGGGTGGTTAAATCTGTAAATAAGTCATTAAAATTCAAACATTCAATTTGGAAATTTAATATAATTGACAGAGACGCGCTAAGTCCGCTTTGTACCGTCGTGAGAAATACAGATTGGCGCTTTATATGCACTGAGCCCAAATTACTGCAGTCACAAATTACTGCGGTCACAAATACTGATTGGCGCCTTTATATAATATTCCCAGTGGATGTTTCATTCCCCACTGCCTGAAACACACTGGACCTCTCCATGTCTCTCTCCCCCTTATATACACCTTCACTGTCCCTATCCCCCTTCAAATTCCCCTCCCTGTCCCTATCTCTTAATATTCTAATAATTACTTATATTCTAATTAATTACCTTGAGGATCACAAAAAATATATATAAAGTTATTAGTAAAATTATATTTTAAAGTAAATTACCCAAGAGTAGAATAGTAATTTTCTAAAATTCTTTAAAATTTATTCATTTGATCGGTATAATTTAGCTCATGGTCAATGGTCGTCTGTCGGCGCCTATAATGCATTGGCGCCGTCGTGTACCGCACGACCTTGCACATATTGAACAGTAACTTGATGTTTCTTGTCAATTTGATGGCTTTTTGGAGGAAATATTTTATAAAGCTAAAGTTAAGATAAAAGAGAATAAATGTCACCGAAATGAAGGAGGTCCGTGAGATGAATTTGGTGAAGAGAAATTCAACTTTTCACCATGTATTCAGTCCAGGTATTTTATTTTTTTATTTATAGTTATACTAAATTATGTTACTCTCTGCAAATAACTTTTAAATTTTGTTTATTTTTGTTTTTATTAAGGCGAGGCAGTTTACATAGCCAACCAAATCCATCCCAAATATGCACCGAAAAGCTTTTGATTTTTTAACCGACTTCAAAAAAGGAGGAGGTTCTCTATTCGAATGAGTTTTTTTTTTGTTTTTTTTTGTGCCTATGTTACCTCATATCTCCGCCAATTGTGAACCGATTTTGAAAAAAAAATTTGCATTGGGTTCAGTCTATCTTCCGATTGGCCCCATTTTTTTTCATAGGTATTAGACCTTTTTTGTTAGGTTTGCTCATGCCTAACTTCTTTGTTTATGAACCGATTTCGATTATTGGAAAGGGGGTATCTTATGGATGGTGCCATATTAATTTGGTCAAGTTCTGATGATATGATCACTATTAATAACATCACTAAAAAGAGAAAAATAAAAATAATTTTTAAGAAAAAAATAAAACCGACTTCAAAAAATTAAATGCAACAAATAAAATACACTAAAAGGTATAAAATAATTATTAACTTATTTAGTTACAACTAAACTACGAAATATTAACATGAAATTACTTTTTTAAGTCGGTGCCAAACATATACCTTTTATGAATCGTATTGACACCGAGTACAAAAAGTAAATTCATGTTAATATTTCGTAGTTTAGTTGTAACTAAATAAGTTAATAATTATTTTATACCTTTTAGTGTATTTTATTTGTTGCATTTAATTTTTTGAAGTTGGTTTTATTTTTTTCGTAAAATTTTTTTTTTTAATATATATTTTAAAAATTTAAATCATATTATAATTTTAAATTATTCTATTCTAAATGAATTATTAAAATATCCTGCTTATGACGGTAAAATATTTATTTTAAACTTTCCTGAATGTTTAGCCAATAGATTCTATATTCTATGTATACACTATACATATACGACGAGTAAATATGTAGCTTTCTATAATTGAGAGTCGATTGTGTTGTGTCGAAGCTTGAAGTAAATCTTTTGGCCCTTTGCACTGATTAATTATTTACCTATCTATTTATCTAGTTATTTATTAAATTAATAATAATAATAAGCTTCAGCCGTTTTTGAAATATTTAGAAAAAACGAATAAAAATAAGCTGGCGTGTTCTGATGTGGCCATCCACTTGACTTTACCATACAACCTGACCCCTCACTTATGTTTAATATTTAATAAAATTATTTATAATCATGTAGGGGAGGCATTTTTAGACTCCTGGGGGCCCACTGATTATGTATACAAAATTTGGTTGAGTTTGGTACAAGAGCCTAGATTTTTATTTTTTGAACATACACCCCCCCCCCCCATTTAGGGCGGATATTTTTTGCATTTTTAGACTTCTGGGGTCCCACTGATTATGTATACAAAATTTGGTTGAGTTTGGTAAATGGCCAAGATTTTCATTTTTTGACCCCCCACCCCCATTTTGGGAGGTTAGTTTTTGCATTTTAGACTTCTGGGGTCCCACTGATTATGTATCCAAAATTTAGTTGAGTTTGCTTAAGGGGCCTAGATTTTTAATTTTTAACCACTCCTCCACCCCCCTTAAGTTTGGGTCGATATGCACCAAAATCTAATCAGCTCTTAATCTCAATGGACCAAAACTACCTGTGAAATTTGGTTTCGATATTCACCCTAGTTGTTGAGCTAGCTCGTCCACAAAAATTTGGTAACGCACAGACTAACTAACTAACTAACAGACATTTTGACAAAACAATTATTATCTAGAAAAATATAATTTTTTTCGATGTTTACTTATAAGAGCTTTTTTGTAGACCGAAATGCCATGGTTGCGCTCAATTTTTTTAATCAAAATAGTTTAAGCCGTTTTTGAGATATTTCGAAAAAAACGAAGGAAAAAAAACACTTTTTTCATGCACGATTACAATACTTGACCATACATACCTTGTGTGGTAAATTTAAAAATGAAATTGCTTTTTAAAACGAAAAACTCTCTAGTTCTTGACAAAAATATAACAAATTTACCTATTTATTTAGAAAAAATAATTAATTTATATGCACAGGGTGGGGCATAGAGATCTACCACATTTTGAAGATGTATAAAATTTTATACCTCTTCATAATGGTAGAGTGGTGGTAGATCTTTATGCCCCATCCAATATTTATATTAAGATAGGTGTTCTATAATCAACATTGTGTTTAAAAATATAGAATTACCCATACTATCAATATAAATAAATATTAAAATATATAAGTATAATTAGATGGACTTTCGGTGACAATATTCTACCCTCATTGGAATTTTATCTATGTTATCAGTGCGGTATTCAATTTTCAGGCGGGGAGCGGGTTAAAATTAAAATTAAAAAAAATATTCGAGATATTTTTTTCAATTCTAATGTATGAGGGCGCTTTACTGATTAACTTGATCAATTTTCATAGTCATCGTTAATTTTCGGAATAATATTTCTTGATTCAGTTTACTATGTAGTTGTAGTTGTAGGCGCGTAATGAAACGTATACGGGTCCAAATCGATAACAGCCCCTACCTAATGGATAAACCGCATTTGGATATATACTTCCCATTGAAAGTTATGCACACCCAAAATTTTATATATATATGTTCCAGTAAATACCCGTTTTTAGTAAAAACGGATTCTTACTAGTTAAAACGCGTTTCACTGAATACCTTTGTGGCAACTAGAGTTTACTGATGTTGGTTTAGTTTGGTTCAAAGGTCTAGAATCTTCATTTTTGACCTTCCGCCTCATTTTTGGGTGTTTCTTTTCAAAAATATTTAAACGAAAATGTCAAAAATTAGAAGCAAAGTTTTAGAAGGTGTACCTTTGAACCAAACTCAACCAACATCAGTAAACTCTAGTTGCCACAATGGCATCAGTGAAACGCGTTTTAATTAGTAAGAACCCTTTTTTAGTAAAGAATTTAGTAATTGTAGTTGTAGAAGGTGTACCTTTTGAACCAAACTCAACCAACATCAGTAAACTCTAGTTGCCACAATGTCATTCAGTGAAACGCGTTTTAATTAGTAAGAACCCGTTTTTACTAAAAACGGGTTTTTACTGCAACATATATATTTGATTTCTTATTGTATAATATTAATACAGTTTTTAATAAAAGCAACCATAGAACGTTTATTAAAACTTCATACGTTTCAGAAAAATTCTCTTTTCATCAATGAAAGATATGAAAAATCTGCTTTATGGAAGAATAATAAAAGAACTCTTATCTCTCTCTCTATATATATAGTATATATCCTTAGGCGCCGGAACCGGGGGCTCGCGGGCTTAAGTCCCCTGACCTTAGGAGTGGGGGACTAAGCTAACCCTACTAATGGGCCATGTCTTCTGCTTTTTTTGTAATAAAATCATTTCTTTAAAAATAAATCTAAAATATATTAAATATTAATTGTTTAGTCACGATTTCAACCGTTAAAATGCATTTATTTATAATAAATTCTTTTTTTTTCTTATATTATATATTTAAAAGTATTATTGCAATATAATATTATCTAAAATAATATTTAAAAATGGGCATAGTTCTCTAAAGTCAAAAAAAAAAAAAAATATATTCATGTTAATTTTAATACAAATTTGAAACATCTCCTCCATCCCCCATAAAAAGTTCAAACTCCGGCGGCTATGTATATGTTGCGCTAAAATACCGTTTTTTAATAAGAACGGGTTCTTACTAGTTAAAACGAGTTTCACTGAATATCTTTGTGGCAACTAGAATTCACTGATGTTGGTTGAGTTTGGTTCAAAGGTCTAGAATCTTCATTTTTGACCTTCCGCCTCATTTTTGGGTGTTTATTTTGTAAATTCTAGTTGCCACAAAGATATTCAGTGAAAACGGGTTTTAACTAGTAAGAACCCATTCTTATTAAAAACGCGTTTTTACTGCAACATATATGTCTATATAGAATAATAAACGTTTTCTGATTCTTTTTATTAAGAACTCTATTAATTTTATAAATTTATCGAATTGATAACCTGCCTTTTTTTGAAGTCGATTAAAAAAAAATTATGGTTTAAAAAAATTAAAAACTCGATTTTGTCAGAAATGCACTAAAAAGTACAAAATAATTTAATAAACTTTTTATGTTCAAAAACGAAGTCAAAAAGCGTGGGGCACTTTATCGAAATTAATTAAAAGAACATGCTTCTGCGCCCCATATTTTTTGATTATTACATTATTATGTACTTTTTAGTGCGTTACTGACAAAGCGTGTTTTTTAGTTTTTAAAAATATTTTTATATAATCGTTGATACAATTTTTGAAGGCTGTATATGTATATAATTAAGTAATAGAGGTATTCCGCCAATGGGTACTCTGCTGAATAAAAAACTCCCAATTATGGAAAACGTTTCGGCTTTAATTCAATAATGCCATCATCAGTTCCTAAGAGAGTATTAGCGACACAATTAATTTTATAAATAAATTGTACGCAGGCAGAGTTGTTATGGATTTTATCATAATATACAAAATTATATTAAATATAAAATGGTACATACATCTTGGTGTGCTCTCACTAGATATGCGCAACGTCTTAAGTACAAATACCAATATATTTCATATAATTTTGTATATTATGATAAAATCCATAACAACTCTGCCTGCGTACAATTTATTTATAAAATTAATTGTGTCGCTAATACTTCTTAGGAACTGATGATGGCATTATTAAATTAAAGCCGAAACGTTTTCCATAATTGGGAGTTTTTATTCAGTAGAGGCTACCCATTGGCTGAATCCCTCTCCATTACTTAATTATATTTTTATATCATTTCATTATTAAACCAATTATTTTACATGAGTTAATGTATACATTGTATTTTAGCTTCGACTCCGGAGATTACTTCTCCACCATCGAGTGTCCTTGATCATCTTTAGTCCTTGTAATAATAAAACTTGAGTAAGATACGAGGTAGGTTTCACAAAAAACAGTTTTTTTTCACAACACAGTTTTTTTTGTGAAACCTACCTCGTATCTTACTCAAGTTTTATTATTATATTAAAATGTTTCACCTAGAACCAACACCGAACTCCTTAAAAGTTATTTAGTCCTTGTTTTTAATAAGAGGAAAAACTAATTAAATAAAAAAACCTCTTTTCCGATAATTATTCCAATACCATATTGTTCTTCCCTCCTTCATCACTCCTATATAATTTCATTTAAATTGAGTAAACAATTATTTATTTTTATAAAGAAATGTTTACGGAATTTAACAGAACAAAAGTCACATTGTTTCATACAGGTGAAGCTAATAAAAGCGTGTTAAAAAGGAATATCCTTATAAAAACGATGAGAGATTTATTTCACATTTTGGGGTGAATTTTTATGAAGATTTCTTTTTTTATTATTCGACTAAATGGGTAACTATGTTTGTTTAATTGAGAATGGATTGTAGTTGGTTTGAATGGCTGAAGTGGATCGAGGTGCCTGCCCGTGCGCAATAGCAAGCAAGCAAGCAACAGGCTGATTACTGTGGAATTGAATGCAATGGAATCAAGGTCTAGGGCTGAGTGAGGATTCCACGTGTCACGGCTCGCGATGCGTGCGTGCGTGCGATACGTGTGGGCGCCGTATTGTTCGGGCAGCATTCCTCCAGGAAGGGGCAGGGTTCGTTTGGTATCTCGACCAAGCAAGCACCAAGGGGCGTGTATTCCATCCATGTTGGTTACGCGTTAATTGCCCTCTACCACTATCCTGTGACAGGGCGCTCAAGCTGAACCATGCGAGATAGATTGGTGCAATTGGATTGATAATTTTATACCCTTGATAGAGCCCCTATGTTTGCAATGCAACGTGGCCTCGCGCTGCCTCTTACACAGGCGCACACACCCTCGTATATCCAACGCACACACACACATGCCCCCGCGACCACGGTCGTCCCGCCCGACACCAACACATACACACTTGCAAGTTCTAGTGGAATAAATGAGTTCGTTGACCGCGTCCCCTCCCCCTGCCGGCGGCCCCGAGCGAAGCAACAAGTGGTGGGGTTTCGACGATCCCACGACCCCTACGCGCTTCTTCAGTGGAGTTTCCACGCACACACTTGCAAGGGCACAAACATTTTGGGGGTCAACGGCCCTTTTCTAGGCGGGCATTCAAGCACCCAGCCCCGACGCCAGCCTAGATCTTCTTCTACCCCAACGGGAAGAAAAAGAAGAAAAGAAAGCTCCTGAATGAGCCTCCGATCAAAGTTCATGTAAACAAATTTGATTTTATCAGGGGAGGCGAATCACAAAGAATATTTTACAAAAATTTAAATAATTATATAAGCTAATCAGTAAGGGAGAAGAAGAAAAACAACAACATACTTAATTACAAAAAATGACTCTTCAATTTATAATACCCTTCAGAGTACTTGAGAAAAGCGGGTTTAGGATTCACGAAATGACGCTTACCCCCATCTGACGGAAACGAAAAGTACTCTCGGTAGACAAAATGGCGTCAAGGTCACTACTGTGCAAGAAACAAAATACTAGTATTATATTTCTAATTAAAATTATATCTTATTAAGAAAAAACTTAAAAAAATTTAAACTAATAGATGTGAAATACTAATTACATATATAAATTATTTCAATACTAATAGCTATTTATTTTCAGTGGCGGGTCCAGACTTTCATTTTGGGGGGGTCATCTACCTGGGGTCTGCTGCCCCAACTTCCCTTGGAAAATTTTAAAATTATGGGTTTCAAAATTAGTTTTTAGAAGTAATTTTTATTCTCTGAAGAATTAAAAACAAACATAAAAAGACCGCACGAAGAAGGCGAAAGGGTCCCACCTAGAAGAATACAAATAGGTATAATACATTTTGATGGTCAAAATTTCAAAATTTTTATTTTTTTGTACTATCCATTTCGAACTACCCAAATATATATAAAAAATAGCACAAAAGTATATTATTTACCGATAAATTTGTAAAACAATTAGGCGAAACAGTTCGTCAAATTCCCATACCTCCAATTAAACATCATCATCAGATAAAACTGTTTTGACACAACTATTCACCTCCACGCGACTCTATACCAGGCCACTTCTCAAAAAATCACGAGTTGGTAATATTTTTTACTTTACCATACAGGGTATGGTCAAATATTGTAATCGTGCATGAAAAAAGTGTTTTTTCCTTCCTTTTTTCGAAATATCTCAAAAATGGCTGAAACTATTTTGATTAAAAAAATTGAGCGAAACTATGGCATTTCGGTCTACAAAAAAGCCCTAATAAGTGAACATCGAAAAATTATATTTTTCGTGATAATAATTGTTTTGTCAAAATGTCTGTTAGTCTGTCTGGTTGTTAGTTTGTGCGTTACCAAATTTTTGTGGACGAGCTAGCTCAAAAACTAGTGTGAATATCGAAACCAAATTTCACACGTAGTTTTGGTCCATTGAGATTAAGAGCTGGACCCAAAATTAAGGGGGTGGAGGGGGTTAAAAATTAAAAAAAAACTAGGCCATTTGAACAAACTCTACCAAATTTTGTATACATAATCAGTGGAACCCCAGAAGTCTAAAAGTGCAAAAACTAACCGCCCAAAATGTGTGTGTGGGGGGGGGGGGGGGGTGTATGGACAAAAAATGAAAATCTAGGCTCTTGTACCAAACTCAACCAAATTTTGTATACATAATCAGTGGGCCCCTAGGAGTCTAAAAATGCAAAAACTAACCCCTCCCCTACATGATTATAAATAATTTTATTAAATATTGAATATAAATGAGGGGCCAGGTTGTATGCTAAAGTCAAGTGGATGGCCACATCAGAACACGTCAGCTTATTTTTTTTAGATAAAGGCCAAATAAAATAGTAAAATTCTCAGGCGACCGCAAATACCTATATAAAAGACTTGGAAGTGTACTTTGCTTAGCAGAAACTACATAAAACACAAAATAATGCTCGATTCTTGAGTTAAAATAAAATTTAAAATGAAAATTTCTCATACTTTCTATGGTATTTGGTCTTTTAATTATGAAATATATATGATTAAATACATATGTCGGCGATCTGCATCAAAGAACATGGTGGACCACAGGTTGCCGACTCTTGAGGTAGATAAAAAGATTTCGAAATGCTTTTATTAACTTTCAACGCGTTTAGAATGTAAGAATTTACAATTATTTATATATGTATAAATATATATATTTTTTAACAAGTTATTATAATTATAAGTTTTATATTATTATTTAAAATAATTAAATTGAAAGGTTTTTGCCGAGAGTATCAGAATTTTTATAAATTGAAGGAGACAATAAAAGAGTGTGTCTTCTGATGGAATTATAAATTTTTAATTTATTTATAACGAAGACTATAGTTTCGAACTTGCGGACAAAAAAATCGAGCCACCTACAGACTTTTTCTAAAACTTGACTTATTTCATGTTCTAGGTATCGGATTGGAATAAAAGAAGTGTCATAAGTTAGGGAATTTATTACAGTTTAATAAGAAATAAATTGTTACACATTTTTTGATATATGGAAAAATAAGCTGACGTGTTCTGATGTGGCCATCCACTTGACTTTACCATACAACCTGGCCCCTTATATTTAATAGTTAATAAAATTATTTAGGTATAATCATGTAGCGGAGGGGGTTAGTTTTCCCATTTTTAGACTTCTGGGGTCCCACTGATTATGCATACAAAATTTGGTTGAGTTTGGTACAAGAGGCTAGATTTTCATTTTTTGACCATACACACACCTATTTTGGGAGGTTAGTTTTTGCATTTTTAGACTTCTGAGGACCCACTGATTATGTATACAAAATTTGGTTGAGTTTGCTCAAATGGCCTAGATTTATAATTTTTACCCCCCCCCTCCACCTCCCTTAATTTTGGGTCGATATGCACCAAAATCTAATCAGCCCTTAATTGCGATGTGACCTTCAGGGCGATGAGGGGTTCTTTGATGAATTTTTATAGCTTCAACAGAAGAACTTATAGGGAAATCGCCATGCGCTAGAAATTGTATAAAGAAAAAAAAATTGTAAATATATTATGTAAATGTTCCTATAATTGTGTAAATACTCCTATAATTAAATTCACCCGACTATGTAAATATTTCTTGTAAGTGGAGGCCCCCACCTGCGTGGCCCAATAAACGAAAAATCAATGGACCAAAACTACGTGTGAAATTTGGTTTCGATATTCACACTAGTTTTTGAGCTAGCTAGTACACAAAAATTTGGTAACGCACAGACAACCAACCAGACAACCAGACAGACTAACAGACATTTTGACAAAACAATTATTATCTCGAAAAATATAATTTTTTCGATGTTCACTTATTAAAGCTTTTTTGTAGAGCGAAATGCCATGGTTTCGCTCAATTTTTTTAATCAAAATAGTTTCAGCCGTTTTTGAGATAGGTATTTCGAAAAAAAAGAAGAAAAAAAAACACTTTTTTCATGCACGATTACAATACTTGACCATACCCTGTATGGTAAAGTAAAAAATTAGAACGTAAGGTTACTTTGTAATTTTAAGATATTGGAAATAAAATGTACCTAATGATTAATTCTAAATTTCTGTATTAAATTATATTAAATTTTTTGAGAAAAATAAAAATAAAATGTAAGATAAATTTGAAAAATAATGAAATTATTCTTTATCTTAAAATTACAAAGTTTACTTTGTTCGTGTTTTTTTTCCATATATCAAAAAATGTTTGTACAAAATGTAACAATTTATTTCTTATTAAACTGTAATAAATTCCCTAACTTATGACACCTTTTTTTATTCCAATCCGAAGCCTAGAACCTGAAATAAGTCAAGTTTTAGAAAAAGAGAGTATGGGTGGCTCGATTTTTTTTGTCCTCAAGTAATATATTATTTTATATTGTAATGATTATCATTATCTATCAAGAATTGATTGAAAAGTATCGCTCCTTTTGGTTATGAGGTTTGTAAGACCCCAAGGAAGCTGTTAGTTACTTTATAAAAATAATAGAATGTTTCGATAGGGCTGATGGTTCGATTATCTAGTTAATTAATATTATACATATATGATATCCTGTAAAAAATGCAAATGGAGGGGAGACAAGGTAATTCTCTGCAAAGGCGTATGAAATAAAAAAGATAAAACAATTTAACTTTGATATAAAATTTATTCAGTAATTAATAGAGGGAAGGTTTTGATAAAAGAGGAGTTAGTTGGATTGTATTTAGAGTGTTTGAGGAAGGTACAGGACATTTGAAGACCGGTTCCCGTTCCGCGTTCCTTACGCAAAATTGAATATGCCGTGTGTAGGCTGGGAGCGCTTCGCAAGATGAAGCGAAAAAATGTCCCTTTTCTGCAGTTGTTCAGAAAGAGAAGGGTTGCCGCTTGTTTGGGCAATGGAATATATATGTTGTTGCTTGCCAAGCGAATCGGGCAAACAAAACATACATTTGGGTAAGAGTGGCTTAGGTTATTAATGAACCTTTCCGTGGTATTGCCGCATGTGGATTAGGGCAAGGTATGGTATCTGTTTTGTGCTTTGCCAATCGAGAGGACGGCAAAACATCTACAATGAGGTAACCTTCAGACTCAGACAAGCCTAACGCATAGCACACAGAGTAAATTTAAATGATATTTACCCTTTGCTAGTTTATAGTATAAGAATGATTTGGCATGGTCGCCGGGACCTCGAGAGAAATAATGTTGGTGGGGAGGGTAGTTGCAGATGCCGACTATAGGGGCCTGAGTGCTTTTATATAGTGACTGATTTGACTGTAAGAATTGTGGCAATTTTGAACAAGAATTACCTCATATATTTTTTTACTTATTTTTCTTATAATATTATAACAAAACCGGAAAAAGGCCTCAGTCGATTAAAATACTTTCTCCCAGTACTTAAAAAAGACTCCAAAACTTGATGTCGAAACATCGTGAATTCTGATTAGTTTTTTCATGAAAGATATTCAATCTAGCGTTTTATTTAGCTGAAACTTCTCTTTCGATAAACAAGTCAACCAGCAAATCATCAAATCTGTAATTATAACAAGATTATGCAAGTGGAAAGCAATTTCTTGTAAGGAATATTTACGGTTATATGGGTTTTACCGAGGGGTGAACCGCGACCTAATATGCTGTACACCTACTTCTACTTGTACTTCCAAATATTTCCAAGTACTTCCAAATATTTCCAAGTATTCCAAATATTTCCAAGTAATTCCAAATATTTCCAAGTAATTCGAAATATCCAAGTACTTCCATAATACTTCCAAAGAGGTATATACCTACTTCCAATCGCGGATCACCCCTCGGGTTTTACTATTTATCTTAATAATAATTTTTTGAAATAATAAGAAAAATCCATGAGAGTTTCATTTGCTTAATCCAGAGGTCGGGGAACTTTTTTAGCTATTACCCCAAAATATTTTTCCATAGGTCGCTATTACCCCTACATGAAAAGCAAAAAAAAAGCAAGGTAAATGTATCTTATCTTTTTATATTAAACGAGCAATTCTTGTATATATATTTAGAATCGGTTTGTCGAAAAAGGGCTCTAACGATTTGGATGAAATTCACGGGTTAGGCGGGTTTTTGTGTTGACAATTCGATCTATCAAGGTCTCATCTTCGGATAAGTTGTTTTTGATGGGTTTTTTGTTAATTGAAATAATTATTCACAGGTGGTTGTTGGAATAAAAATTTATAATTACATTTCTTTCAATTTATTTTTAATAAAATTAATTGGTTTTTTTATTTTAAATTGCACTAATAGATCATTACAAATGTTATTATATATTAGAATTTGCCAATTTGATTAAATAAAGGTATTTTTCTATAAAATAATTTAATAGAATATCAATTTTATTCTCTTAAAAAATCCGACAATTCGAAGGATCATACCTCCTTCTTCATGATTTAAAAGGGTCAAAATAAGGGAAGGGGTGTAAATTAGTCATGTCGGAAAATAAATATTTTAATCGTTCATATCTCGTCTTCGGAAAGTCGCAGAGCCTTGAAATTTGAAACTTAAGCTATTTAGAAGCAACAAGTTACCGAGCATCGCTCAGTGCTCCAGGCACTTATTTATTATTTATTGAATTAATTGGAATTTACATGAAAACTATCTGTAAGTAAATAAAAATTGTAAAGATTAACATAATTCAAACGCTTTTCCGTTTTAGAAAAATGATGTTGTTTAAAATAACTTCAAAATTAGGACTTTTTGACATGAGCGCAATTTGAATACAATCCTCGCCATTCAGCCGATTTCTTGCCGGGTTTAACTGACTGCTTTTTAAAAAGAAAAAAATACACCAACACTCATCATGACAAAAAATGCATAACTTTTATTAATGTTTTTATATTTTTTTTCAACTTTTATTAATTTAAAGATTTTGAATTCCTGAAAAAGCTATCAAACTAACAATACTATAATAAATTGAAAGTTTTATTGCCGAGAGTAGCAGAATTTTTATATATTGAAGGAGACAATAAATGAGTGTGTCTTATGCTGGAATTATAAATTTTATTTATTTATAACGAGACTATAATTTATAATTCCAGCAGAAGACACACTCATTTATTGTCTCCTTCAATACTATAATAGTTTATAAAATGAAAAATTTTTTAAAAGTGTCATTTTTACCCCCGATAGTTTCATTTTTACCACATTTGGGGTAATTTACCCCAGTTCCCCGACCCCTGGCTTAATCTGACATGTTATAAATAACTTTTCTTACACTTTAGGAGCGTATTCACTCCTTAATTGAACCCAAATGCCAAAAGAACACTGGCTCTTTGTTTTTTCTTTCAAACTAGCTACTTCCGGCGAAATTTACTTTCTAATTTTCTGAAATAGAAAAATACTAATATTTAAGTTATTCATAGAGTAAAGAACTTTTTTTTCCATCCAAGCATGGTGTGACCATAAAAGTAAGAAACTACTGAAAAAAGGTAAATTGACATAGTCTCTAAATAGGAAAATGTAAATTCTAAGTGTTCGTATATGTATAATAGTTATAGAGTCGTGGCTTATGAAAAAAAATTTAAATTTATAGTATAGTTTGATTTTCCCTAAAATCACCCACATAAGAATAGTTTACAAATAATCTAAAATTTCGATTTTTTCGAATAATTTTATTTATTAAACTAGCTGCAAGGCCCGCCTTCGGCGGCCCTCTTGCTAGCCAGGGGTACGCCCCCTGGACCCCTAGCCCACGTACCCCTCCCTCCGTAAATATAACAAATATACAGTGGTGGCTCCAGGGGGGCGGGGGGCAAGAGTCATGACCCCCCCTAAATGGTTTAGAAAAAAAAAGATTTAATTTTAAGATCAAATCAAACCGGATTAGTATTTCCTGAGATTAGGGAGTTCAAACATATGTAGATACATACAAACTCTCCAGCCTTATTATAGTAATATGATATACATGTCTAATTTCAATATAAGCTTACTATATAAATATAAAAAACTCAATTAGGGAATTATAGTCTAAGATTATTGAAATAAAAAATCCTATTATTGAAAAAAATGGATTTTTAATGCCACCTTGAATTATAGGAACCCTATGGATTCGCAAATCTTTCCTCATAAACTTCATTACTCCAATAGTTTTTAAGGAATTTGGTGTTGGTACTTGGTGAAACATTTTTTTTAAATTATTAGATAAAAATACTTGGTAGGTTTCACATTAAGATATAAAAAAATAAAACGAATTTATTTTTGGAGAATCTTTAATCTCGATATATATATTTCGGGTGACTAACCCACCTTCTGTTTCTCCTGAAGATGGGTTAGTCACCTGAAATATATATATCGAGATTAAAGATCTCCAAAAATAAATTCGTTTTATTTTTTTATATCTTAATGTGAAACCTACCAAGTATTTTTATCTAATAATTTCATTACTCCACTTTGCTAAGGATGGAATCCATTACTAAGGGAAATTCTGTACCGAAGAACAAGCAGCTTTTAACAATTATTAATACGTATTCCAAAAATATATTTTTTGTTTTCATATTATCGACTTTAGGAACAAAGCCCTTTTGGTCATAAAAGTAATTTAATTGAAAAACGTTTTTTATTCATGAATGGTGAATACATAAAATAAAATCTAGACTAGAACCTTTACCTTTTACTAATATTTATGTAAATATATAGGTATGTATAAAAAATATAATACATTAAGTAATTATTAAAAAATATTCGATACGAAGGTAAATACAAAAAACATATTGAGAAACATTTATAATCTGGATTTATTTTCATCTATATCTAGTCATAATTTCAATCTGTCTTGTAAATTTTTTGCGAGGACATCCATGAAAGTGAATGTATCCAGATAATCCTCTTCTTTAACGCCATCCATGCCTTTGATGCAAATGGCTAAATCTTTAGTCATTTTTCCTGATTCGACGGTATCAATTACGACTTTTTCTAACGTTTCAGAAAAGTTAGCAAGATCTTTATTATTGTCCAATTTGGCACGATGAGCCAGGCCTCTTGTCCAAGCATAGATAGAAGCAATTGGATTTGTTGAAGTTTTCTTCCCTAAAAATAAAAAAATAAAAATTTTAGTTCATTTATATCATAATCATTCATATTATTATATTTATAATATTTTTCGAGAATTTCAATAAGGATCTCATTTAAAATATATTCTTCAATATTAACTAAATAGCGAATAAACATAATAGGTGTGACATTTATTTATGATATATAGAATTAATAATTCAATGTGAGATAAAAGGGCAGTTAATCGCCAAATGAAAAGGCTATTAAATGTTTCTTTTAGGTTTAAGGTAGTTGTTTCTGCGACAATACTAGCAAAAAGTTAATGCTAGAGTATTTAGAACAGACAATAATGATTCATAATTCATAAGCCCAAAACTTTTTGCTGTTTATGTACCGATTCTAGCCAATCCCATGCTAGTTTGACAAATCTGGCACCACTGTAAGAGATTGAATATTTTTATATTAAAATGACAGATAAAATACACTTTAAAGGTCGATTTATTTCTATAAAAATCGTTTTAACAAATGTAATCAACACAAAAAATCTAGCGCATGCGCGCTTTATACATCTTTCGCTGGTTAAATAAATGCGCTGTTGCCGAATTGTTTTTAGTGTAAATTTTTTTATACATTTTTCATTATTTATTCATTATTATCTCAGAAACTGTGTTGTAACTATGAATCAAAATTGACTTAAAATATGTATTGGTTATTGTTTAATGTTGGTTTAGTTTTTTATAAAAATGGTAAGAAGGGTTTCTTAATTATAATTAAATATGTATGTAAATTTTCCGATATCCCGTATAGTGCAATCTATAAGTCTAAAAAACTCGATTTTTGAAATTTAATATCTCCGGAACTATATTGTTCATACATTTCATTTTGCCACCAATCGATGCACAAGTATTTAAATAATAATCTATCTAAATTTGAAAAAGATCCTAAGAAAACTCATTTGGTGAAACAACTACCTTAAATACTGAAAATATGTTTTGTTCAAATATAATAAACATAAAAAATCTAAAGACTGATCATGGAAAGGATGCAATTTTTTTATTTAAAATAAAATGCAAATTTTTTAAGGGATACTAATATTTTTAATAAATATTATATTAAACATGTTGCCATTAATTATATAATAGAATGTTCCTATGGCTCGTGATTTAACCGCAGCTGTGCGAAAAAGTCATCTAACATTTCATTCAAAACAGCAAAGATCGGAATCCAAAGGTATATTCAGTGCTGTAGTCGTAAAATTAGCAAAAGCGATAAGCTATATGGACCGTAAAAATCATTATGATTTAAACCGGTAAGGGGGTAGTACTGTAATTTAAAATAAAATGTACAACCTAGCACAGGGTATATGCTATTTGCTAAGATCAAACAAAAGGGTGTTCGCCGTAAACCCTCCACTATAGCCCTGGGTATATTTTATACCATCATTATAATGGGAACATGGCTACTTGAAAATTCAATAAAAATATCAGCAAACCCTGAAAAAACTTGAGTTTTATTTTAAATTTAAAAATTGCGTCTTTTTTGGAACACCCTTTATTATACGAGTATTCCATTAATAGCAAAGGCTTAGTCAGTGGGGGATCACTATCATTTGACCTCACCCCTCCCGAAATTTCCTTTAAGATGAGAGAAAACACGTTACTATATATATTCTATAAAAAAATATTAATAAAATAAATACAAACCCACAAATCCTCCCGAATTTTTTCTGGCTATGACTTTGATTAATTATTCAAATTATTTTTTCCATTTGCCATGTAACCACTAACTATTATTAAAAATTTTAAATATCTAAGGATTTTTCTATTTTTAGTAATTTAGTGCAGAAGCGATCGCTATCCTAAGGGCCTTGATTTATATATTTATATACATTAGATTAACCTAATTAATTTTTAATTGCATCAGATTCTAAAAGTGTTTTAAAATCAATTAAAAACTTTTATAAAACTAAGTCATACAACTATCTAATTTATAAAATTTGTGATTTTATTGGTAAACTAAATAAAATTGTTGAATTCCTATGGTGTCCATCTCATGTGGGTATTCAGCCTAACGAATTTTTTGACTCTAGCGAAACAGGCTATCACAGATGGGTCTTCATGGAACAATGGCCTCACCTATGTAGATGCTATTAATAGTGTTAAAAAAAATCTATTGAATTGTGGCAAAAATTTTGGGACCCCTTTTCAAATCGAGAGGTTTCTATTTGCACTCTGTTATGCACAGAATTGGATGTAAGTCATGGTTTCATGACAGTCGTTTATATAGAAAGCTAATCGTTCTAATTGTAGGGTTGAGAATGGGTCACGCTGATACCCTCAGAAAACTTTTTCAATTTCATTTAAGAGACACTACTTTTTGTGACTGTGATGACATCCAAATGGGTGATGTCAATTTTTACTAGATGTACAAGTATGGAATGCGGATTTGAGAAACAGATGACGCACCAATGTAGTGTGTAGCATAAAGATTTGACATTGCTGACACACTTTGTTGCTCCATCAACAAGTGTCAAACGCGCACAAGTGAAAATTGAAAAAGTGTTTGAGTAGTATTGTTTTGCTGTGTTCAATATGTCGAAATTTGTGCCAAATAAGAGCATTCCCCGACAGCATTTTTTGTTTTCATTCGAAGAGAACTGCTGCTGAATCATACGGAATGCTTCGAGAAGCTTATGGTGAACATGCTCCATCGCAAGATACGTGTGAAAGATAGTTTAGGCGTTTCAAAAATGGTGATTTTGATGTTGAAGACAAGGAACACGGAAAACCGCCAAAAAGGTAAGAAGATGCCTAATTTCAAGCATTGTTGAACGAAAACGATTGAAACGGGTAATACCAAACGCTACGTAAGTCATGGCCATTTCCCCTAACGCTAAAATTCCCCCCAACAATGGTAAAGAAGCAAATAATGTATATATTATCAAGTAAAGACCAGAACAACAATTGATCGATCAGAATATCAAAAAAGACAACATAAGGTCATTTTTCTCCATGACAAAGTTCCATCAAATATGGAAAAGCCGGTTCGCGAGACGTTGGAAGCAAAAAGCTGGGAAGTTCTACTCCATGGGGCTTACTCACCAGACTTTACTCCTTTCGATTACCACTTGTTTGAATCGATGGGTCACCCACTTGCTGAGCAGCTCTTTGGTTGATAGGAAAATGTGAAAAAATGACTGGATCGCAGCAAAAGCGGAAGATTTTTACTGGCGTAGTATTCACAAATTTCCCGAAAGATGGGAAAACGTATAACAAGCGATGGAACATACTTTGAATAAAGCACTTTTTATCATTCTTCCGAATTTAACATGTTTTTTTAGAAAAAAAATCCGCATTCCATACTTGTACACCTGGTAAATGTTGATATATAATTATAAGTGTACATATCTATATAAATAAAAATGTACTGTTACGCTTAAGTGATACGTCGAAGGATCTCCGAAAGTTCTTCACCGATTTCTTTGAAATTTTCATACAACATTCCATTTAAATACACGAGTGTTTTTATATATAGTGTTTTTTATAGATATCACACCTGTGGCATGTAAAAAAATATTTTTTCGAGGAAATAACGCCAGCGCCTCTCTGGGGGTAAAAGCAAACAAACAAGATGGCCAATAATAGCTTTTGGGAAATCTTTCAACTGTCAATATTATTTTTGGTTAAGGGAACAATTTTGACAAGTAATATATAATTCATTTACTGTTTTAATACCTATTCTATAATTATTTGCATTTTCAATTTATTTTCAAAACTAATATTATTTTTTAAATATATTTAAATTTTTGATCAAATCAATTTTGAGAGGTAAGCAATATATAATCATTTATCATTTTTTTAATATATTGTTTTATTCTTATTTTATTAAAAGAAAAAGCTTTGTCTTCTTTATTTTTTAACTGTTTTTATTACGGACATATGTTGCGAATATAGTTTCGATACGTCCAGTGGTTTAGGCGTGAAGCATAAGAGTTAGTCACAGCAACGCGTGGTCGGGTCAGCTATTATCTATATAAATTTTAACCATAAAACGAGACGCTCCCCGCCAGGGGCTAGGTGAGGTCGGGCCAAAGATCCGGGCCTCAGCTAGTGTATATATAAAAATGTAAATATTGTAACTCTTTAAAAAACAAAAGGAACAGGACAAATGGATTCATTTCCGAGTTTAATAAAAAAAATTGCCATTAGAATGATAAAGTTTAAAGATCTGTAATAGTACCTGTTGGTGCATTCTGTAGTGACGAGTGACAGTGCCATGTGCGGCTTCAGCTTCAATGGTTTTTCCATCTGGACATAAGAGTACACTGGTCATAAGTCCAAGAGATCCATATCCTTGGGCAACCGAATCACTCTGTACATCTCCATCATAGTTTTTGCAAGCCCAAACAAAACCACCTTCACTCTTCATTGCCCAAGCAACCATATCATCGATCAATCGGTGTTCATACCAAATATTTTTAGCTTCAAATTTAGATTTATAATCTCGGTCATAAATTTCCTAAAATAAATTATATAAATCATTATTTTTTTAATTAAGTATTTTGAAAAAAATGACCATACCCTGTATGGTAAAGTAAAAAAAGAAATGCCACATTCGATATACACGCATACATATAAATTGTGTTATGATATTAATTAAAATCAGAAAGGAGTAAAAAATTAGATAAAATGAAATACCACATAGCTAAACATTAAACATAATTGGTGAGTTATAAAATTAATTAAAATTAAACATTTCAAGGGATGTAATAATATTTTAAAAAGAGGATGAAGCATATTCAAATGATAGTACATTCAATAATAAATTAAAAAATAAAAACCTCGAATATATCCTTAAATCTTCCATCATATTTTTTTAAAATAGTATTTTTCGTGCTCATATAAAGAGTATATTCTCGATCTAAGGCATATTTAAAAGAAGCATGAGCAAAATCAATGATTGATTCATCAGTATTGAACATTCCAATAGCGACTCCTGGTCCTTTAAAACTAAAATTCAAAAAAATATCATTTGATAAAAGGCATTTGTTTTGAGTTTAAGAAAATGGTTATAATAAAAACTAAAAAATTTAAAATTTATATTTTTATAAAAATAAAATAATAAAGATTTCAAAGTAATAAATGAATTACCCTATTGGCCGGACTATATAAAGCGAGGTTTAAAAAAACAAACAAAAAACTAAAGGATTATTGCCGGAGGCGTCGTCACATAAATTATTTTAAATTTTATACATTAAGGAGGTTCTTTCGCGACAATCCACAGAAAAAGTTTTAGCCTCGTAACCACTCTATAAATACAGGGTGGGGCAAAAGTAATCACCGATGTTCTTGCTGTATTTTTTTTAATGAAAAACTTTGGTTCTGCTTGTGAAATTTGTTTATTTAATCCATTAGAATTTATTCCATCAAGTCGAGAAAATGATATCGGCCAAGTGGCCGCCGCCAGAGTTGGTGACCATACGGGCCCGTTTTATGGCATTTTCCATCACTCTTGCCAGAACTTCGGGCGACAGGTTCTCGTATTCCTGGCGAATATTCTCCTTAAGGGCTTCAAGAGTCTGAGACTTTTTGACGTAAACCCGCGACTTCAAAAAACCCCATAAAAAGAAGTCTGGAACGGTAAAATCGGGTGATCTGGCCGACCAGTTCAAATCAACAAAAAGAGAGATTAAGCTACCAGGAAATCAACTCATCAACTCTGACGGCGGCCACTTGGCCGATATCATTTTCTCGACTTGATCGAATAAATTCTAATGGATTAAATAAACAAATTTCACAAGGAGAACCAAAGTTTTTCATTAAAAAAAATTCAGCAAAAGAACATCGGGTGATTACTTTTGCCCCACCCTGTATGAACGGTGCTAAAATTTTAGGTTATGTTTTTTTAACGTGACTGTAGTTTTTACACTACTATATTCTCTTTATGAATGGATCGTTTCCATGTCATTGATCTTATATCCCCTCCACTAAAAATAATCGCCCAAATATTTTTTATTTTTTTATTTTTTATCAAAACTACGAGGTAAATAATTTCAATTTTTTTTTTCAAGTTACTTCGAATATATTATTTCAACAAATATTAGTTTTTCATCAAGATGGTGAAAGTCCTTCAATGAAAAAAAAAATAATGATCATTTTCCCACCCTCTCCCAATCTACCATATGTAAAAAATGTCATTTTTAATTGCAATTATTTCATGTTTGGTGTGGTAAATCGTCTTCAAATTTTAACAGTGTGTTTATTATGCTATTAATGACTTATATTCCAAGTTTCGAAGACTTCTTGAATTTTTGCATTTGTGAAAGAACTACCTTAAATTATTTTAAGTAGTTAGGTGTTGATTCTAGGTGAAACATTTTAATATAATAATAAAACTTGAGCAAGATGCGAGGTAGGTTTCACAAAAAAAGAAATAAACAAAATTGAGTTTTGAATTCGATATATTTCGGGGTGAGCCCATCATCAGGAGTCAAAGAAAGCTCACCCCCGAAATATATCGAATTCAAAACTCGATTTTGTTTTATTTCTTTTTTTGTGAAACCTACCTCGCATCTTGCTCAAGTTTTATTATTATAAAAAAATATGTATTTAACAAATATTTAATGGAAGGGAGAGGGCGATAAGATTCAGCCCCGGGGCTCAAATAAGCTTTCGTCAACTCTGTACGGGCCAATAGAGTATTTTAATTGATTAGGAAGAGATACCATTTTGAAAATAATATGAAAATTTTGATCCAAATTGTTTATTAAGGTAGTTGTTTCACCATATGGGTTTTCTTAGGATTTTTTTGAAATTTGGACAGATTATTATTTAAATACTTCTGCATCGATTGATGCCAAAATGAAATTTAACTAATACATTTTTTTAAGAAAATTTTAATTCATAGTTACAACACAGTTTCTGAGATAATAAATGAATAAATAATGAAAAATTTACACTAAAAACAAGCTGGCAACAAAGCATTTATTTAACCTAAAAAGTGGATTAACTTTATTACTTTTTTTGACTTTTTTTCGCTTCAGCCATTGTCGCAACAGCTTTCAATCGCTTACTAAGAACTTTTTGTTTTATAAATCTCTCTTTAGAATGTACTTTATCTAAAATTTCTATGATAAAATATATACAAGGTCGGACAGCGTTGCCAGATTTGTCAAACGAGCACGGGATTGGCTAGAAGTGGTACATAAACAGCAAAAAGTTTTGGGATTATGAATCCTAATTGTCTGTTCTATTTACTCTAGCATTAACTTTTTGCTAGTATTGTCGTGAAACAACTACCTTAAATTATTTTTTTAATAATTGAAAAATTAATAGTAATTTTTCGTATCTTACTCATTAACTTCATATTCTATGGATTCGCCCGAAGTAGGTGTAAATTTTAAAACTAATTTTCCAGCCGAAGGAACAACAAAATCTGTCGCTTTATATTGATCCGCATGCGCATGACGCCCGATAACAATTGGTTTCTTCCATGTAGTCACCAACCTGCAAACATATTAAACATTTATTACTACCTATAATGATTTCAATAAAATTAATTTTTATTTAATAATTATATTTTTATTTACATTTATCATCAAAGTGTACATATAAGTAAAATCCTATGACTAATTTGACGCTACTAAATCCATTCAATTTTATTCCAAGCCAACTCTTTACATTCTGTAAAAGTCGCACTTCCTATATCCTTCATTATCTGGGGGAAATATTTTAATCTGGTAAATCTTCTCCTTTTTCTTTTCGTTTCTACCTCAAACTTTGAAATATCCCTAAGCCATCCCCCGTGTCTTAATTCTTGTTCTCATTTTTATTCCATTACTATTATATTATAAATATAAGTGGGGTTGTGAAAATTCAAAGATGAGGTATTTGAAAGGGTCTTAGTTTCAAGTCCCCCCCCCCCGCAAATATTAAGATAAAGATCGAAATTTTACACGATATAAATAAAACGTTAAATAAAAATTTAATAAAAATAACACTCTGATAAAAAAAGCAATCTGGACATCAGGGAGGCAGAGGAGTATCCATCGGGGTCTCCCCCCAAGGGGAAGGGCTCATGAAATGAGTAACGGCAAAGTCAAACCATTTCTTATGGCAAATTAACCGTAATTAAATATATTTCATATGTTTAATCAAGAATTATGTTCTTTTTTTTAATTTCTTGAAGTACCTTTTTAGTCCAGTTAAATTGTTCTCTAAAGGGCTAAAAGGCGAGAAAGTTTTGGGGTAGTTTTGATTTCTTGATCCTATATGTTTTTTGGTGTGCTGAATCCGAATCTGAGGTTTGCTAACAAAATTTCGTGACGGAACATTGTCAAAAATGCAAAAAAAGATAAAAAAATCTCATTTTTTGGCGGTTTTTTGCTTATAACTCGAAAACTATCAACTTTTCGTAAATAACCTTCCTTTTCAAAATGAAAGTTCATAAAATTTCCTACAAATTTCATTATTTAGGTTTTTCTCCGCACAACCGTTCGTGCTCAAACGCTAGTTGAAAATTGGCGTATTTTTTCTGTTTCCGCAAATCCCAAAAACTCGCAGTTTTTTCGATTTTTTCCCATTTTGACCATGAAGGAGCACGTTTTCGACAAAGACCACTCTAAACATTTTTAAGCTAGATTAAATTTGCTACAATTCAAACGCAGTTTTATCTTAATTGGATAATAGTAACCCGTGCCACAATGAGGTTGAAGTTTTGAAAAACTGCAATTTTTTGAAAAAAAAATCGCAGTTTTTCCTTCATAAAATGAAAACCACTCATCCTAGAAACTTGATTCCTATCTCATTCTCTAGGAAATTTTGTTGACTTGAACGTTTACTTGGACCAGTTTTTTGTTAAAACTCTTAGATTTATAGATATCCAGCATTTTCCATGACGAAATTTTGTTAGCAAACCTCAGATTCGGATTCAGCACACCCAAAAACATAAAGGGTCGAAGAAATTACAGCTACCCCAAAACTTTCCGGGTAAAAATACAATTTAATTGGACTATTTTTTTTTAATAAAAAAAATTCCCACTAAATATTTTGCTTTGTGGATTGACCCCCCCCCCCCATGGAAATTTTCTGGCTACGCCACTGCAGGAAGGTCATGTCTCCTACTCCTAGGAGTATATCCATATTCCCTTAATTCTTGAGTAGGTAGCTAACACCCCCCACCCTAAATTTTTTTCTGGCTACAGCCCTGCTGTTGCTTTCCAATTAAAGATAAGACTACTCTTACGGCGTGCCAATCAATCGCAGTCTTGCCTAAGAAAGTCACTCTTTCAAAAACTAACCGCGTTATATCGCTCCATTTTGCTTATCTTTCGAAATAGGGTTTCTGATTCTATAAACATGGGGCGTTGGCAATATTTATTAATTAGATCATTAAAAAATCTCTTTAAATTAAAAAAAAACAATTATTGTTTACTTTTAAAATAGAAAAAAAAAATAGAACGATAACATTTCATCAATTGATAGTGTTATCAATTTGATACTCCCTAAAGAGTTATCTTTAGAGAATATTATAAAAAATTATGAAATGTCAATTCAATTGCTTAATTTTTTCTAAATTTGACATCAATCCTAGAGATATCTAGCAGAACTAGAAACTATTTTTCAACATAATAAGCCTTAGGGAATAACTTTCTAAATTTACTGTACAAGCATTATAAGACAAAAATTAAATGCATTGAATATTTATAAATATGCAAATTAAGACAAACATTGAATAAATGATTCTAAGTTAGGATTTTGGTAAGTAGGTGAATATTTATTTTATCAAAAGAGAAACATCATAAATTTTCTCTAATCTAATAGATTTATAAAAATTAAATATTTAAGCCCAATTTCTATTTCAGTATTATTGACCTTAAAAATATGTATAGTCACAACATTTTTGGTATTATTTGTATCCGTTTTCAGTTGTATTTGATTTGTTTCTGGTGAATGACCTCTTCCTCGAAGGCTACGTAACGACAAAAAATAATTCTACTGAGTGGGACAAAGATACAAATCGAAAGGGTCTTCTAACTTACGTTTATTGCTATATAACGTTTTGATATTTTGACCCCAAAAGGGGGTTTGGGGGTGGGGTGCACGAATGAAAATTATCAAATAACTCCTAAACTATTAACCCTAGGGCAAATTTTATTATAAGCAAAGTTGTAGGGGATGTGATTTCTGACAACTTTTGTTAAAAAAATGCTAGGGGGCTAGGTGGGGGTGTCATGCGCAGGGGTGGAGGGCACGGGACGGGGTCCGGGTGGATGCGGGGTGGTGGTGTAGGTTTAGTGGAGTGGGGGGTTCAGGTGAGGGTCCAGAGGCGTAGTGGGGTGATACGGGGGTGGGGGTCCGAGGTGGTTGGGGTGCGGGGTAGAGTGTTGGGGTGGTGGTGTGGGGGCGGAGGTTGGGCACGGGTGCATGGTGTGGGGGTGGGTTTCAGGGGGTGTGAGTGTGGGGTCCAGGGGGAGTGCCCCCTAGCTAGCAAGAGGGCCGCCTAGGCGGGATTTGCAGCTAGTCTCAAATAAAAAAATGAATAAACAGCAAATAAAAACTAGCTGAAACATAAATTTTTTCTAAATCCAAAGATCTTAAACGATAACTAGAATGTTTGTAATGTAAAGAAATATCAAATGGACTTTAAACTCATTAAACAAATAATGATGATATATAGTAAATAAAATAATAAAATCCTTAAAGGATTTAATTTAAATCCTTTAAAATACCATGGAAATAAATCAACGGGTGTGTGAATCACATCATTTTTACTTACAACCACACCTTTGAAATAATCCTACCCCCTAAGTTTCAATCGAGATAAAAATTAGCCTTCAGCATAGAACTTTTGATATTTGTTAAGCAAAATTATTAAAAAAAAATCATGGTAAATAAAAGCAATAAGCATGGCCTTAGCATGCGGGGGGGGGGGTCCCTCTACTCGAAATGTTGAGGTAAAAATCGAAATTTCAAAGAATATAAATAAAAATTTATTAAAAATACACTAGCATATTATAATTCAATCTCAAATAAAAAAAATCAATAAACATCAAATAAAAACTAGCTGAAACATAAAATATGAAATTTAATTTTGCTAAATCCAAAGATCTTAAACAATAACTAGTATGTTTGTAATGTAAAGAAATATCTAGTGGACTTTAAACTCATTAAACAAATAATGAATGATTTAGGAAATAAAATAATAAAGGATTTAATTTAAAGCCTTTAAAATAACATGGAAATAAATCAAATGTTGTGTGAATCACACCATTTTTACTTACATCCACACCTTTGAAATAATCCTACCCCTAAGTTTCAATCGAGATAAAAGATTACGCATCATAAAACTTTTGATATTTGTTAAGCAAAATTATTAAAAAAAAAGTAATGGTAAATAAAAGTCATCTCTAGAAGCTAAATGGCTATAAGCATGCCCCTAGCCAGCGGCGGGGGGGGGGGGTAAAAATCCCCCTCTCCTCGAAATGTTGAGGTAAACATCGAATTTTCAAAGAATATAAATAAAAATTTAATAAAAATAATACTCTGATAAAAAAAAATCTGGGCATCAGTGAGGTCATGTTTCCTACTCTTTCTCATTCGATGGGTACCCCTAAGAGATTTTTCTGGCGCTAAGGATATAATAAATAAAGTAAAAAAAATTTTTGAAATTTTTGAAAATTTAAAATATAAAATACTAGTTTGAAAGTTTATAATGGGAAAATAAGGTCAAGTTTTTATGTGTGACTTTTTTATTTATCAGCCAACGTTTCGTCGACTTTGCCGACTTCTTCAGGGCTTTTACCGAGGGTTGAACCGGGATTGGAATTAGGTGTACACCGTCTTTGGAATTATGTGGAATTATTTTGGAATTCATTAGATAATGCCCATGCATCTATTGTCTTCTACTTGGAAATGAAAGTGGAGGTGGAAGTAGGTGTACACAATATTAGGTCGCGGTTCACCACAATTATAAGAACATTATTAATAGGAAGTTACAAAATTACAATTACAATTCGAAAACAAACATGTATTAATAGTTTACCCACCAAATAGTCATACTATTAATACATGTTTGTTTTGGAATTGTAATTGTACTTTTGTAACTTGATATTAATAATGTTCTTATAATTGTAGAAGCTCTGAAGAAGTCGGCAAAGTCGACGAAAAGTTGGCTGATAAATAAAAAAATCACACATAAAAACTTGTCCTTATTTTCCCATTATAAATTTTCAAATTAATAAAAATTATGGACGGAATTGATAAAAATAAACTATTAATACATCTTTGTTTTGGAATTGTAATTGTACTTTTGTAACTTCAAATTATAATAATGTTCTTATAATTGTAAAAAGCCCTGAAGAAGTCGGCAAAGTCGACGAAACGTTGGCTGATAAATAAAAAAGTCACACATAAAAACTTGTCCTTATTTTCCCATTATAAACTTTCAAATTAATAAAAATTATGGACGGAATTGATAAAAATAATAAAATACTAGGTAGGTTTCATATAAATATTTATGTGAAACCTACCTAATATTTTATATTTTAAATTTTAAAAAGTTTTTAAAAATTTTCTTTACTTTATAATTACATGATATAAAGAATATAAGTAGGTATATAAAAGAATATATAAAAAAATATATAAAAGAATATATAAATATATATATATAAAGAATATATAAAAAAATATATATAAAAGAATATATAAAAAAATATATATATTCTTTTATTTACTATGTTTCACTTACAACCAACACCGCTTTCCTTAGAAGTAATATAAGTATATGTGAACGTATAAAAATCAAATACTCACCTAGGAATATTGCTCATAAGAATAGGTTCCCTAAAAACGGTTCCACCAAGAATATTACGGATTGTTCCATTCGGGCTCTTCCACATTTTTTTTAATTTAAATTCCTCGACTCTTTTCTCATCAGGCGTAATTGTGGCACATTTAATTCCAACATTATATTTTTTAATGGCGTTGGCACAATCGATCGTTACCTGATCATCGGTTTTATCACGATTTTCAATTCCAAGATCATATACGTGCAATTCAATATCCAAAAAGGGTAGAATTAATTTGTCTTTAATTAAATCCCAGATAATTCTGGTCATTTCATCGCCAAGGATATCCACAACGGGTCCGCATTTTATTTTAGCTGACATGTTTACTAAAAGTTTGAAAAAATTGAATTAGATTTGTCTTCGAAATAGAAATTTGTTATATAAACCATTTAAAGAAACACTGTTAAGGGGAAGGAATGAATAATCACCTTTTGGAATCGATAAATGGAAGAGAAATGAATATTTGTGTGTGAGTTTATATATTTAGGTTTCGTCTTGTTCCCACTCCTCAAAAGACAACTAGAAAAGACAAGCCCTCTAGGCATAGGCTGTGACAGAGACAGAGCAGGGTTACAGAAACGTCATGCCTGTCATTTCCCCTCAGGGTCAGGGAGGGTTCTTCGGATAGATAGATAGATAGAAAAACGCGCCAAGCTTAAAGATATTTAATCGTATGTTTCCTATATTTGATTCAATCGCGAATCGAATGTAGGTGATTTTTGTCAAATATTAAGTGAAAATAAGCTGACGTGTTTTGATGTGGCCATCCACTTGACTTTACCATACAACCTGGCCCCTAAAATTATTTATAATCATGTATAGGGGGGGGTTAGTTTTTGCATTTTTATACTTCTGGGGTCCCACTGATTATCTATACAAAATTTGGTTGAGTATACTAAATGGCCAAGATTTTCATTTTTTGACCCCCCCCCCCATTTTGGGCAGTTAGTTTTTGTATTTTTAGACTTCTGGGGGTCCACTGATTATGTATACAAAATTTGGTGTAGTTTGCTCAAATGGCCTAGATTTTTAATTTTTGACACTACACCATCCGCCCCCCCCATTTTGGGCGTTTAGTTTTTGCATTTTTAGACTTCTGGGGGTCCACTGATTATGTATACAAAATTTGGTTGAATTTGCTCAAATGGCCTAGATTTTTAATTTTTAACCCCCCCCCCCCCGTAATTTTGGGTCGATATGCACCAAAATCTAATCAGCTCTTAATCTCAATGGACCAAAACTACCTGTGAAATTTGGCTTCGATATTCACACTAGTTTTTTGCATTTCTAGCCTTCTGGTGGTCCACAGAATATGTATACAAAATTTAGTTGAGTTTGTGGTCAAAAAGGCTAGAATTTTCATTTTTGACCCTCCCCCTTTTTGGGTGGTTAGTTTGTGCATTTCTAGCCTTTTTGGGGCCCAAATATGTATAGAATATTTAAAATAAAACAACAAAAATTTAATTTTTACTTGTGAAACACCATTATAACACTTTAAAAACTCCTGTGTTTAATATGTTTCACTATAAACCAATTCCGCTTTCCCTAAATGTTGTTGAAATTAATCATTCTTTAAAACTAATATTCGAGGTCAGGGACGTCCCGATAATCGATAGCATCCGCGATGCGGGGGTCCCCGAATGCTTTCATAAATTTAATCACCATTTTTCACATGTTATAAATTTTTTTCTAAAATTTAAATATTATTTTTCTACTGATAACGAATGACGAAGATAGAAAAAATATCAAGATTTATGCCCTCATGCATTGCATTGACCTGGGCTGCCTATCCATCAAAATCCATCTATTATACGCTAACAGTTCTTTCAAAATTAATTGAATTAGACATAGGGTGTGCATTTGCATGCGCTAATATAAATATATTTAAACAATTTAAGATGGAACCAGAAAACTCCATATACTCGGCAGAGGCATATGCCCTGTTGAAATGTTTAGAATATATTAAAAATAACAACATAAAATTCAATTTAATATGTACTGATTCCAAAAGTGTTACAGATGCTTTAATCAACAAAGATATTTTAAGATCAAATTATAATATATTAAAAATTTGTAATTTATTATATGATTTATTTATTAATATATTAATAATACTGTAGACATTGTCTGGATTCTCGCACACCAGGGAATCATAGGCAATACAATCGCTGACTATGAGGCCAAGCAAGCCAGTAAACTCCATACAGCATCAAATATGGTCTGACTTCCTGGTAGTCCAAAAATGTAAATCATTGAAATTATGGCAAGAAACGTGGGAAAAGGATACCAAAGGTCCACATTTATATAAGATTAAACCTACGGTGTCCCTATTACCATGGTTTAAAACAGTTAACATTCCACGCAAAGCTATTATACATCAATTTCAAGAATGAGGACTGGACACTCATCACTGAAGTTACATCTGCATCGAATTGGAGTGGTGGAGTCCCCATTGTGTAGGTGTGAACTTATCAGTGAGGGGCTTAATCATGTGCTGCTTGAATGTGAGCTAAACAAAAAGTGGACAAAATTGCTATACTGTGAAATCAACGAAAGTGTAAAATTCCCAATAAATAGTCATTACTTTTGTCCTTGTGTGAGTGCAGTGAAAAAGTTGTGATGGCTCTTCAGAGATTTGTACTAAGGGCTAGTGTAAATATTTAAAATTATAAGATAATACAAAGAATGTGATTGCCTAAATGGTTCTGACCAAAAGCCAGGAAGGGGGAAAACCTTCTCCCTTTAAAACAAAAAAAAAATTGAATTAGACAAAAAGATGACAAGACATGTCATTTATTTGAGTACAATATATATTAGGGTGGTCCTTATTTTGGATATTTTCGCAGAGGCTCATATGGTTCGAAATTAAATTTACCGTGAATTAGCATCATTTTATTTAAAAAGAAAAAATATTAGTGGGCCAATTGGGATGGGACGGGGCTCGTATGTGTATGATTATTTGCATCAAGCCAGAACAACCTTAGTGATTTCTCCTTATAAAATAATTTTGATAAAAAAGGCATACAAAACTTCATTTTGATTGTAAAGATAAAAAAATGATGATTACATGATCACAAAGCTTGATCACATGATTTAATAACTAATTTAATAGAATTTGTTAGATTATTCATTCCACGTGAAAACGATCACAAATGAATTGATCGAAACGTCGTATATTTGTTAGTCTTTTAATAAATATTAAATATACTAAAAAGTGCTTAATAAATACTACTTAGTACATATTTTATATATAATAAATTTTAATATTCGGGGGAGGGGGGGGGGGTGCATGTGAAGCCATATGGATGGACCCATAAATTAAATTATTATTATTTTCTTTTTTTAATTGAACACAGGGAACTCGATGTTTAGAAAAATTCAAAACACACCGTTAATATATTTTTATTATCAATTTGTGAAAATTATTATTTTGCAAAGTTTATTCCAGCTAGGTCTCCTAGTATATGAATTGGTTTTTTGTCTTTCGATTAAATTTTCTCCGAAAGAGATAATGATAAATAAATACCTCAGGCAATTTTTCTGATTTCATTTTAGTCTCGCTTTTGTTTTTGTCAGTGCAATTTCGATTGTCAATTTATTCTAATTAAGAAAAGTGATTAAAATTGTTCTTCAGCTGAAAACTAGAGTGAGTAAAATGTATTTTTATTAAGATTACGTACCTTAATACCTATATAGATATTAGGTGGTCCTTATTTTGTGTATTTTCGAATTTTTACTCTGACAGAATCTCATATCGTTTGAAATAAATAATAAAAAAATATCCCCAAATTTCAAGTCTCTATCTCAATTTTAACCTAGTGATACACATCGATTAAGTTTCCATCTAAAATAACATGGGTTTTTGGCATTGAACAATCAATTTTTTATTCCGGCCAGAGTAATGCTTCAAAAAATTTGAAACTCTGTAGAATCTATCCCTATAATAGTAGCTATTATTGAGAATTTTTACAGATTTTTAGCTATTACAATTTTGGAATTACATCTAGATAAAATACTGCTATATCTTAGTATTAGTAAGTTATAGAATCCAAAATTATAATAGCTAAAAATCTGTAAAAATTCTGAGGGATAGCTACTATTATAAGGATAAAGTCTACAGAGTTTCAAATTTTTTGAACCATTACTTTGGCCGGAATAAAAAATTGATCGTTCAATGCCAAAAACCCCATGTTATTTAGATGGGAAACTTAATCGCTGTGTAGCACCAGGTTAAAATTGAGATAGAGACTTGAAACTTGGGGGATATTTTTTTTATTTATTTCTAACCATATGAGCCCCTGTCAGCTTAAATATTCGAAAATATCCAAAATAAGGAGCACCCAATATATATATATATATATATATATATAAATGTATATAAAATTTAGGAAAAATTTAATAAAAAATTAATATTCTAGTATCTAGTAAATAAAAGAAAAAAATATTTATAAAAATGAATATCTAAAAAAAAAGAAATAATTTAGGGTGATTCATAAAGTTGACCAGTAGTGGTTGCTAAGCAAAAAGATTCCATGAATCAATAAACATTATTGAATAAATAAAAAAGGCAGTAAGCTTCATACAAATTATTGTATTTCTTCCTACTAATATTTATTTTATAGTTTTTATAAATAAAACCGTAATTTTAAAATTATAACAAACGAAAAAATGGTTCGAGATATAAAGGAAGTTCTCAAAGAAATGGGATGGAGCGACGGTTTCCGAGTGCCTATAGCAAATCAAGAAAATAAAGCTCTAGAAGAAGAGGTAGATAGATATATACTACTTATAAAAATTTCGAAAATATAATAATATTCTTTTTAAATCAATCAATTTTAATATTTATTAAAACATAAAACTAAAATCACCCATTACTCTATTAAGGACATTGAAGAGGAAGTTTCTGAAATCTTTAATATAATTTATTCTGAAATGTTTTTTGCTTAATAAATGTTATAATTGATTAATTGATTGCCTTTTTAAAGAATTTTCTTTACTACTCAATATCAATATATCGTGTATATATCCATGCCCCCCCCCCCCCCCCCAATGTTGAGCTCAACATCGAAATTTTACAGGATATTAAAAAAAACGCTTAATAAAAATTTATTAAAAATAGTATTCCAAAAAAGAAATCTAGGCATCAGAGAGATCCTGTGTCCTACTCCTATAGGAATAGGTATATACAATTATACATACTCCTTTAACCCCTCGGTGGATAGTGAACCCCCCACCCCCTCACCGAAGCTTTTTCTGGCTACGGCCTTGAATATATCCAATATATATATATATATATATAAAATTAAGGTTTTGTCTGTAAATTGTTCCAAATCACGCCAAATTTTGGTTGAACACGTTTCAAGCAAAGTTATGAACGAAAGAAACACCATCAACAAAATTCCTGTCTGACTGTCTGTATGTTTCCGTCGTTTCCGAAAAGTTGCTCACGATTCACGTAAAAAACGGCTGAAGGGATTATTATGAAATTTCATAATTACATCAGATGTCTTCTAACTTACGTTTTTCGCTATATAACGTTTTGATATTTGGGGGTGCGGGGTGGTGGTGCAGGATTGGTGGAGTGGGTGGTTCAGGTGAGGGTCCAGTGGCGTAGTGGGGTGGTACGGCGGTGGGGGTCCGAGGTGGGTGGGGTGCAGGATGGAGTGTTAGGGTGGTGGTGTGTGTGTGGGGGGGGGGGGGGGGGGCACGGGTGCATGCTACGGGGGTGGGGGTGCTGGGTGGATTTCGGGGGGTGTGAGGTTGGAGTTCGTGGGTTGGGGGTCCGAGGTGGGTGGGGTGCGGGATGGAGTGTTGGGGTAGTGGTGTGGCGGCGGGGGTTGAACACGGGTGCATGGGGGGGGTGGGTTTCGGGGGGGTGTGTTGGGTGGTAGTGGAGTGTGAGGGTGGGGTTCGTGGGTTGGGGGTCCAGGGGGCCTGCCTTGCAGCTGGTATATATATATATATATAGATCCTGTGAATGCGGCGCATCCCTAAAACTTCAAACATTTAAAGTATTGATAGAGTATAAATATCGACTTCAAAATTTCAGGAAGAAATATTTTTTATCCGATATTCCAAATATTTCTATAAAAAAACATTTTTTGTTTTGAAAAGTATATTGGTCTCGAAATGAAATAAAATTGTTACATAATTTCAAGGGGAAATTAAAATCAATGATTTTTCCGAAAAGGGTGTCGATAGAAGGTTCTCCCTGCCTGGTAGATATAACTTCCAGTCAAACACAAGTCTAGACGAGTTTTAGTCGAATAACAATTGTTCTCGCTGAGGAACTATATTAAAATAGTAATAATACAAAATAGGAATAAATAAAGATGATTCGAGAATCTTTGGGCTAATCCATTTCTTCCAGCTCTCAATATATAACATCGAAAATAACTAAGAGTGGTATAGACAAGTCATAGCTTGCTTACTATATATCAATAGAATTTGGAAAAATTTAAGATTTTCTTATAGTACAGGCTGATTCATTGTGGAAGATGGTCGATTTCCATCTCAGGGACTGTCCAAAGTTTAAGTCACAATATTTAATTTCTGTCTCCTACCCTCACTCACACAAAGCAGCATCCGTTTGGGGCGAAGGTCCTAAAATATATTTTTAAAAAATCTAATGTTAAATTTGAAAAATAACGAAAATGATGCTGTATTCGATGAAATTTGCAAAAAAAAGTGAAGATTAAAATAAAATTTCAAAAAATTAAGAGTACTTTTTTGGACAGCATCCCCTGGTTGAAAAGTCACCAACCCCCACTGATATAAAATTATATATATATATTAGAATAAAATTTGAAAATTTAAACGATGCCTCATGGTAATTATAGTCCATTTCTTGAGGAGAAAATTATATTCCAGCTTTGAGTGCTGCGATAAGAGCTGTTTAATTACCTTTATATAAAAATTATATACATTCCTAAAAAAAATTTATGAATACACTTGTCTTTCAGTTGGATCGCAAAGTGAGGCATAAAGCTCACCTTACCATTGAATTAGAGAGATATAATGAACAATTGGGAAATATTAAAAATCAAATTGGAGTGTTAAAAAATGCCAATTCGGAAAATCAGGTAGGTAAATAATAAAATAATGAATTACATTTTATTTTAAAGATTTTTCCGAGTAGAATGCTGTTAATAGAAAAATAAATAAACAAATTTTTCAATTATACACTTTAATAAGGTTTTCATTCTAACATGAAAAACCTTCTAATCTAAATCTTCTAAGCTTATAAGCTTTTTCATAAAGATTATTTTAAATAATTGTTTATTGAGTTAAGATATCTTCTAATGACGTTAAATCAATACAACTGTGCTTTATGTAAGCCCAACAAAATTTGAAGAATAGCTTTATTAATTGGAACAAATAAAAATACCTAAACAATAACATGTTGCTTAAGGACGTTCCCTAATAAATCGATTTTCTTGCAATCCTTTAAAAACTTTGAATACACATATTTATAAGTGTCCTTTGTACATAGAAATTTTTTTTCAATAGTCCTTGCGGCACTAAATTTGTAAATTTTGACCATTGAAATTTGCATATTTACCACGCGAACCCTATCCCGATTGATGTTAAGGCGACTGTTTCATTATATAGGCTAACAATCAATTTTCTTGAAATTATTTTGAAAAACTGAGAATCATTAACTGAAGATGTAACAAATATGTTTCTGTTAAAATAATTTTATCAACCGGTATTCGTTTTGTATGAAAAATGTTAAAAGTTAGGTACTTTTGATGGTTTTCATTTTTTCTCTCATGGCATGGTAAGTGAGAGATGGCGACTTGGCAACGTCGCACTAAAATCATCCAATTTTTCCATTTCTAAAAAACTTCTGCAGCTGGTATAATATGAGTTTGTTAGCTAATTCTCTCAACCTATCTATTCTGTTCTCATATGGAATTTCGCATTGAGCTGTTTATGAAGTGTTTTATTCTTTGTCTTTTAGCGTCGGTAAGAATGCAATGTTACCAGATCCGAGAAACGACGCAGTGAAAATATTTTTGACTTTCTGCGCATGTGAGAGTAGGGGAAGGAGCGAACTGCATCTGAGCTATATTAGGGAACGTCCTTAAATATGTAGATTTTTTAATTTCGAATTTATTTGTAAATTAATTTAATCTAATCTAATTTTTCATTTAATTTATATTTATGATAACATAATATATATATATATATTTTTTCTATAATTTCAGTCAATAATAAATGCTCATCGAAATCAAATAACAACTGAAGATCATCTTTATCGGCTGGCCAACCATGAAGAAAGCCGTCTACGTCAGGAAATACGAAGAATTACGAATACTCTTTCGGAATTGGCTGAGAAAAAACATAATCTAAATGTTTGGTCGAATTTCTTTATACGTACAATAAATATATCTATACTAAAATTTTACTTATTTACGCATGAGTATATTTTAGGGTCAAATAGCAAAGAATAGAGAAGAGTTTGAAAAATTAAAAAATGATGCGGATTGGGATAAATCAGCATTATTGAATTGGGAAGAAAATTTAGCTCGCTCAGAGGAGGATAATGAATTAATTATGAAATATATCGACCAAGATGAATCCAAATTTAAAGTATGGAAACCTTAATTTTTTTAAGTAAATATTTAATATGTATATATTTATATAAATATAATCAAAAAATTATACTTTCTTTAGGAACTTGAATTAGAACGATCAAGATATCAGACTGAAGTAGAGGAACGAAAAAAAAATCTTGACAAATTAACGCTAGATGTTTCTACAATCGAAACATCTTTGGAGAAAACTGGACATATTTATAGAGATTTACATGACCAAAGGCAAATCTTGGTCAAACATTGGGAAGAAGCTGTCAAGGCAACTATTTAAACTTTCATAATACTCTTTCATATTAAAATAAACTGATGTGGCCATCCACATGACTTTACCATACATCTGGGCCCTCTTTTATATTTAATATTGAATTAAAATAATTTATAATTATTAACGAACCCCCCCCCCATTCCTCTTAATTTTGGGTCCATTATCAATTAATAATACCTATCTCCTTTTAATTTATGAGACTATTTTATTAGAAAGATTTCTTCTATTTTTGTTTAAAAATATTTTTAACCCCCCCCCCTTTTTTTTGGTCCCTATCAATTTCACTTATTGAGTCATTTTCATAAGGTTATATAGGCTTCAAATTTCGTACAAATCGATTAAAGGGTCACCAACTTATATATTTATAGTTTTATTTTTTTGAACCCCCCAATTTTGGCCCCCGAAAAATAATAACTCTCTTTTTTATTATAGGTTCATTTTATAGTATATTTCATTTTTCTTGTTTTCTTTAGTTTGAAAATCTTATAATTTTAATTTTTAACCCCCCCCCCCCCCCCCCACCTTTAATTTTAGGTCCAATTTCAACCAAAATCTAATCACCTCTTAATCTTCAATGCACCAAAACTACATGTGAAATTTCATTTTAATATTCACACTAGTTTTGTTTTTGAGCTAGTGAGTCCACAAAAATTTGCTAACGTACTAACGTATCAACAGACATTTTCACAAAACAGTTATTATCTCGAAAAATATAATTTTTTTGATGTTCACTTATTAGGGCTTTTTTGTAGACCGAAATGATATGGTTTCGCCCAATTTTTTAATCAAAATAGTTTCAGCCGTTTTTGAGTTATTTCGAAAAAAAGAAGCAAAAAAACACTTTTTTCATGCACGATTACAATACTTGACTATACCCTGTATGGTAAAGTAAAAATAAACTTATTTTCCTAGTGAATATAGTATTTATATAATGCATTGCTATATATAACAAATGGGAGTCATGTTGGCCGAGTGGTTATAGAGCATGTCTTCTAATCAATCAGGGGAAGGCAATGAGAGACCACCCATGTGAAAAATTTCCCCAGGAAAATTACAGTGGAGAGGATACTCTCCATAGTAATCACCAATGCTCGAAATCGAGTATGGTACTTGAAGAGGATATAAAAAATGCAATTTATAAAAAAATAATATCATTAATCAGTCAATTGAATATCATGGAAAGAAACTGGAGCTAAATTGTTTATTTAAATTTTAATCCAATTTTATATTTTTAATATTATTTTTTTACTTTATCCAATGCGAAGCATGTAGATAATCGGTCTCGCGGCAAGTGCGACTTCAAAAGGTCCTCAGGTAAAAACTACGGAACCTATGGACTCAATTAAAGTCACAAATTGTAGTATTCAATTAGGTTGAATTTCACCACGTGACGGTTTTTCCAAAAATTACATGGGCTCTCGTCGAGAGGCCAAAAAGTGCGATTTTTTCATTTAGTGTGTGCGGATTTATGTATGGATGTATGTATGTTATCATTTTTTTGGTCCACGTTTTTTTCCACACCGTTGTACCGATTGAAATGAAATTGAAAACCTACCATTATTTTAACAAAATGAAGAGCTGATTAGTTTTTGGTACATATCCTCCCACAAACTAGTACTTTATTTCGGTACTTTTTTAGTTTTTTTCTAAATATTTTGAAAATCACTAAACTAATTTTGATGAAATTTATTATTGTAATTAAGTACCTTGAGGAACCACAAAAAAGGTCATATAAAGTTTTTTATAAAATTATATTTTAAAGCACTTTTACCCTAGAATAAGATAGTTAATTGGATAAAGTTTAGCAACGATCCGTTGCAGTTTATTATAATTAACTTGGTCTCTGTAATGAATTAATATTTTATTTTAGGTACTTCATTTAAGGGATCAAGCTATTCATCACAGTCACAATGAAATCGCTATGCTTCGATCTCTAGCTTCAGAAAAAAATGAACAAATTAAAGAAATGCATGATTTTATAGAACGACAAAAGGAAGATAACCGAGAAATTGAACTGAACAATAAAGAAAGTGAAAAAAATCTTTTTAAGTTAAAACAAGAGTATAAAAATTTGGAACAAATGAATATCGATATGGCTGCAGAGGTATATTTTCTTTTATTTATTTGGACGCATTGTTTACACTGTTGAACAGAAATTTTTTTCAGAAGATTAATAGTCCAGGCAAATTACTTGAACAAATGGCATAAACAGGAAATAATTTGGTAAAGATTTTATTTCTGGAATACCTTTATTAGTACTCCAATATTACTACCCTAAGTTTTCCTCCAAATCTGTGTTGTGGAAAAAATCTCAAAATGAGAAAATTTCGGAGTTTTTCAGTTTTTCTTGAATAACTCTAAAACGGCTTATCAATTCAAAAAGATATCTATTAGATAAATTAAAGCTCTTTAGATTATGCGTAAAATGATAAAAATTTCATCGATTTAGGTTTAGTAGAACAGGTACAAGCGCGTGTCAAAAAACAGCCCCCGGGATCACTTTATTTGAATATCCCTAAAACTCGTACTTTTTTCGATTTTTCTCCATTTTTGACCATGAAGGAGCACGTTTTCGACAAAGAGGACTCTATAGCAGTTTTAGAGTTATTTAAGAAAAACTGAAAAAACTCATTTTTTCTCACTTTGAGGCGCGTAGAAAAATTTCAACAAGACAGATTTGTGAGAAAACTTAGGGTAGTAATATTGGAGTACCAATTAAGGTATTTCAGCAATAAAATCTTTATCGGGAATTATTTCCTGTTAAAATCGTAATTTGCCTGGAATATAAGAGTTAATCCTGATAAAGTTTATATAAGAATCTCATGCTATTTAGTAGGTAATTCTATTTTATATTATACAACGGATCAGAATTTAAAGATAATTTCGGTCAAAACTCCGAAAAAGGCGATTTTTGAAATACCGTAAATATGAAAGTATGAGAGATTATTAGGTGTAGAATCAGAATATTCGATTATTTTATTAAGTAAAACGGGCATGATTTTCTAGGTTAGTGCTTGTTTCTAGCTCAATTAGAACTCGATTAATATAAAAAACTAAAAATTCATTTTTTGAATAACATAGATAAAAAAATAATATAGCTTTAGTTTTGTTGAAATAAATTAAACTAGAAACAAGCAGTAAAGTGGAAAGATAAAGATTTTTATAGCAATAAATAAAAATATTTCGATTTCAAATATTACTATTTGTTGTACATTATGGCCTCCTAAAATGGGTCTAAAACGTATTTTCCAGAGTTTTGACTAATAATGGAGAAGGGATGGAAAGTCGGCAGTCAGGGATAATGAAAAGTACAGATAACATAATTTATTCGAAATTTCTACTTTTCAATATCCTTGGGCAGCCTTTTCATCAATTGCCATTGAATTCTACCAGTTGGTCTCCAAAAGAAAATACTTCAAATGTATTTGATCATCTCAAAATATCACTAAACTGTTGTAAATAAATTGAAAAATACTATAAAAATCAGAATACAACTTAATTAGTATAAGTTCTTTGGTTTTTTTGAAGAACATTTCTGATGTTCACTTATTTTTCTAGCAAGCATTCTTGTTATTTCACATCAAACTTAATTAATATTCTTTCTTTTTTGCCAGCTGGTTACATTAAAAACATTGATTCATGGATATGGCCAAAGAGAAGATAATAGTCGATTACGAAATAAAGCTAAACTAAAAGAAATCAATAAATTAGAAAATAAAATTGAGGAACTAGAAGGTTTCACGAAAGATTTGACACACGATTATGAACAGCTTCAGAATAATATCACTTCAGAAGAAGAAAAATTCAGAAAAATGGAAGAAATGATCAAGGTGATGATCAATATTCTAATATTTAAGATCGAAAATGAAAATTAAATTTTGTTTTTAGCAAGAAGAACGATCGTTAGAATCCACTAGCTATGAGATTGAAAGAATTGCTCAGATTCATTACAGTACTGAATTACAAATTAAAGGATTGATGGATCAAATTAAAGTATTAGAGAACGAGGAAAAAGCATGCCGAGTGGAAATTGAGAATTTAAAAGGACAAATGAAAGAAATTGAAACAAAAATATGGTTGGAAAAACAAAAAGTTTATAATTTAGTAAGTAATTAGGATTAAAATACATGTAAAATATGAAAGAAAAAGACATACAATTTGTGCATTAAACAACTTTCAATTATAACCTTCCCTTTTTTTAAGAAATTAAAATATCAAAATGTTTCTTTTTTAATGTTTTTTAATATGTAGACGGTTTTCGGGTTTTCTTTGACGATTTTCTCAAAAAGTACTGAATCGATTTCGTTTAAAATTGAATTAAATTATTAATAATAAATTGTTTTATATTAATATCTATTAATTTCATATTTTTAAAAAATTTTCCAACGAAGTTATTAGCGTTTTTTCAAATTGGACTTCAAATAAACTACCCTTTAAAATTCAAATTTCCTAATAATAATTATTTAATATAAACGATAAATGAAATTTCTATAGATTTGAATATCTAATGAGAAAAAAAAATATAACTTTTGCCATTTCCGGAGATAAGAAATTGAATCTATTCATACAATTTCTTTAAAACTACAAAATTCTTAATCAAAATGCTATTTTCTTATATTAAAGATAAATGAAATCAATAAACTAAGATCGATTTCTTTCTCATTTATAATTATTTTGGTCTGTTATATCGAGAAGATGTGTCGCCATCATAGACATTTGTTAGTGATTCAAGTCCATTCACTCTACATACATTATTGGACTATCTTTTAACTCGTAAACTATTGATTTAGACTTTTCAATCATATGAAATTTTCTGTTGGAAATTATATCTTCTTTAATAAATGTCATTATATAAATTTGTGTACCTCAAAGGGTTAGGCAGTAATGGAAAAATTTATGTGGAAAGTTAGGTAAACACTGCTCTATCATTCTAAAAAAAACTCTCAGGAAGTATCATGTTGATCATTCTAAGTTTAATTCTCCCAATCTACAAAATTTGCGTAAAGCAATTTTTCCTCCAATTTTAATTGGTGAGTGTGCTCAAATTCCAAGTATAAGCTCAACACCCCTCCGCGCTTAAATTGGATTCTAACCGAACATTCGCCAATTCGTTTATCCCTTTTGACTTCTAGAGACTAGAACTCTCTTCCTCTGTCGGTCTTCCATTCCCTGAAATCTCTTCTTCATTTCATGATACATGGGTCCACCACGGACTACCTGGGCTAGTACACGAAGAACGTGTACCAATATTATAAAAAATAAAAAAAAACATATCTTAGGGCCAGTTGTATGTCGGTTGGTATGGTAAAGTCTTTGTAAAAGTTGACAAAGGGTAAAACCTTAGAATTCACCTTGTGCCAGGCCGAAGTTCGTGTCATCTGATTGGCCATCCCACCGGATACAAGGTGAATTCTAAGATTTTACCCTTTGTCAATTTTTACAAAGACTTTACCAACCGACATACAACTGGCCCTTAGACTCATTATAAAACAACTAAATATGAAATTTAATATTCCTTTTGGTTTTTGAGGACAGAAACATTTGATCACACAACACACACATATTTAAGAACTTCATTTTGGACTCAATAGACAGTGAAACAAATTTTCTACTCATAACAATACTTCACCATACTTTAAATAAAAATGAATTTATTATTTGATTATTTAGGAACTCTCCGCAGAAAAGACTCAGCGAAAGATAAATCATCTTATCGGAGAAGTGACCATCGAAGAAAAACTACAAATCCGAGATATGATTAGAGAATTAGAAGAAGTATTTGCGTCAAAAAAGCAACAGCTCGATTTCATGATATTGCAAAACAAACGGCTTAATGTAATCCAGAATAATCAATTATTATCTCGTAAATGAAATTTAAATTAATTGAACCTTCACTTTTAGGATGAAATGCGACGAATAACAGGGCTGATAGCCAAGGATCAAGTGCATCTAGACAGATTAACAATAAGAAAGGATTCAGGACTTATCGAAATTGAAGCCCAAAAGAAACTTTTACGAGAATGTGAAACAAATTTCAGAGAAAGACAAGTGGAAGAAAATTTATTAGAACTTCAATTAAGTCATTTAAATAAATTAAATGAAAAAGAGGGAAATCAGCTATTTGATTTGAAAAAACATCGATTGGAACTTGATAAGGTTCTTATGCAATTCAAAAAGCACTCGGATGTTTTTATTAAAATTGATATTAATTTTTTTATATATAATTTCAATAGACTCTAAAAGAAAGATTGTTAGAGATCAATATTCGTTTAGATATGTTAGTAATTAAAAAAAGATCTCTAGAAGAAGAAGTTAGTCAACTTCGTCATATGATTCAACATCTAGAAACAAAATGTCAACAACTTCAGGGACAATATGAGATTGCTATGGACACCATCGGAAAGTCTGATGATGGTACTGAATTATCCGTTGGATATTTTACTATTAAAGTAAGTTATTTATTTATTTACAAAAACATTAAGTAAGTTGAAGAAATTATTAGACAAAATATAAAGTGTAAAAATATAAAATATCATAGTCATAAATTAGAACGAAAACAAATGAACTCTCCGATACGCAGTTCTCAAGCTTGAGTTGTTTACCGAGAATTCTAGTCTTTTTGATTTTAAGTCGATTCTTCTACATTTTCAGTAGAGGTTTCCATTAATAGTCAAAACATCAAAAATGGAATTCAATAAGGTTATTCCTCTTAGTATTAGATAAGAATCGATCGTTATTTTTGATTTTAAGTCGATTCCTCCATGTCTTCAGCAATGGTTACCAATAATAATCGAAACGTCAAAAACCTAATGTAGAATTGTTATTCCTCAAGTATTAGATGAGAATCAATTGCTATTTTTGATTTTAACTCGATTCCTCTGTCTTCAGCAATGGTTACCAATAAAAACCGAAACGTCAAAAATCCAATATAGAATGATTATTCCTCAAGTACTAGATGAGAATCAATCGCTATTTTTGGTTTAAAGTTGATTTCTCTATGTCTTCAGGAATGGTTACTAATAAAAACCGAAACGTCAAAAATCCAATATAGAATGGATATTTCTCAAGTATTAGATGAGAATCAATCGCTATTTTTTTATTTTAAGTCGATTCCTCTATGTCTTCAGCAATGGTTACCAATAAAACCGAAACGTCAAAAAATCCAATATAGAATGATTATTCCTCAAGTACTAGATGAGAATCAATCGCTATTTTTGGTTTAAAGTCGATTTCTCTATGTCTTCAGCAATGGTTACTAATAAAAACCGAAACGTCAAAAATCCAATATAGAATGATTATTCCTCAAGTACTAGATGAGAATCAATCGCTATTTTTGGTTTAAAGTCGATTTCTCTATGTCTTCAGCAATGGTTACTAATAAAAACCGAAACGTCAAAAATCCAATATAGAATGATTATTCCTCAAGTACTAGATGAGAATCAATCGCTATTTTTGGTTTAAAGTCGATTTCTCTATGTCTTCAGCAATGGTTACTAATAAAAACCGAAACGTCAAAAATCCAATATAGAATGATTATTCCTCAAGAACTAGATAAGAATCAATCGCTATTTTTGGTTTAAAATCGATTTCTCTGTCTTCAGCAAAGGTAACGGATTAGAAAACAACGCAGTTGCTATGGTTACTCATAAAAATTCCTCCCAAATTTTTAGCATTTCACAGAGAGAAGCCTATCCATTCTTACTTAAGCAAGGCTAAATGAGCTATATTAAAACTTTCAAATGAATAAATTTTAAAGAATTTAAAAAATTAAAAAAGTACCATCTTACTCTAGAGTAAAGTACTTTAAAATATAATTTTACTAAAAACTTTATTTAACCTTTTTTGTGCTCCCCAAGGTACTTAATTAGGATATTAAATTTCATCAAAATTGGTTAAGTCATTTTCAAGATATTTAGAAAAAACTAAAAAAGTACTGAAATAAAGTACTAATGTTTGTTGGCCGATATGTACCAAAAACTAATCAGCGCTTCATTTTGTTAAACTAATGGTAGGTTTTCAATTTCATTTCAATCGGTGCAACGGTGTGGAAAAAATCGTGGGCCAAAAAAGCGATAACATCCATACATCCATACGCACGCACTAAATGAAAAAATCGCCCTTTTTGGCCTCTCGACGAGACCCCATGTAATTTTTGACAAAACCGTCACGTGTTAAAATTCAACCTATATGAATACTACAATTTGTGACTTTAATTGAATCCATGGGTTCCGTAGTCTTTACCTGAGGACCCTTTGAAGCCACGCTTGCCCCGAGAGCGATTACAATACTTTACCCATGCTTTGCATTGGATAAAGTAAAAAAAGAAAAAAATGAATTTGAAAATGTAAATAATGAAGTTTGTTTTATTCCAGAATGCCCAAGAGAGTGCTTTATTGCAACAGCAAGGAGATGAACTTGACGGATATATAAATCAAGCAGAAAAAGAAATATATGCGATGGAAAATACTTTGAAGGTTTTGAATTCGGCAAATGATTCTTACCGAAACACTCTAGATGAAATCACAGAAAATAGTAATAATATATATATTTAGTCACATATCGATAAAAATTAATTATAAGCATGAATTTATTTTTTCATTCAGGTCCAGAATATCAAAAAATGAAAGATTTAGAAATTCAATTAGGGGCAGCCATAGATAAAGCAAAAATTTGGCGTCAAAATTTAATAATCATCGAGAAAGAAGTTGAGGTAAATCAGTAAAATTATTTTCAATGTGATATTTGTTATTTTTTTTTTCAAAACTTAATAAAAATCAAAAACATCAAATAATAACTTTTATTTTTGTTTAACGATTAGATTTTACATTAAAATGAAAGTTTTTGTAGGGGTAGCATAATTTTTATTTCTTGAAGGAGACAATAAAAGAGTGTGTCTTCTGCTGGAATTATAAATTTTATTTATTTATAACGAGACTATAGTTTCGAGGTCTTTGCCCTCATCATCAGTCTATTAAAAATGATTCACAGGAAACCTTCCATTCATAAATTAATTCCTGTGAATCAATTGTAATAGGTAAAGCCTCAGAAACTATAGTCTCTTTATAAATAAATAAAATTTATAATTCCAGCAGAAGACACACTCTTTTGTCTCCTTCGATTAGATTTTAGTTTATTTAACATTAAACCAATTATTAAAATCAATTTGTAAACAAGAGAGATTTTCTAGAAAACCAAACAATAAGAGGGTAATAAATATTTTAAGGTCTTCTTCTTCGAGTGCCATACCCGAAACGGGTGTCGGCTCCTCTCCACATATAGCTGTGCTGAGTGTGTTTAGTTGTTTTACACAGATATACGGACCTATTTTTTAACGCCGGTTCCGAACGGCTAATTTGGAGAGGTTACTAGGCAATTATACTCTTGGTAGGTTGCCATTACTTTCCAGAGGAGGCGACTGCAAATATCTATCTGCCGAGACTCGGTCTCGAACCAGCGATCTTCGAGTCAGCGACCCAACACTCTATCCACTGACCCACAGTCGCCTCCTTTAAGGTCTAAATAAATAAAAATTGATGATATTACAAGAGACCTCTTATTTTGGAAACGTTTTCGAAAGATGATTTAATAAACAATTTTTCCGGTTTAGAAATGTCTATGTTGCAGTAAAAACCCGTTTTTAGTAAAAACGCGTTTCGATGAATACCTTTATGGCAACTAAAGTTTACTGATGTTTGTTGAGTTTGGTTCAAAGGTCTAGAATCTTCATTTTTGACCTTCCGCCTCATTTCGTGTATTTATTTTCAAAATCTTTTAAACGAAAATGTCAAAAATTAGAAGAAAAGTTGTAGAGGATGTAATTTTTGACATTTTCGTTTAAAAAATTTTGATAATAAACACACGAAATGACGAGGAAGGTCAAAAATGAAGATTCGAGACCTTTGAACTAAACTCAACCAACATCAGTAAACTCTAGCTATAAAGGTATTCAGCGAAAAGCGTTTTTACTAGTAAAAACGCGTTTTTACTGCATCTATAAAATAAAAATAAAAATTTCAAAAATGGAAGGTCGTGAAAAGTTTGTTCTCATGCCAATGAGTTTTTATTTTCCAAACGAAGAACCATATTTTGGGCTTTTTAACTCCAGAGCTACTGAATGAAAAATATAGAAAGTCGGAAAAAATTGATTAGTTCGAGATTAGCTAAATGTGCTAAAAGATGGCCCGTCTTTGAGCCCATTTTCACCTTTTTAGCTTGAATTGTTTACTGAATGAGAAAAAAATTGCCAAATCAACAACATTTGTGGAAAGCGTACTCTATTTACTTTTTACTCCCATTTGATTTTCTACATATTTACTCCATAAGCGGTTTATACTGAAAAAAACTTGCAAATCTATAATACTTATCACCAAAATTTAAATAAAAATATAAATTAATCTAATGGCTATTGGCCAAGTAAATTTTTAGAAGTAATTAAAAAAAATAGTTTCTAACGCAGAGGACTCCTTCTGGAATCGAGATTATAGTATAAATTTATATAAATTACGTACATGTTTACGTAATTTTTATAATTATCTGGTCGGCAAAAATTTCTAACCATAAGCCTAACCACGGATTCCAGTATACGCTGATTATAATCACTGCTCGGCAAAAATTAAACAAATATTTGTAACCGTAAACCTAACAATGTATTCCAGTAGAGTTTTATAGGTTGATTATCATGTAATTTCCCGATTTTTTAAAACACGTCAGAGTTTCGAGATATTATCATCAAAAGGACGAAAAAGGTCATTTTTGACCTATTTTCGAGTCCCATTAGATATTAAATATCAATATTTGAAAACAAAATATTTTGTTGACATAATACAAAACAATTTCCTCTTTGATTTTCAAATTACCACTTGTTTTTAGCACAATTAGAACTCAAGTTATAACTAAAAAGCTAAAACTACTTGATTATAAAGGATAATGAAAATCATCGATGAAAACATATGATTTTAGTTTTTTAATTATAACTCGAGTTCTAATTGAGCTAAAAACAAGGGGTAATTTGAAAATCAAGGAGGAAGCTGTTTTCTATTAAATCAATAAAATATATTTGCTGTTTAATATCTAATGGGACTCTAAAATAGGCAAAAATGTCATTTTTCGTCATTTTGACCGGTAATATCTCAAAACTCTGACCTGTTCTAAAAAATCGGGAAATTGCATGATAATTATTTGCCTCTAAAAAAATTTTTGCGGGCGGCCTTAGTTTCCAACAGGTGCATCTGAAGAAAATTTTCCATTGGAATAAAACTTTTCAAAACACTTTTTTACACGATTTAAATATAAAATTAATTAAGAAAAGAAAAAAAAGAATCTACATATTCAAAATAAACTATTTTCAAAGCTATCTAGCTAAATTTGAAATTTTTTATAATATGCTTTTAAAACACAGAAAATGTAGGTACTGAGGAGGCTGGTGATTATCGAGTTCAATGCTATTTTTATATGCAAAGACTTGGGCTTATCGATTAAAATTATGATTTTAAAAATAAAATAATTACTTATATAATTTGTTTATGTAAAGAAAAAATTACTACACCAGCAAATGTATTAAAGATATGTTTTTTCTTTAAAGATAAAAGTAAATAAATATTTTATGAAATATTCATTTACTAGAGTTAGGTTTTCTAGGTCACTTGTTTCACGTTAAAAATTAAAAATATAAAAAAGGTCAATTTTTTCAATATATATATTTCGGGCTATAAACCCATCTTCAGAAAGTAAAGAAAATAACTAATTCAACTTTTTTGAATGCTAGAGTATCTATAGATATAAAATTAAGGTTTTGTCTGTACATTGGTCCAAATAAAGCCAAATTTTGGTTGCACACGCTTCAAGCAAAGCTATGAACGAAAACTCCCTCAACAAAATTCCTGTCTGTATGTCTGTATGTTTCCGTCGTTTCCGAAAAGTTGCTCACGATTCACGTAAAAACGGCTGAAGGGACTATTATGAAATTTCATATTTACATCAGATGTCTTCTAACTTACGTTTTTAGCTATATAACGTTTTGATATTTTGACCCCAGAAGAGGGTTTAGGGAGGCGCACGAATAAAAATTATCAAATAATTCCTAAACTATTAACTCTACAGCAAATTTTATAATGAGCAAAATTGTAGGGGATGTGATTTCTGACAACTTTTGTTTAAAAAATTCCCCCAAAAAGGGAGAGGGGGGGAGGGTCAAAATATGAAAATTCTTGCTCTTGGACCAAACTCAACCAAATTTTGTATATATAATCTGTGGGCCTCTAGAGAGCTAGAAATGCAAAAACTAACCACCCAAAATGGGGAGCAGGGTCAAAAAATGAAAATTCTTGCTCTTGGTCCAAACTCATTTAAATTTTGTATACATAATCTGTGGGTCACTAGAAGGCTAGAAATGCAAAAAGTGGGTGCGGAGGTGGAGTGGTGGTGCGGGGGCGGGTTGGGGTATGGGGTGCGCCGGGTGGAATGGGGGTGGGATGAGGGAGTGAGGCGGAGTAGGGTGAGGATGCAGGGGTGGTGCGGGGTGGAGTCCAGGGGCTAGGCGGTGGTGTGGTGCGCGGGAGTGGAGGGCACGGGGTGGGGTCCGGGGTGGATGGGGTGCGGGGGTGGTGGTGCAGGGTTGGTGGAGTGGGGGTTCAGGTGAGGGTCCAGGGGCGTAGTGGGGTGGTACGGGGGTGGGGGTCCGAGGTGGGTGGGGTGCGGGATGGAGTGTTGGGGTGATGGAGTGGGGGCGGGGGCTGGGCACGTGTGCATAGTGCGGGGTGCTTGGTGGGTTTCGGGGGGTGTGGCGGGTAGTAGTGGTGGTCCAGGGGGTGTGCCCCCAGGCTAGCATAAGGGCCGCCGAAGGCGGGCCTTGCAGCTAGTATAGTATAGTATATGTTTATTAAACACAGGGAAAAAATTGTTTTCTTTATTTAAACTATTTTAAGGGATAATCTCTCTTAGGTAGATGGTAATGGAGGGCTGGGATGGCCAATCAGATGACAGGAACTTTCAGTGCCAGTCATCTGATTGGCCATTCCAGCCACTCCATTTACTATCTACCTTGGTTAGCATTTACTTTGCGTCATGCAACCGGCCCTTAGAGATGTAGACTATTGTTAAGTGAAAATTTAGGTAGGGTAGTCTCTATTGACATACGTTTTTTTTTTATTTGATAGAGTTTATCCAACAAATTGAAAAACTTGAGTGAAGGTGAATTAGAATTAAGAATGAAATGGGCAACAGCTAATGAAACAGCCGAAGGATTAGATCGTGAATTAGGAGAACAAGAGGAGAAATTGGACCGAGCAAAAGGCGTTTTAAAACACGCCATTAAGCAAATTCGACCAGCCGCTCAATCGAAAACCCCGACGCTATATGAGGTGGAAATAATTACTTATGTGTATATCTGCAAATAAATGAGTCTCATTTTGAATTTCGTTTTTGTTTTAGCTTGAATTAGATGTTCGAGAAATAATTGAACAGAAAGACAGTGCATTGCAATTACTAGCAGAATTAGCTGCGAGAATGGCGGAAACTCAACCTGTTATAACTCAATATTTAGCGGAACATAATTTTAAATTGCCAGATATTGATATCCCAAGTTTCGCAGTAAAAAAATCGGTAAAAAATTATCTTATAATTGGGACATTTTTCTTTTTCATAGAATATATGGAAGCATGAAAACTCGGTTACCTTCAAAAAGATTTTAAATTTTTTTTAATTAATAAGGTGGAACAAAAAGGTCCTTTTTAAAATTTTTTTATTTTGTATTTGTAATACTAGTGGCCAAAATTTGCATTTTAGGTTCATAAATAAAGAACAAAATTTTTTGAAAAATGTTTTTCATATTTTCTTCTGCAGGTATTTGTACAAAATGTAGTTGTAAGACAAGAAAATGAAATTTTGTATGCCTTTTTTTACATCAATTAACATTTATTTTGCGGTATTACAATAACAATTGATTGCTTTTACAAACAAAAAAAACAAAAAAAAATATAAGAATTTAGCCAAACCTCTTAATTTATGAAACTTTATCGTTCTTGCGGCACCTCAAGATATGCTCACCATCACATGAAGATTCAAAAGTGATGTGAGGCCAGAAATATAAAATATTCAAATTGCTCTAACTCCAGACCATTTGAAGATAAAATAGTAAATTTATATATCATTTTAAAGGGAATTGAATACTCTACAACCTCTTTCAGTGAACTTTTACTGTAAAACGAATGGCTGAGGTGCTAGAGATAAAAGTTTGACGAAAAATTTAGGAAATTTTATTTTTTTCATACATTAACGATTTCGTGAGCTAATATCTCAAAAACCATAAGAAATAGAGAGAAATTAAATATGGGCAAACTTGTAGAAAATTTTATTAGCTTTGATTTTGATAAGAATAATTTTTTCCCTACGACCCACCATTTTTGGGATATAAGCAAAAACCCAAAAAACGGGTCATTTCCACCCCCTCAGACCCCTAAACCCGATAGCTAGGACTGGGGACTTTTAGTATTTTTACCTCCTAACTTCTCCAAACACATTCCATAAGAAAAAAATTCTCTCTTCTTCATTGTTTTCTATAATCCATTCGTTGACTGGACTATAAGTAGAATTAAATAGAATAAGTTTTTTATATTTATTTCCCTTTAAAATCACACTGAAGAGAGCAGAATAACTGGCATTTTTGGATGATTTTTGAACTTGCGCGACGTTTTGAAATGATTTAACTTAAAATAATGAAAAATTCCACATATTCTTAAATTCTCTCTTTATCGACAACAAACAAGAAACATTTGATATCTCAAGTATTTTGCAATTTATAAAAGGTACGGTATGTGGTCAGACTCGAACTTGGTCGGCTTAATTTTTAATTTTGTTTAATATTTGACTCTTACACCTTTATTTTAAAATAATTAAGCAATCAGGAATTTACATAAATGTTGTTTTACAAGTTCATTCTCTACTATTAGGTATTTAAGTCCACACTCAGTATTACAAGTACCTACATTTTTTATTACTTTACAATACAGGGTATGGTCAAGTAGTGTGCATGAAAAGTGTTTTTTTTCCCTTCTTTTTTTCGAAATATCCCAAAAACGGCTGAAACTATTTTGATTAAAAAAATTGAGCGAAACCAAGGAATTTCGCTCTACAAAAAAGCCCTAATAAGTGAACATCGAAAAAATTATATTTTTCGAGATAATAATTGTTTTGTCAAAATGTTTGTTAGTCTGTTAGTTAGGTAGTCTGTGCGTTACCAAATTTTTGTGGACGAGCTAGCTCAAAAACTAGTGTGAATATCAAAACCAAATTTCACACGTAGTTTTGGTGGACTGGGATTAAGAGCTGATTAGATTTTAGTGCATATCGACCAAAAATTAAGGGGGTGGAGGGGGGGGGGTTAAAAATTAAAAATCTAGGCCATTTGAGCAAACTCAACCAAATTTTGTATACATAATCAGTGGGACCCCAGAAGACTAAAAATGCAAAAACTAAGGGCAACAAATTTTGTATACATAATCAGTGGGACCCCAAAAGTCTAAAAATGCAATAACTAAGCGCCCAAAATGGTGGGGGGTCAAAAAATGAAAATCTAGGCCCTTATATCAAACTCAAACAAATTTTGTATACATAATCAGTGGGCACACAGTAATCTAAAAATGCAAAAACTAACCGCCCAAAATCGGGGAGGAGGATCAAAAAATGAAAATATAGGTTCATGTACCAAACTCAACCAAATTTTGTATACATAATCATTGGGACCTCAGGTTGTATGGTAAAGTCAAGTGGATGGCCACATCAGCACACGTCAGCTTATTTATTTATTTATTTACATAGATAAGAATAAAAACAAAGAATTTATAATAATAAGTAAATAATTATTTTAGCCATTTACCTGCTCTTACTCATCCAGTGTAATTGATACCACAAGTACCGTTGGGGGAAGTGCAGCTTCCACAAGAAGTGATACAAGCGGTACAGACGCCAGTGTCTCTGTGATTAATATTCATGATTATCCACAACCAAAACCAAGTATTTATTTTATAAATGTAATTAAAAATTATAGATCTTAATAATTATTCTTTTTTTCTTTTGTGTTAGGAGTGTGTGATTGTGAAAGTCCAAAATCAATTTGTTCTTCAAGAAGTAGCACACCATCAATTGTTAACATTGGCGATTTACCATTTCCTAAACGTAAGCAATTCAATTCATTTTATTTCTATTCGGTAGATATTTAAGCTGTAGATATGAATTAGCATTTCTAAAATGAAGCTTAAGTTTTTATTTTTAATTTAATTCACTGACTTATATTGGATACTGTCAAAATAGCCATTTTCATATGATTTTTGTACTAGCCTAATTTCTATCAAATACTTGATTAGTCCATGCAAATTACGATTTTAACAGAAAATAATTCCCGGTAAAGATTTTATTGATGGAATACCTTTATTGGTACTCCAATATTACTAACCTAAGTTTTTCCCCAAATCTGTGTTGTGGAAATTTTACTACGCGCCTCAAAATGAGTTTTTTTCAGTTTTTCTTGAATAACTCTAAAAAGGCTTATCAAATCAAAAAGATATCCAAACACACAAAGATTCAGTAGAACCGGTACTAGCGCCTGTCAAAAAAAGCCCCCGGAATCACTTTTAAATATCTCTAAAACTCATACTTTTTTCGATTTTTTCTCATTTTGACCATGAAGGAGCACGTTTTCGACAAAAGCCACTCTATACATTTTTAAACTAGATTAAATTTTCTACAATTTAAACAAAGTTTCATCTTAATTGGATAATGGTAACCCGTGCCGCAATGAAGTTGAAGTTTGCAGTTTTTTGCAAAAAATCGCAGTTTTTCCTTCATAAAATGAAAACCACTCATCCTAGAATCTTGATTTTTGTCTCATTCTCTAATCTCTTGTTGACTTGGGCGTTTACTTGGACCACTTTTTTGATAAAACTCTTATATTTATAGATATCCAGCATTTTCCATGACGCTTTTGAGGATTCGGATAATATCCTGTCCGGAAAATGTAGGATATCTATAAATTTAAGAGTTTTATAAATAAAGTGGCCCATGTAAACGTTCAATAATAAAACTTCCTAGAGAATGAGATAGAAATCAAGTTTCTAGGATTAGTGGTTTTCATTTTTATGAGAGAAAAACTGCCATTTTACACAAAAACTTCTAACTGCGGCACTGGTTACCATTATCCAATTAAGATGAAACTTTGTTTAAATTGCAGCAAATTGAATTTAGTTTAAAAATGTATAAAGTGGCCTTTGTCGAAAACCTGCTCCTTCATGGTCAAAATGGGAACAAATCGAAAAAAGTGCGAGTTTAAGGATGTTCATAAAGTGAATATTTTCGAGTCAAGCCGAGTAAAAATATGTTAGTAAGCAAATATAAAAAAGAATTTATCGTGCACTAAGCAGCAAGTTTTTGTACATATAACATTAGTTATAATATAAATTTACTTTATGATTAAATTATGTCACATTATCAGCCTATGAATCATCAATAATTTCACAAATAGCAAATAAATTCTATTCTGGTTTAAATAAATAATAATATATATTATAATATAGAGGTCAAGCCAAACCCCCAGGAAATTCCGGGAAAAGATTTTTCTAGGATCGTTTGGTATGGTGTGGATATGACAAATCTAAGTTTGCGACCTGTGTGGGGGACAACTTTTGGTGGCCGAAAAACCTCGAAATTTTCTGACTTTTTACACTTTTTAGCTTATAACTCAATTTTGGTAAATAACCGTTCTACCGTAAATTAAAGAGGGTAAAATTTCGCGTCGATTGAAAAAAAGAAATACAAAATTGGTCCAGTAGTTCAATTTTTAATGGGGATTCAAAAATCAGCTCCCAGGATATCACAAAAACTCGTACTTTTTTCGATTTTTTCCCACTTTGACCATGAAGGAACACGTTTTCGACAAATACCATTTTATACATTTTTAAACTAGAATAAATTTGCTACAATTCAAACAAAGTTTCATCTTAATTGGATAATGGTAACCTGTGTCGCAATGAGGTTAAAGTTTTGAAAAACAGAAATTTTGTTGGCTTAAACGTTTACTTGAATCACTTTTTTGATAAAATTCTTAGATTTATAGATATCCAGCATTTTCCATAACAGGAAATGATCCATTGTTTCAAAAAATCGCAGTTTTTCCTTCATAAAATAAAAACCACTCATCTTAGAAATTTGATTTCTATCTCATTCTTTAGGAAATATTGTTGACTTGAACGTTTACTAGGACAACATTTTTGATAAAACTCTTAGATTTATAGATATCCTACATTTTCCGGACAGCGTTAGTAAAATAATATTTTAGTTGAGTTTAACAACCAACTTTAGTAAACTATCTTTTTAACCGACTTCAAAAAAGGAGGAGGTTCTCTATTCGACTGATTTTTTTTTGTGTCTATGTTACCTCATATCTCCGCCAATTGTGAACAGATTTTGAAAAAAAAATTTGCATTGGGTTCAGTCTAGCTTCCGATTGGTCCCGTTTTTACTTTATCCAATGCAAAGCATGGGTAAAGTATTGTAATCGCTCTCGGGGCAAGCGTGGCTTCAAAGGGTCCTCAGGTAAAGACTACGGAACCCATGGACTCAATTAAAGTCACAAATTGTAGTATTCAATTAGGTTGAATATTAGCACGTGACGGTTTTGCCAAAAATTACATGGGGTCTCGTCGAGAGGCCAAAAAGTGCGATTTTTTCATTTAGTGCGTGCGGATGGATGGATGTATGTATGGATGTATGTATGGATGGATGTATGTATGGATGGATGTATGTTATCGCTTTTTTGGCCCACGATTTTTTCCACACCGTTGCACCGATTGAAATGAAATTGAAAACCTACCATTAGTTTAACAAAATGAAGCGCTGATTAGTTTTTGGTACATATCGGCCCACAAACATTAGTACTTTATTTCAGTACTTTTTTAGTTTTTTCTAAATATCTTGAAAATGACTTAACCAATTTTGATGAAATTTAATATCCTAATTAAGTACCTTGGGGACCACAAAAAAGGTTAAATAAAGTTTTTAGTAAAATTATATTTTAAAGTACTTTACTCTAGAGTTAGATGGTACTTTTTTAATTTTTTAAATTCTTTAAAATTTATTCATTTGAAAGTTTTAATATAGCTCATTTAGCCTTGCTTAAGTAAGAATGGATAGGCTTCTCTCTGTGAAATGCTAAAAATTTGGAAGGAATTTTTATGAGTAACCATAGCAACTGCGTTGTTTTCTTATCCGTTACCTTTGCTGAAGACAGAGAAATCGATTTTAAACCAAAAATAGCGATTGATTCTCATCTAGTACTTGAGGAATAATCATTCTATATTGGATTTTTGACGTTTCGGTTTTTATTAGTAACCATTGCTGAAGACATAGAGAAATCAACTTTAAACCAAAAATAGCGATTGATTCTCATTTAGTAGTTGAGGAATAATCATTCTATATTGGATTTTTGACGTTTCGGTTTTTATTGGTAACCATTGCTGAAGACAGAGAAATCGATTTTAAACCAAAAATAGCGATTGATTCTCATCTAGTACTTGAGGAATAATCATTCTATATTGGATTTTTGACGTTTCGGTTTTTATTAGTAACCATTGCTGAAGACATGGAGGAATCGACTTAAAATCAAAAATAGCGATTGATTCTCATCTAATACTTGAGAAATATCCATTCTATATTGGATTTTTGACGTTTCGGTTTTTATTAGTAACCATTCCTGAAGACATAGAGAAAACAACTTTAAACCAAAAATAGCGATTGATTCTCATCTAGTACTTGAGGAATAATCATTCTATATTGGATTTTTGACGTTTTGGTTTTTATTGGTAACCATTGCTGAAGAAATAGAGGAATCGACTTAAAATCAAAAATAGCGATTGATTCTCATCTAATACTTGAGGAATAACAATTCTACATTAGGTTTTTGACGTTTCGATTATTATTGGTAACCATTGCTGAAGACATGGAGGAATCGACTTAAAATCAAAAATAACGATCGATTCTTATCTAATACTAGAGGAATAACCTTTATTGCATTCCATTTTTGATGTTTTGACTATTAATGGAAACCTCTACTGAAAATGTTGAAGAATCGACTTAAAATCAAAAAGACTAAATTCTTTTTGGTAAACAACTCAAGCTTATTCCTCGACTCTTAAATGAGAATTATTTTTGAATTAATTTCAATATGAACTACAAATTGCAAGTGATATCTGATTAATAATAAAGGAACAAACATATTAATATTTCAAATGAATTTGGATAAAGTTTAGCAACGATCCGTTGCAGTTTTTTTCCATTGGTATTAGACCTTTTTTGTTAGGTTTGTTCAGGCCTAACTTCTTTGTTTATGAACCGATTTCGATGATTCTTTTGTTATTGGAAAGGGGGTATCTTAGGGATGGTGCCATATTAATTTGGTCAAGTTCTGATGATATGATCAACGACGAAATAACGTAAATCTCCAATTCTTATGAGCAAATAATCGAAATTATGATAAATAAAATCTTTTATAAAAAAATCTTATACACTCATTTAAAACCCGCAAACGTTTCGAGATAATTTCTATATTTGTGAATTGAATTTTATTATCATTTTCTGATTCATTCGCCTGACGCTTTCTCTTACGAGATGCATGCAAGGTATTATATTAAGTCAGTATTAATAACATCACTAAAAAGAGAAAAATAAAAATAATTTTATAAAAAATAAAAAAAACCGACTTCAAAAAACTTAAATGCAACAAATAAAATAATAATAACTTAAAAATAAAATAAAATCCACTAAAAGGTATAAAATAATTTTTTACAACTAAACGACGAAATATTAACATGAAATTACTTTTTGAAGTCGGTGCCAAACATATACATTTTATGAATCGCACTTGGCGGATCTTACTTAGTACGTTTGGCGGGTACACTCGCTTATAGGTATAGTTTGTTTGGCACCGACATCAAAAAGTAATTTCATGTTAATATTTCGTCGTTTAGTTGTAACTAAATAAGATCATTATTTTATACCTTTTAGTGGATTTTATTTTAAAGTTATTATTATTTTATTTGTTGAATTTAAGTTTTTTGAAGTCGGTTTTTTTTAAATTATTTTAGTTGAGTAGTGAGTCAATAAATCGAGTATGCCTTATCAGGTAGCTCACAAGTGGACCAGGGACCTGATTTTTTTTACTTTCTTAAATGGTAGGGACAAGTTTTCTCCTTTACCGTTAATCGGAGAACGTAGTATAGATATAATTGTCAGGCCTTACACAGCTAATAAAAGGAATGATTTAATAGGTAGTTAGTTTTTAGCAGTAACGGAACACAATCTTTATATATAAAATTAAGCTTTTGTCTGTACAGTGGTCCAAATCGCCTCAAATTTTGGATGGACACGTTTCAAACAAAGTTTTCAAAGAAAACACCTTCAACAAAATTCCTTTCTGTCTGTCTGTCCGCGGTGTTTTGTCTCCAGTGGGCATAAAAACGCCTGGAGATATTCTTATGAAATTTTGTAAAAATGGCGCAAGATTCTAAAGCAGAAGACACTGAAATACTTCTTTAAATTAAAAAAAAAACTAAAAAACATGCTTCTAAAAAGTACAAAGTAATGTAATACTTAATCAAAAAGTGTAGCTGTTTTTGAGATATTTCAAAAAAACACCATTTTTTCATGCACGATTTTAATACATGACCCTGTGGCAACATTTCTTTTTGTTTTAGATGATACTTTATGTGGAGAATTGGTACGAGGACAAAATTTAAAATCAAAGAAGAAAAAGAAACTAGAAAAGGGTCAAAATCTACGCAAGAAAAAGATAAAAATAAATAATTTTAAAATTAAATTCGAATAAAAAACAAATAAAATAAATAAATATAAACTATTACTTATTTATAAGTAATATTTTAATTAAAATCAATTGTATATTATTATGAAATAAGTTTAAATTAAGAAATCTTTTTACTTACATTTTAAATAAATAAATATTTCACCATGAAGTTGAGCTAGAATGCTGAAATTTTTTTGGAGAGTAATCACATTTTTTATTAGGTCACCAAGTAAGGTATAAGAATCATTTAGCATGAAAATTATATTTTCAGTAGAAACTATTTGATTAATAGAAAAAATTCACCATGAAAACCTGGCCCGTTATATTTTATTTATCCATTTGGTTATTTCTAAGGTTTGTGAAAATATTTATCTCCAAATGTTTTAATTTGATTTTCTCTGAATAACGAACCAAAATTTTTTTTCTTTTGTGTGTGTAAATATACATCTCAATGAATAATTTAGGCTGGTAGTTTTTGAATTATTTCCTAAATATATTTTTAATAAAATAAAAAAATAAAAAGCACTTCAACCACCATTCTTGATTAATCTGCTTTTGTGCTCGAGATTATTCTTACAAAAAAAAAAAATCAGTCCAAATTTAATTGAAAAGTTTTTGTTTTTCCGAGAGTAGCAGAGTTGTTGATTCACAAAGAGAAACAAAGAGGTTATCCTCTGCTTGATGCAAATAAACATACACACATATATATCGAAATTATATATCTGTATATATATATTATTTATTTGTTTGAAACTATAGTTTCGAAGACTTGGTCTTCATCATCACTCTTTTTTTAATTATAAATGTTATTCATGGAGTCAATACGGTATGGATACTGAAAATTTTCGATCTTTACTTAGCTAAGGGCCAGTTAAAATCGATATTTATTGAAATTAAAACATGTACATATTTAAATAATTATTCTAAACGCATTTATTTGACTTTATAAATTCCTCTTTTATTTATAGGGATGGGAGCAGAAATTTTTGTGTGATATCCGAAAACTCGTACGGTTAGAGAATCCTTTTCTTTTGGCCATCTCCATCCAAATTGTCCACATTTTTCCATTACACTTACTAATGCATTATCGTCATACATTTCTTTTACAATTCCGGGGTACTTATCGACCATATATTTGACGAGTACGTAGTCATTCATGTTGATTTGCAGATCTTCTATAATTTCGATATATAAGTGTGTATGTTTATTTGCATCAAGCAGGGGACAACCTCTGTTTCTCTTTGTCAGTCCAAATTATTTATCGATATGAAAAATTGTGTCTATTTCACTATTCTCAACTTTTACCCCATGATTTTAGTTGTGCCCTAACCCCCTTCTAAAAACTGTTAAATAATGAAAATTAAAAATCTATTTGCATAATATTGGGTGTTAAATTTCATTATCAGAATGTATTTTTTGTTGATGTCCGTCTTTTTTAGATAAAATATTATTTTTTTCCAACTTTAGTTCATGATTCTACACATTTCTTTATAATAAATATATTGATAGAGTTGAACATTTTTAATGAGCTCTTATTTATTCCAAAGATATTTTATTAATAATCAAGATATATCGAAATCATCCCAAATATGACCAAATTTTTAGGTATTTAATCCAAATATATTATATACTTGAGTGATCTATTTTATTCTATTAGATATCTCTTAATATTATTATTATTATTATTATTTACTATTAATGAATGTCTTGTTTACTTCTAGTGAAACCTCTTATTATATCTAAACGAATGTTTAATTAATAACAGTAAATGACTGTAGATTTTCACAGTGAATGAAATAAAATACTCAAAGAGATTTATACAAACTCAGTATATTTCGGATTATTAGTCCATCATCAGGAGTTTGCAGATTAAAAACTCTTTTAAATCTGTATAACTCCTGATGATGGACTAATAATCCGAAATATATTGAGTTTGTATAAACCTCTTTGAGTTTTATTTCATTCCCTGTGGAACTACACCCTTTACATTATTAATTAACATCATGTTTCACCTAGAACCTACACCACTTTCCCTAAATAAAATAAACGAATGTTTTTTTTATCATAAAACGACTTAGATTTTCTGCAAATAGTGATATCTTAATAATTAAGATATTAAATTGAAAGTTTTTGATAATTCCACCAAAAGACACACTCTTTATTGTCTCCTTCAATTAAGATATTTTTAAAAAAATTGACAAAAATTTTGTTTAGATTATTAATTGTTTTTTTTTAAATTTTAAAACCCACTATAAGATTATAAGAAATATTAATATATATTAAAATTATTATTATACCTTATAAAAATAGAAAATTAAATTAAATTAAATTAATTTTTTATTAATTCAACTGAATAATTAAATTAAATATTTATATAATTCATTTGAATATAGATTCTGCATCAAATGTATATAAATGATATAAGCTTGAATATTTTTTATTATAAATAAAAAATATTCAAGTTTATATAATTTCTTGTCGTAATTACATATTATTCCATTTAAATACCCAACTATTAAATTTAACTATTCCACTATTTTACTCAAATAACAATATTTTCATAATTTACTTATTGGTGCTTGGTTCAAATAGCGGCATCTTAACTATTAATATATCTAGAGTTGGTCCAAAAATATGAGAATACTTAAAATACGTATATCATTTATTCATATTGAACAGAGATCGATTTTGCCATAATTGACTTCACCATCTATTCATATGAAATATAATTTCTTAACTATGAATAAATCATTTTTTTTTCAGTGTAGAAAGTAATTTTACTTTATCTAGGAAAAAATACGAATATCACTTTTTTATGTCATTAGATTTAGAAAAAAACTACGTAGAGTGGTTTGGGTTTCGTTCTTCAAGATGATTATTTATTTAGATACGACCGAGGGGTGAACCGCGACCTAATATGCTGTACACCTACTTCCACTTGTACTTCCAAATATTTCCAAGTACTTCTAAATATTTCCAGGAACTTCCAAATAATTCCTTATATTTCCAAGTACTTTCAAATATTTCCAAGCACTTCCAAATATTTCCAAGTACTTCCAAAGAGGTGTACACCTACTTCCAATCGTGGATCACACCTCGGATACGACGCTCAAAATGTTTAAATTTTTTCCACTAAATATACGAATATGTTACAAAAAGATCAAAATCAAAAACAAACTTCAGCAAGATTTCAATAATTGTATAATATATTATGAGTTTTATTTTAAAACTCACTCCCAAAAATTATGTTTCTACTTCAATTATTAAAATTTTAAATCGTTTTTTTACTCCACTGATGGTAAAATTGACGAATTATTCCAACATTCATCATAATAATGATTAATTACCATAACTTTTTCTCGCACCCCCAAGAATGTTTTTCGCACTCTCAGGGTTTGGGAAACCCTGCTCTAAAATACCACTTAAATTTTTTAATTTGTGCCTTCTCATCCTCAGATTTTTCACTAGTCCTCGTTACTCAAATTCTCCGCATTATTTGCAATTTTATCTAGTTATTTAATCTTCAAAATTCTTATGTGGCATCACATTTTACATATACTATATTGTATTTTTATTAATATTTTTTAAACGATGATTTTCAAATGATTTTGACTTGCAAGGTATTACAACTTCTTTCATTCTTATCATTAATAAATGAACAAAAATGAAAAATAAATAACTAGAAAAAAAAATACAGTCTATCTAATATATATAAAATTAAGGTTTTGTCTGTACATTGCTCCAAATCACGCCAAATTTTGGTTGCACACATTTCAAGAAAAGTTATGAACGAAAACACCCTCAACAAAATTCCTGTCTGTATGTTTCCGTGGTTTCCACGAAAAGTTGCTCACGATTCACGTAAAAACGGCTGAAGGGATTATTATGAAATTTCATATTTGCATCAGATGTCTTCTAACTTACGTTTATAGTTATATAACGTTTTGATATTTTATCCCCAAAAGGGGATTGGGGGGGGGGTGCACGATTGAAAATGATCAAATAACTCCTAAACTATTAACCCTATGGCAAATTTTATTATAAGCAAAGTTGTAGGGGATGTGATTTCTGACAACTTTTGTTTAAAAAAATTCCTCCCAAAAACCACCCAAAAAAGGGGGGGGGAGGGTGAAAAAATGTAAATTCTTGCCCTTGGAGCAAACTCAACCAAATTTTGTATACATAATCGGTGGGCCTCTAGAAGGCTAGAAATGTAAAAACTAACCACCCAAAATGGGGGGGGGGAGAGGGGTCAAAACATCTAGTTATGAATAAAATAAATCTTTTGTTGACGAGCAGAGCTACAGCTGATGAAGAAGCACCGGTACTAGAAAATGCATTAGTCGAATCAGCTTATCAGCCAGATGAGTTAGTTCCATGTACATGTGGCGTTTTTCTGAGCGGACAATTTATTAGAGGATCTGCTGATCCACCTAAAGGCAACGCTGCCTTAATGCACGAGCTAGAAGACACATTTCCTTGTACATTACTTGGTAATAAGCAGTGTACCAACAAATGTCTTGATATTGTATGTTTTCATTTATTTGTTTTCTAAAATAGACTTAAAAACACAAAATAAATATAAATTTCAATTTACAGATTGTAAAACATTTGCCTAATAGTCCACAAATTCTTTGCGGTTCAATTGATCGAGATTGTCACAAAGAGCGGGTAAGCATTTTTATTCTCAATAAATAATTTAAATTTTGAACTATATTTAAGCACCTCCCAATTAATCTCATTACTCAAAGCCATTACAGAACCGTGAAAATTAATAAAGAAAGAATTAAAACTAATGTAATTTTATCTTTATTTAAACATGAAGGCAATAAGCAGTGTGTTAGGCGTTAGGGGATTAGTTTCTCAGTTAGTTAGTCAAGAGCCTCGCTTCGGTCACATGAAAAGTTCGAACCCGGCTGATCCTTTTGTCTATAATAAAAGTAGTGGCGTTGGCTACGCCCCCTAGACTCCGGTGTCCCCCAACCCCACCCCCAGTACGCCACAGGTTTAATAAAAACCCCTCCGAAGCCAGCTTTCTAGTATTTTTGTTTGAAAATTTTAGATTTAACGTCTGAAACAGACATACCGAGATTGAAAGGGTTCTTTTCATCGAACAATTCTCCAATAATTGAGAAGAGGCGACTGTGGATCAGTGGTCAGAGTGTCAGGCCGCTGTCCTGAAGTATGCTGGTTCGAGACTGAGTCTAGGCAGATATTTACACTCACTCTATTTTTCTTTCTATGTGATAGCTTAAGGAGCCCAAAGGCTCATCACTACCCCCTGTCCCTGAATTGAATTTAACTAACATTGGAGGGTTATTAAGAATCACTTAGCTACTTTTGACGATTAATTAATCCCCAAAGGCATTGCCCGTGTACACCGCGTGGAGGTGGATTCGTTCAATTTGGTTCTAGCTATATCTAAGAAAATATTAAATATACCTATTTACAGTTTGCTTTGTGAGTGGCCTGGTTCTAGTAACCAGAGTAGCAGATATTTACAGTAGCTTCCTCTTGGAAAGCTATGGCAAACTACCGAGAGTATAATTGCCTAGTCAACCTCTCCAAACTAGCCGTTCGGAACCAGCGTTAAAAATTAGGTCCCGTATATCTGTGTAAAAACAGCTAAACACACTCAGCACAGGTATATGTGGAGAGGTGCCGAAACATCAGGGAGACCTGATATGGCACTTAAAGAAGAAGAATCAAGAAAACCGGGCCTGCAGAAGGGATTCAACTAATTCTCAGCCCTTTCTCATCAGGCCTGTTCTGTAACTCTTGGAAATCTATAGGCAGTCCCAAATATATTAATCAAAGAAAAAAAAAGAAAAATTTTGTGAGACTAACTAAATAATTATAAAAGATTAAAAAAAAGTACTTGCAAATGAAAGTTCTTTGTAAGAAAGAGATCAGCAGAAGACGAGCAAGTTTCTTGCTAATATTATTATTGTTTATAAATATTGTTTTAAAGAATTGAACAAGGACTTGAAGTATGGGTTCAAATAAATGAAATATACTTTATAATTATTTTATATTAATGATTACACTTTTATTCATAATATTAATACTATTTGATGATCAACAACAAAATTCGTTTAAAATTAAATTAAAATACATTATTAACCCAATTTTGGACTTTTAAATTATTTTCATTAATATATACTATCACAAAATAAGAAATCCACATTAATATGTTCGCATTGTTTGGTTGTTTTGTTTCAGGCCTATTTGTTTGTTAAGAATTGTAAAAATAAATGGATAAATTCTAATTTATCAGCTGGACGAGAATACTGTTGTAAAGATGGCATCCCATACAAATGTCCAATAATTTAGGATTCGTATTTTTAAATAAAAATTTATTAACAATAACAAATAAAAATGAATTTAACGGTAATGTATTATTATTTGATCTAGAAATATTGTATACATTGAAATCTAAGCAGAAAAATTGTTAAATAAAATTTTAAAATGGATGTATGTATATATAATTTCTATGAAGATATTTTATCATTTCAATTTGGTAAACCAAATGGAATATTTGTATGATTGATTTTGATATTTTGATGTTTATTTTAGTAAAAACAATAAATATATTTTTTTTTAATTGCTCAAAAAACAAAAATGTTATTTTATAATATTATATTAGAGCACAGAGCTTTTGAGAATATAGCACATTTCCTACTAAATATTTTCATATACTCATATATAATTTACTTTTTAAAATCATTTTTTTTAAAATTCTAATTTCAAATTTATTCTTGGACTTTTTAATTCATATTATTAAGAATATAGACTGTAAGTTTTTAATCATTTACATTATTCTTAGGGCCAGTTTCATAAAAAAAAATCCTCGGCTTAGGGACAGTTATATGTCCGATGGTAAACTCTTTCTTAAACGTTGGCAAAGGGTAAAATCTGTGGGGTTGGCAAATCAGATGAAAGTGCCTGTCATCCGATTGGCCATCCCACCCGGCACAAGGTGAATTTTAAGGTTTTACCCTTTGGCAACGTTTAAAAAGAGTTTACCAACCGACATACAACTGGCCCTTACTCAACTCAAGGTTGAGAGTTACCCTGGAGTTCCAAACAATATGAATTTCATAAAACAAAATAGGGTCGAATTAGCTCACCCTGAGTCAAGATTAAGAAAATAGGTTGGCAACGCGAAATTCCCTGCATTTTAGTTATTTTTAGAAAAAAAAAACAATTACGTTTAAATTTTTTTGTTTTGTATTCATTAAATAAATGAATGTCTTGTATTCTTTTATTATTTAAAAAAAAATCAAAAAATTTTTTTTTTATTTAATCATATAAAAATAAAGTGGTAAAAAAAGTAAGTATAAAGATACAACAAAACTGAGACAAATCATGTAATTTTAAAAATTTGAAATGTAATGAATAATTGAATAAATTTTAGATAGAATATGGACCAATCTTCAATTAAGAGTAAAAGAGCTCCCAATTTCAGAATAGAAGAGGAGAACATCTAGTTTTTCTCGTTAATAAATAGAAAGATGTGTTGAAATCTAAGCTTTCAGATTCTGATGCTAATTTAAAGAAAAAAAATATGGGATGATTTGGCATCAGAATTTAATGCTGACTTCAATCGTTTCCGATCTAATTTTATTCTACGAAATAAATATACAAATTTTAACTATTTTATTAGAAATATCTGCTTTCTTCGATTTTAGTTTGAAATTTTTTTAATTTAAATAAATAATATAACGATTTGTTTTGAATTCTTTTGATTTGAAACTCTAACCTATAAAATGTTTTTCTAATGTAAATAAAAAGAGGGTTATCCCCAGGATAAAGATTAACCCATCAATTTCGGTGAGTAAAATATAGGGGGGTTAAGTTTGAGATCATCCCCTCTTTTTTTTATGAAACACATTTCGATAGGTAACCCCAGGATGTTCCCTAGCATAGGGTCATCCTGTTTTTATGAAATTGGCCCTTAATGATATAAACGTGATACCCGCAGTCTGTAAAAAAGACTTTAGTTCGAATCCCCTTTGCAGATTAACTTTTATTTTAAGAGTAGAAGATTTATGAGTCTTAGGGCGATTGCATATAGCAGGAGTTTGTAATGGGTTTTTTGACTCAAGTTCGAGGGTTAATACAAAAAAAAAATACAAAAGAGTGGGACAAAGTTGAGTTAAATAGGAAATTTCTTTTATGCATTACCAGAAAGCGTCATCGACCCCAAGAAACAAAGATGTTGTCCTCTGCTTGATGCGAATAAACATACACACATATATATCGAAATTATATATCTATATATATATTATTTATTTGTTTGAGACTATAGTTTCGAAGGCTTGGCCCTCCTCAGTCTTTTTAATTATAAATATTATTTTTCATTAGATCAGTATCGCGTGGATATTGAAATTTTACCTGAAGGTTTTTTTTTTACCAGAAATTCTACTTGACTATTCAGCTGGGAAAGAAGGAAATTTTTTTTTTCAATATTCACGCGATACTAATCCAATGGAAAATAATATTTATAATTAAAAAGACTGATGATGAGGGCCAAGCCTTCGAAACTATAGTCTCAAATAAATAATATATATACAGATATATAATTTCGATATATATGTTTGTATGTTTATTTGCATCAAGCAGAGGACAACCTTTTTGTTTATCTTTCTGAATCAACAACTCTGCTACTCTCGGCAAAACAAAAAAATTTTTCAATTAGACCCTGAGAAACTTCCCTTATTCTTTTTATAAGTAATCTGCCTTTAATTATAAATGAATTAAAAAGCCCAAGTATAAATTTGAAATTTTCGAATACTATTGTTCAAATGAAATTTCCTAATGGTTAGATATATGTTAGATAATCATAGCTATATATTTATCAATTCACATAGATCATTGAGTTTAAATTTTGTTGCAAGTTTCTCTAAAGATGAGACAATATTATTAGATATGTAAAAGGTTGAAGAATTTTTGTTATGTCAATTAAGTAGTTTTTTTTTTCTTTTAAATAAATAAAAATGAAATCAATTCAAAGACAAATTCGACTAGAATTAATAAACATTTTCGTTAGATTGACAGGTTTCTTTCATAAGTACTTATTAATAAAAAATACTTTTTATTAAAAAGATTAACACGAAAAATTATTTTAGAACAAAAAAGAAATTCAGGAAATTAATGAAAACTTTTGAATTCTAAGAATAAAAACATTTTAATTTGGACGCGCCACTCGTAGTTTAGCCTCTCCCTCCAGAACAATTCGATCTCCGCAAATGCATTTAAAATTGCATATAGTGATTTTTCTTGAATCGGTGATTTCAACAGTGATATCGACAGAATCACCTACATAACACGGAGCAGGAAATCTTAAATTTTGACTTAATACAAGAGTACCTTCTCCGGGTAATCGAGTCCCAATTACGGCCGAGACCAAGCCATTTAAAAATGCTCCGTGAACCCTTGGTCGTGTCGATGTCGAACTGTGGATTGGATTATGATCACCAGTTAAAGTAGAAAATGCATCCACATCTGCTTGATTGATCACTTTCTGGACAGTAACACGTTGTTCTGTTAATTGACAGGAATTGGATGCCCCTGTGGAGAGGTAGCGGAGAGGTAAGCTTTTCAAGCGCATCTTCTTTTGGGCAAGGGAAAATTCAAGTTTCGATAAGATTATATTTAAATGTTTGTTTTATCGGAACATAAATCTTGCAAAAAGATTTGAGCTATATTTTGCAAAATTTTATTTTCACTTTTAGCAAATTCACGGATATATTTAATATTGCTGTCAGAAGTTATTGCTGCAAAAAATTGTGATGGTTTAATTTATAGTGAATTATTTTATATATAAATTTAGCTAAACTGCGAAAAAATCGGGCCACCAATAAACTTTATTAAATGGTATATCATTTTTAATTTTTTACTTTACCAGGGTATGGTCAAGTATTGTAATCGAGCATGAAAAAAGTGTATTTTTCCTTCTTTTTTTCGAAATATCTCAAAAACGGCTGAAACTATTTTGATTAAAAAAATTGAGCGAAACCATGGCATTGCGCTCTACAAAAAAGGCCTTATAAACGAACATCGAAAAAATTATATTTTTCGAGATAATAATTGTTTTGTCAAAATGTCTGTTAGTTACCAAATTTTTGTGGACGAGCTAGCTCAAAAACTAGTGTGAATATCGAAACCAAATTGAGATTAAGAGCTGATTAGATTTTGGTGCTTATCGTCCCAAAATTAAGGGGGGGGGGTTAAAAATTAAAAATCTAGGCTATTTGAGCAAACTCAACCAAATTTTGTATACATAATCAGTAGGAGCCCAGAAGTCTAAAAATGTATATATTCAATCCCCCAGTCCAGCGCTCTTGATCTGTTAACACGTGTGTTAGGTGTTTGCAATTCTTTTTAATATGTTAATTATTTTTTAATATATTAATTAGAAAATTATTTAAAGTTTTTATTGGTGGATCGATTTTTTTGCACCGCAGTGTTTAATATTTCCATTTTTAACATACCAGATATGTTTTCTGGAGATACTAAAAATATTAAAGTCGTTATTGCAGGAATAATTATATCATCATCATTTGTAGATAAACAATTTGATATTAATTTTACACCTTCGCAATGTTCTATATATTCTTTATTTAGAGGATCTGAAAAAAATTATAAGAGATAAAGAATTAGTGATATCAGTCTATTGCGTAATGAGAATAAAAGAAAGTTTTTTTCGTAAGAATCTTAATTTTAATAAAATTATTCAAATTTTCTTAAATATACCAGGATGATTCACAATGAATTCAAAAAACTTTGAGCAATTATTATTATTAATAATAGAGAGGTCATTTTAAGCAAAAAATGTTAGGTGAAAATAAGTCTTATTTCAATCCTTACAAAATTAGGGAAGTTAAAATTTTACTTAGAAATAATAGCATGTACTATGTACATACATTTAATATCTTATCTTCTTATTATATTAAACGAGCAATGTTTATATATATCCGGTCGGGTTCTCGAAAACGGCCCTAACGATTTGGATGAAATTCACGGGTTAGGAGGGTTTTGTGTTGGACATTCGATCTGTCACGGTCTCATCTTCGGCTAAGTTGTTTTTGATGGGTTTTTTGTTAATTGAAATAATTATTCACAGGTGGTTGTCTCGATAAAAATGTATAATTACATTTTTATTCAATTTCCTTTTAATAAATAATTGGTTTTTTAATTTTATATTCCACAATAAGATCATTATAATTATTATTATATATTAAAAGTTGGGAAATTTAATTGATTAAAAATCGAGTTTTAAATCCCACAAATATTAATTTGACAATTTAATTGATGAACTCAAAAATTGTTATTTAATTAAAAAAATAATTATACCGTATTTATTTATATACCTATATATACATAATCTGTGGGCCACTGAAGGCTAGAAATGCAAAAACTGGGTGAATGGGCGGAGGTGGGGGTAGATGTGGGGGTGCAGGAGGTGGGTTGCAGTGGTGGTGGGGGGATTCCATTCTAATGTTTTAAAAACAGTGTTGCTATCTAATGTAATTGTTAATATACTAAAGAAAGAAGGAAAAATTGTTTATGGACTGTACAAGATATTTTTTGAAATTTATGTTTCTGATGGTCTTCATTGGTAACGAAGATAACAAGAAATTAATAAGTTGTTATAGGAAATAAGGACAATAGCTTATGTAAATATTTTTTATTTTACGCCAACGTTTCGTCAACTTCATGACTTCCTCAGGGCTCACACAAATCAACTTCTTTGCATATTTATCATTTTATAAATATTCATTCTTAGCAAACACATATAGGCACAGTCAATGAATATTTATAAAATGACAAATATGCAAAGAAGTTAATTTGTTTGAGCCCTGAGGAAGTCAACAAAGTTGACGAAATGTTAGCATAAAATAAAAATATTTGCATAAGTTATTGTCCTTATTTCCCTACAACAACTTATTAATTTAATCGATGGACATAAATAATAAAAATAAAATTTAGAGGAATATGTGACATAACTATTTGAAGCCCTGAAAAAGTCGGCAAAGTCGACGAAAAGTTGGCTGATAATAAAAAAGTCACACATAAAAACTTGCCCTTATTTTCCTTACTTCTTCAGGGCTCAAACAAATTAACTTCTTTGAAATATTAGCCATTTTATTAATATTCATTCTTAGCAAACACATATAGGCCAGTCACTGAATATTTATAAAATGACAAATATGCAAAGAAGTTAATTTATTTGAGCTCTGAGGAAGTTCAACAAAGTTGACGAAACCTTGGCATAAAATAAAAAATATTTGCATAAGCTATTGTCCTTATTTCCCTACAACTTATTAATTTAATCGATGGACATAAATAATCAAAATAATAAAAAGATAATATAGACAAATGTATGGCATGACTATTTGAAGCCCTGAAGAAGTCGGCAAAGTCAACTGAAATCGTTCGTAGCTGATATATAAAAAAGTCACACATAAAAACTTGTCCTTATTTTCCTATTATAAACTTTCAAATTAATACAAATTATGGACGGAAATGATAATAATGTTTTAATATATATAGAAATTTGAAATTTCTAAATGTATAGATTAATAAGAAAAAGAATTCCATTCTAATGTTTTAAAAACAGTGTTGCCTCATTCTATTTCTGTTGTATTTAATGTAATTGTTAATATACTAAAGAAAAGAAGGAAAAATTGTTTTTGTGACTGTACAAAATATTTTTTGAAATTTATATTTCTGATGGTCTTCAATGGTAATTAAGATAAAAAGAAAATTAATAAGTTGTTGTAGGAAATAAGGACAAAGCTTATGCAAATATTTTTTATTTTATGCCAACGTTTCGTCAACTTTGTTGACTTCCTCAGGGCTCACACTAATTAACTTCTTTGAATATTTGTCATTTTATTAATATTCATTCTTAGCAAACACATATAGGCCAGTCACTGAATATTTATAAAATGACAAATATGCAAAGAACATAATTAATTTGAGCTCTTGAGGAAGTCAACAAAGTTGACGAAACGTTGGCATAAAATAAAAAATATTTGGATAAGTTATTGTCCTTATTTCCCAACAACAAATTATTAATTTAATCGATGGACATAAATAATCAAAATAATAAAAATAAAATTTAGACGAATGTGTGACATGACTATTTGAAGCCCTGAAAAAGTCGGCAAAGTCAACGAAACGTTGGCTGATAATAAAAAACTCACAAATAAAAACTTGTCCTTATTTCCCTATTATAAACTTTCAAATAAAATAAAAGAAAATGATTACATACCAAGGATAAGATTACAAATGCCACTCAATGCATACTGAACCAATTTTTTTTTCGTTTGGTTTATTTGCTCTAAAAAGATATCAATAATCCGTAGAGTTCGAAAATAAGGATAGTTTATAGGATCATAAGCGAAATTCGCTAAATTGGCCAAAACTTGTTCTTTAGCTTCTAAAAAAAATAAAGAATATATAAACACATTGAATAATTATTAGATAGCCTTGAGATACCCACCTTGAGAACATTTTGGATTTTCAAATTCGGAAATAAGCTCTTTTAAATAATCAAATCGGCAAGTGCCCCTGTGTCCTGTTCTCTTTTTTAATTGGTCAGGTGTACTAAACATTTGACCATGTTATGAAATAATGGAGAATTTTTGTTTTGGTCGTGAATTAATCTAGGAAAGTTCTGCCATGTTATATAGCTGTCAGAATTGCAAAGATAAACGATGCAATAAACATGTCTTCTAGATGGCATTGTTATGGTGCGGGAAATTCAAACCCTTCAATATACAAAGAATGGGTGGAATAAATCAATAAGCATGTCAAAGCAGGGCTTGCGTAAATTAATAGAAAATTTTATTTACTGGTAAACAGTAAAAAATAAATGTGTAAGTCTTATCCACATAAGGTCACGGGAGAAATGAAATTTCTTTAGCCGTAGATGTTATTGAAATAATTTAAATCTCCAAATTTTAATAAATTTTATTTGTCATGAAAGAATTGTGGATTTTAAGTTAATAATTTTTTTTTTTTTTTATAAATTTTATTAAACCAATTATTTTACATTATTTAATGTATACATTGTATTTTTGCTTCGATTCCGGAGATTACTTCTCCACCATCGAATGTCCTTATTTATCTTTAGTCCTTGTTTTTAATAAGAGGAAAAATCTAATTAGATAAAAAACGTCTTTTCCGATAATTATTTCAATTCCATTATTCCCCAATCAAGTCGATTGGTGAATATCAAGTTAATATTTTTTTTTTTTTTATAAATTTTATTAAACCAATTATTTTACATTTATTAATGTATACATTGTATTTTTGCTTCGATTCCGAAGATTACTTCTCCACCATCGAGTGTCCTTATTCATCTTTAGTCCTTATTTTTAATAAGAAGAAAAAACTAATTAAATAAAAAAACCTCTTTTCCGATAATTATTTCAATTCCATTATTCCACAATCAAGTCGATTGGTTAATTCCTCCCTCTTCTCCCTTCCTTCCTCGTTTTTATTCAGTTAATAATTTTATTATTAAACCAATTATTTTACATTAATTAATGTATACATTGTATTTTGCTTCGATTCCGGAGATAACTTCTCCACCATCGAGTGTCCTTATTTATCTTTAGTCCTTGTTTTTAATAAGAGGAAAAATCTAATTAGATAAAAAAACCTCTTTTCCGATAATTATTTCAATTCCATTATTCCCCAATCAAGTCGATTGGATCCTCCAGTTAATAATTTAAATTTCCTAATTTTAATAAATTTTATTTGTCATGAAACAATTGTAGGTTTTAAGATAATAATTTAATTTTTTGCAAGGAAATTTTCTCTGGAGAGAGAAGGACTGGTAGAAATTTTAATTGAATGTAATGGAAGGCAGCCCAGAGGTAGGAGGAAAGAAAAAATTAACACATATCAAATAAGGTGTAATTTATTGAATCTTTCCTCCTTTCCTTTCAAACCGAGGTTTCGGAGGATTTTTCCCTCCTTCTTCAGGGTTTCAAAGGGTCAATGAATGAAACAAATAAAATGTTTGTGAATGTTGTGGAGATAAAATGTTTCCTTCATCTCTCCACAACATTCACAAACATTTTATTTGTTTCATTCATTGACCCTTTGAAACCCTGAAGAAGGAGGGAAAATCCTCCGAAACGTCGGTTTGAAAGGAAAGGAGGAAGATTCCAATAAATTACACCTTATTTGATATGTGTTAATTTTTTCTTTCCTCACTACCCTGATATGGGCTGCCTTCCATTACATTCAATTATAATAATTTAAATTTCCTAATTTTAATATATATTATTTATCATAAAACATTACTTACTTACTTACTTACTTCCTGTGACCCAACAACATTTCCAATGTTTTAGCCTCCTCTATAATGCCTCGCCATGTTGTCCTATCCCGTACTATAGAGTTCTAATTTCCTTGATCACCTAACTCTTCAAGATCTCTGGCTATATTGTCCATCCATCTTTGCCGTGGTCTACCTGGTGGTCTTCTTCCTATCGGTTTTGCTTCGTAGATCCTGCTGATAGCTCGATCTTCATCAGCACGCACCACATGTCCCCACCCAAGCCAGCCTTCGTGATCTTATACAGCTCGTGATGTAAGGCTGCCCTGTTAATTCTCTCACTTCCCTTGCACTTCTAAACCTCCATTCGCCGGTAACACTATCTCTAATCATTCCGCTTATTCTTTACAAGATCTTGTTTTCGAAGGACATTAGATTTTTCTGATCAGATAGGGTCATGGTCCATGTCTCACACCCATAGAGCACCACCGGTCGAATAATGGCGATCATAAAACATTAGTGGGTTTTAAAATCTACTCTTATTAAACGAGCAAAAATTGCTTATATACAACGCCGTAACTAGGCAGGTGCAACAGGAGCACCCGCACAGGGCCCAGAGATCTAGGGGGCCCTAAAACGAAATTGTTAATTGAATTTTCTTTACAAATTTGTTTTACAAAACTTTTATTCGAGATTTTAAAACACAAATTTTTATATGATATCTATTTGAACTATAATTACTTTTTCCCCAAAAATATAGGGGCCCTAAAAATTTTTTTGCACAGGGCCCTAAAAAAGCTAGTTACGGCTCTGCTTATATATGTTACGGCTAATATGCAAATTTGGATAGTTTATAAACTAACCAAACCATTGGCTATTTTGATCGAAAACGCAATTTCCACTAAAATAGCAGCTAGTTTGCAAACTAACCAAGAGTCTTGGCTAATTTACTTGAAATTTTTGAGGAAACCAAAATAGCGGGTTAGTTTATAAACTATCCAATGCAGCCTGGCTAATATGAAAACCATAATTTCTAGTAACACAAAATAGCCAAACCTTTAGCTGGTTTATAAACTTGGTACTGTTCATGGAGTGCTGAAACAATTATTTTCACGAAATCAATTTGATTTATGCAAGCAAAATTTTTCTCTCTTGATGATGTCAAAAAAGACAGAAATAAGTATTAGGAGTGCTGTGGGAAAACTTTCCACACACAATGGAAAAGGCCATCAACGAGCAAGTTCTACGACACTTAGAGTCAAATAAATTTATCCACGATAGGCAATACGGCTTCAGGAAATTCCGGTCGACTGGTGACATCCTAGCATATGTAACTCATATCTGGAACAAAACCCTGGAGGCCGGGAATGAAACCCTCGCGGTAGCTTTAGACATTTCAAAAGCCTTCGATATGGTCTGGCACAAAAATCTTCTTGCCAAATTGACCTCCGTCGGCCTTGCACCGAAACTCTGTAAGTTGCTCGAAAGTTTTCTTTCAGACCGTAGTATTAAGGTTGTCATCGATGGAATATCATCTTCCCCTTCCACACCAACGCTGGAGTTCCTCAGGGATCGGTTATCTCCCCTACGCTTTTTCTTATCTATATCAACGACCTTCTAAACTTGCCCTCCAATCCGGTACATTGTTACGCAGATGACAGCACCCTACATAACGCCCCTGCATCGCATAAAAACCGTGCAGACATTGCCTCTTCAATTAATTTAGACTTGTGCAAACTTAAAAACTGGGGATCCCAAAACTTAGTTAACTTCAATGCAGGGAAAACTCAGTGTTGCCTTATTTCTAGGCGCGTCGACAGAAACCTCCCAAACATATCATTCGACTCAAACTCACTAGAATTCAGGGATAAAATTTCAATGCTAGGCGTAACTCTAGGGTCTGACCTTTCATGGAATGACCATATCTCAACCACTGCTAAAGCTGCAGCGCGCAAGCTTGGTCTCCTATTTAGGTCTAGACGCTGTTATACTCCCAGTCAACTTCTTATGCTGTATAAGGCTCAAATTCGTCCCTGTCTCGAATATGGCTCTCATCTGTGGAGGGTGCATCCAAGCATTCTCTTGCTACACTGGATGCAATTCAGAAGCGAGCAATTAAACTAATAGGAGACCCGGCTCTAACCAACTCACTCGACTCCCTGGCTCACCGAAGAACCGTTTCTGCCCTTTCCCTGTACTACAGATACTATCACGGTGTCTGTTCAGTCGAGCTGAAATCTCTTATCCCCCCTAATGCCCTCTTTACGAGAAACACGCGGTTTTCTAACGCTCAGCACCCCTTCGCTGTCAAATTGGATAAAAGTCGAACAAGCGCTTTCGCCAACTCTTTTATTCCTATGACCTCCAGAGACTGGAACTCGCTCCCTGCCACCATCTTTCCCGCGACTTATAACCTTAAGCTATTTAAGACCCGTATCCACAGATACCTTCGACCTCCGCCCAACCCATAAAATTCTTTCTTCTTCTTTTCACGATGGAGGGGCCAACCGAGGCCTTTAGGGGTTGCACCTTTTTGGTGTAACTCCTTCTCTCATCATTATCATTAAAAAAAAAAAACACAAGGGTATGTAAGGTGTCAATGTAAAAAACGCTGCATGAACAAAAAATGTAAATGCATTTCTATGGGATACATCTGTAACAGCAAAAGTCATAACAGTGAATCATCTTGCAATAAATAATTATCCTCTTGTTATTTTTTACCATGTATTTTATATAACTATCGTTGGTGCGCCCGCCATACACCCAAAAACATTTCTTACTATTAAAATATCTAAGTATATTGTACTTATTTGAAAATATTTTATTTTTTTAATAATAAAAAATTTAAATCAAAAGTTTGCATTTTATTCATCTCTAATTCATCAAATAAAAAAATGCCATGAACATTAAGCCGAGTTAGTTTATAATCTAGCCAAAGGTTTGGCTACTATTTTAGCTGCTATTTTAGTGGAAATTCGATCAAAATAGCCAATTGTTTGGTTAGTTTATAAACTATCCAGCTAGTTTATAAACTATCCAAATTTGCATATTAGCCGTAACATATATATATTTAATAATCAGTAGAGATTGTGGTGTTGGTGCAAGGTGAAACTTATACCTTAACTCGTAGTAAATCCATATTAAATAAAATATTTATTTACTCTTATCTTTATATATATATTTGTATATTTTTTCTATTTTAAAAACGGCTCTTAACGATTTTGATGAAACAAACTCTATTAACAAGTTTTGAGGATGAGAAAACGATCTGGCTAGCTCTGGACCTCATCAAAATTCATCTTAATTTAAGATATTATTGATAGATTAAAATGTCAATAAAAAGTTTGTTTACATTATTTTCAATTATCTTTTATTATTAATTGGTTTTTTAATTTAAAACACACTAATACTATATAACAAATATTATTATATATTAGAATTTGGCAATTTATTTGATTAAAAAACTCAATAAATTGTTATTTAATTAAAAAAAATAATTTTACGATATTTATTTATATACTTACATACACATGATCTGTGGGCCTCTAGAAGGCTAGAAATGCAAAAACTGGGTGCAGTGGTGGGGGTCCGGGGTGGGGCGAGGTGCGGAGTTTTTAAATTAAAAATAATATTTATACATATGTACTAGCTTTTAACTGAAGCAAAAAGTTACCGAGCATCGCTCGGTGGCTCGTGGTACTAATAATTTAAATTTCCTAATTTTAATTGTCATGAAATAATAGTGGGTTTTAAAAATAATTATTTCCCCTCTATTGAGTCATTTCCCCTTTATTGTAACAAAAAATAAAAAATCAAACAGATAGGTACTTACTTTAAAAAATTATTAGTAAAACCAGGATTTTTTGATCTTTCATTTAGTAATAGTTAAAATTAAAAAAATAATTTTTTGTCATCATCATCATTGAGTACACAGTCCTAAGACTGGCTTGACACAACCACCCGTCTCCACTTGACTCTGTCCCATTCCAGCTCTTTGACCTCCCTAAATGTCTCGCATACTATATTCCCAAAAATGTTAACGGATTTCTTAACTTTCGTTCAAATGAACTTCCGTTAACTTTGTTTTGCCGTCAAAAGTGAAGAAGCTTATGGAAGCAAAGATTGAAGAAGCTCTGCATAAAGAAAGAGACTCAAACGAAAAGGATAATGTTAGCATTAGTGGAAGTAGCAATAATGAAGATTTTTTTAGCAGTGTTATTCAGCCTGAATAAAGGGCCAAAGTCGACAAATTTCTGTAAAACAAAGCTCAGAATTTGGTCAGAACTTGGCTGGACTCAAAGTCAAAAGACTCTTTTAGAGATGCTGCATTTCTAGGAGAACCGGTTTTAATAGATTTGTTTATTAAATATAACACTGATATTCCGTCTAGCGCTGCAGTTGAACGCCTTTTTTCTACAGAAAAAGATGTTTTACAGGCGAAACGTTCATCCCTGTGGGATGACAATTTTAATATGCTAATGTTTATGATGGGAAACATCCAACTAATGCAAAATGATGATCAATAACTGATTGCTGTTTTTTGCAATAGGTGCATATGTTTCTGTGTTTTCTTCCTAAAAGCATTAAATACTTAATTTAACTAAATTACTTGTTTTATTTACCTCCAAAGCCAAGCTTCATCTATTATCTTTAATATACATATAGGTAATGCTTAAACATCAGTACCTAAAACTTTTAGGTGGTTAACTTTTAACGAATAACTTTAACTTGCGTTAAATTTGTGAAAAGTCAACACTTGAACAATTATCGAAGTTAACTTTTTGAGTAGCGGATTAACGATTAACGAAGTTAGCTTTCGAATTAACTATGCCCAACTCTGCGTATCAGTTATCAGTTATCATTTTCATATAGTGTTGTTTATTATTTTGTCTCTGAGATTTAAGGTAGTTGTTCCGCCAAATGGGTTTTCTTAGAATTTTTTTAAAATTTAAACAGATTATTATTTAAATACTTCTGCATCGATTGGTGGCAAAACGAAATTTATGAACAATATAGTTCCGGTGATATTAAATTTCAAAAATAGAGTTTTTCAGACTTTATACATTGCACTATACGGGATATCGGAAAATTTACATACATATTTAATTATAATTAAGAAACCCTTCTCACCATTTTTATAAAAAACTAAACCAACATTAAACAATAACCAATACATATTTTAAGACAATTTTGATTGATAGTTACAACACAGTTTCTGAGATAATAATGAAAAATGTATAAAAAAAAAATTTACACTAAAAACAATTTGGCAACAACGCATTTATTTAACCAGCGAAAGATGTATAAAGCGCGTATGCGCTAGATTTTTTCAAAATTATAATTTTCATAAGGTGTAACGTAGGCCTTGATTACATTTGTTAAAAAATAACAAAACGATTTTTATAGAAATTTTTTAATTTTTAAAATGTATTTTATCTGTCATTTTAATATAAAAATATTCAATCTCTTACAATGGTGCCAGATCTGTCAAACGAGCACGGGATTGGCTAGAATCGGTACATAAACAGCAAAAAGTTTTGGGCTTATGAATTATGAATCCTTATTGTCTGTTCTATATACTCTAGCATTAACTTTTTGCTAGTATTGTCGCGAAACAACTACCTTAAGCAGACACATTTCTATGAGGCTTGTAATTTAGCAAAAGATTTTTAAAATATGTTTCTATCTAAGAATTCTATTTACAAAATTTTTTTATATCATTAGATTTATAAATATATTCATATATCGGGTAAAAAGATATTAACACCTAATTGAAAAATTTCAATTTAAAAATAAAATATATATAGTATTAATAACTAGTGATTTTAATAATCAAAGTAATTTTGAAAAAATAAAGGTAATATAGGTATAGGTATTTGTAATTATAATATTTCATTTCATTTATAAATAATAATCAAACTATCTTAATTGATTTATGAAAGAAGAAAACCAATAAGGTATTTATAGTAAATGAAAAGAAAGTTTTATTTGAACACACGCACATGTTAACGTTTTACTTTGGGATGCATGAAATTTACCCAAGATATGTGTGTGTAAAATAAAAGTAAAGGCTGAGCAGCATCTTTGTAACTATACATACAAATCTAAAAATAAAAAGGAGAAGGCTAAATAAAATTTATTCAACATGCGCAGTTAAGGAGGTTCTTTCGTGACAATCCACACAAAAAGTTTTAGCCTCGTAACCACTCTATAAATATGAACGGAACTAAAATTTTAGGTTATGTTTTTTTAACGTGACTGTAGCACTCACACTACGAAATCTCTATATCGATACACACATACTTGCCGGATCGTTTCCAAGCCATTGGGCTTTATCCCCTCCACTAAAAATAATCGCCCAAATATGTTTGTTTTTTATCAAAACTATATGGTAAATAATTTCTATTTTTTTTTTAAGTTACTCCGAATATATTATTCTAACAAATATTAGTTTTTCATTAAGATGGTGAAAGTCCTTCAATGAAAAAAATCAAATAATGATCAAATCTAACCCTTTCCCTATCTACCCTATGTAAAAAATTTCATTTTTAATTGCAATTATTTAATGTTTGGTGTGCTAAATCGTTTTCAAATTTTAACTTATTATTTCAAGTTTCAAAGACTTCTTGAATTTTTGCATTTTTGAAAGAACTACCTTAAGTTATGATAGAGTTAAGTATGTTGCATAAATAAAATGCTCAGTAATGGAATACCTACATTAAATCAAAAATTTAATGAAGACGTAAAAAAATAATTTATTAGATTTATCTTTAGTTGAAATAAATATTAGAATATAAAATGACCAGGTCATTATAAAACTACTGTCCAACTGGAAGAAAAGATCTAACACAACGCGACTAAGTTAGCCAAGAGAATAGGCTTAATAATTTCTTGAGTTAAGAATGTTTTTAAGATTAATGTTTTATTGAAAATAAATAAATAATTCAGGAATTTATATGTGAAGCTTTTACTAAAAAATTATATAACATTTATTGACACTTAATTATTAAATTTGATCAACTAGTTTAAACACTCCTTTTTGTGGGGGAGGAATAATATTTATATATTTCTTAAAAAATTCTCCATCATATTTTCCAGAATATGACCGTTGTACCCAGGAATGATCCCAATTGAGATCGGTTTTTTCAGAAGTGAAGCAGACATTTCCAGATTCTATCGCAAAGAGGCAGCCGTTTTTTCCTAAGCCAGCCTAAAAGAAAGAATAAAAATTGTTACATTTTTGAGTTAAAGTTCAAGAGTAGATATTTTAAAAATAAAATAGCTAAATAATTAATTCATTTTAATTTGAAACTACAAAAAAATAAAAAAATAATTTATTTAAATGTAATGGAATGCAGCCCAGGGGTAGGGAGGAAAGAAAAATTAACATATATCAAATAAGGTGTAATTTATTGGAATCCTTCGTCAAGGGAAGAATCCTCCGAAACGTCGGTTTGAAAGGAAAGGATTCCAATAAATTACACCTTATTTTTCTTTCCTCCCTACCACTGGGCTGCCTTCCATTACATTCAATTAAAAGTTCTACCAGTCCATCTCTCTCCAGAGAAAATTTCGTTGCAAATTATAAAACAATTTTAATATATATAAAAAGAGAAAGTGATGTTTCATCATTCATTCATCTGTCAACGCACAGCCTAAACCGCTTGACATAGAAAGATGAAATTTGGAGTGTATATTTTTTCAACGATTTATGGGTTATTCTCTCTACTTAGGTATATAGAATAATTGATAGAATTTTTCTTTAGGAGACGGACTGGTATAAATATACAATTGGATGTTGATGAAGGCAGTCCAAGGTGGTTGTAAAAAAATAAGACTATATCAGTTTTACTATTTTACATTTATTTGATAACCGACGTTTCGGACTCTCTCCTTCTTCAGGGTAACGAAAAGTCAATTAAAGTATTTAATTGAAGGAGACAATAAAAGAGTGTGTCTTCTTCTGGAATTATAAATTTTATTTATTTATAACGAGACTATAGTTTCGAGGGCTTTTCCCTCTTCATCAGTCTATTACAATTACAATCGTTATAAATAAATAAAATTTATAATTCCAGCAGAAGACACACTTTTATGTCTCCTTCAATATATAAAAATTCTGCTACTCTCGGCAAAAAAACTTTCAATTTAATAGAAAGTATATCAATTCATAATTACTTTCCTGCCTCCTTTGACAATCGCCAAGAAAACATTATAAAATTTCATCTCGATAGAACAAGCAATTGATGATATTAATCGAGATGAAATTTTATAATGTTTTCTTGGCATTGTCAAAGGAGACAGGAAGTAATTATGGATTGATATACTTTCATTGACTTTTCGTTACCCTGAAGAAGGAGAGAGTAAATATCAGAAACGTCGGTTATCGAATAAATGTAAATAGTAAAACTGATAGTCTTATTTTTTTTTACAACCACCTTGGACTGCTTTCATCAACATCCAATTGTATATAGAATAAATTGAACATAATGTCCACTATTAACTGTAAATTTTATTACATGTAATCCAGGATGGTATCGAAGTGTTCTCTGTTTAACAAGCTGAGATCCTGCTGAAACATATTGTCCATCTGCAACTTTAACTCCCCAATGCTTGGGCTTGCCGTGATTTTTCCGATTTCTTGTAGTTGCCATAGCTTTCTTAGAGGCTTGCCTTATTACTAAAATTTTTTTTTAAATTAAAAATAAATACTATTAGAATAGATAAGTTTTTAGGAGTGAGAAAATTAATATTTGAAAAAATCCTTTAGTTCAACTCCTTCGAAGTTCGCATTAATGAGCGGTCGTTCTTAATGGATCCTAAAGAGAAACAAAGAGGTTGTCTTCTGCTTGATGCAAATAAACATATACACATATACAGGGTGTTCCACAGAACTCGTTCATTAAAAGTTTTCATGGAAGAAGTTGAGAGAAAATTTTGAACTTTGACATATTTATGTTTTGGAATATATGCTCTTTTTAAATAAATTATTAACAACTTTTGGACACTTTCTTCTTTACAACAATCGTCATCAACTTTCTTATTTTCAATGGAACTCCCCAAATATTTTTGCATCATTAGATTAAGTGTTAAAAACTAAGATGATTTTGTTTAATGCACTTGATGTCTAAAATTGATCATTTCTGAGTTATTTTAAATATTTTGTAAAAACTACCAATTTAACGTTCATCATTAATAATAATTAAACTATTGTTTGTAGAATTAATATGATCAATTAGAACTCTTAATTAGACATTAAAGAATCTTACTTAATCATAAAAATTCAAATGTTATATCCAGGATGACCATAATAATCTTTTATTTCTGAAAATCAAAAAGTTGTTTATACTCAATTTTTTCAAATGGAACATGTTGTAAATTTTTAGTATTTTTGAATTCTAAATAAAAATCCAATAGGAATTTATTGAATATTCCCTATACCTAAAATGAATAGTTTTTTAAATAAAAAATATTTTAAATTTCACTCGTCCACATCTTAATTATTTATAGATACTCTTATAAATAAGGTATAAATAATAAAGATCTGGACGAGTGAAATTTAAAATATTTTTATTTAAAAAACTATTCCTTTAGGTATGGGGAATATTCAATAAACTCTATTGGATTTTTATTTAGAATTCAAAAATACTAAAATTTATAGTGAAAACAAAGATTTAAGTATCTTTTGAGTGTCTTTTTTTTGAAAAAAGATGGAAATTATTTCAAAAATCAACCCAGTATATAATATTATTAAATGAATTTAACTTTTAAGGACATCATAGATATTAGAGAATATCTCTGATATGCAATGTAAAAATATTTCTCTAATATCTATGATGTCTTTAAAAGTTAAATTCATTTAATACTAAAATTTATGTTCTGTTTAAAAAAATTGAGTATTAACAACTTTTTGATTTTCACAAATAAACGATTATTATGGTCATTCTGGATATAAAATTTGAATTTTTATGATTAAATAAAATTCTTTAATGTCTAATTAAGAGTTCTATTTGATCAAATTAATTTTACAAACAATACTTTAATTATTATTAATTTTTAAATTTGAACGGTAAATTGGTTGATTTTACAACATTTTTTTTGATGCAATCGAATGCAAGAAGAGGTGCACCAGTAAAGATGTAGCCCCTATGGATCTCGAAAGACCCTTGCATTACCGAAGAGAAGGGAAAGTTGATTAAGAGAGAGGTGTAGACGTAGGTGTCTATGCACCCTGGTTTTGAAGGTTTGAAGATCATAGGTGCTGGGAAAGATAGAGGCTGGGAGAGAGTTCCAGTTCCTTGAAGTCATGGGGATATATGTATTCGTGAATGAAGTGGTCCGGCACTTTTCCAATTTGACCGCGAAAGAGTGTTGGGAGTCGGCAAAACGTGTGCTGCGTGCAAAGCATGCTTTGGGGGTAATTATTGATTTTATCTCATATTTAAAATAGCTCAGAAATGATGAATTTTAGACATCAAGTGCATTATATAAAATCATCTTAGTTTTTAAAACTTAATCTAATGATACAAAAATATTTGGAGAGTTCCATTGAAAATAAGAAAGTTGATGGCGATTGCAAGAGTTCAAAAGTTGTTAATAATAAGTTTGGAGTAATTTTTGGAGAAGGACTGATAAAAGTGAATTAAGTGGATATCGATGAGGCAGTCCAAAAAAAGATGAAGATAATTTACACTATCTTTTTATTGATAAAACCGACGTTTCGGAGGCTATTCCCTCCTTCTTCAGGGTTTTAAAAAGTCAGTGAAGGAAATCCAATGCGATATTCCCTCTATCTCCTCTTTCAGTGGCAGTAACAATAATATATTGTATTTCATTCTCAGCAGAATTATAATGTAGTAATTCAAAACCCTGAAGAAGGAGGGAATAGCCTCCGAAACATCGGTTTTATGAATAAAAAGATAGTGTAAATTATCTTCTTTTTTTTGGACTGCCTCATCGATTTCGACTTAGTTGTTAATAAATGTTAAAAAATGCATAAACAAAAACATAATGATGTCAAAATTCAAAATTTTCTCTCAACTCCTTCCATGAAAACTTTTAATGAACTAGTTCTGTGGAACACCCTGTATTAATATCTATATTATGCATCAAGCAGAGGAAAACCTCTTTGTTTCTTTTATGAATCAACAACTTTGCTACTCTCGGAAAAATAAAAACTTTTTAATTGTATTGTTTTGAGATAAAATTATTTGGTAAATGTAAAAACAAGAAAATGCCACCAATGAAGCGGTTTCACAGTCACTCCATTGACATCTAAAGCCATTTATGGGCAAATTACGGTTTCATATTTACAGAACTAGTAGATTGATATAAATTTTTTTAAACTAATTGACCTTTTTTTGTTTTTCATTTTAAAATGTACTTGCGATTGGGGATTAGACCGATTTGGATGGGCTATTTTTTATCTATACTCTTTTCCCTGAATGGAAAAAGAGTATAGATAAAAATAGCCCATCCAAATCGGTCTAATCCCCAATGCATTGTGAACTGAAAAATTCCTTTGTAATTTTATCGAATTTCTGATAAGGGAAACATTTAAAACTACACCTTTTCCAAGTGTATTTCAGAAATTGTCAATTGTTTAGTTAGTTGAGTTTATATATGTTTATTTTCCGAAATACAATTGATTTTCTGAAATAAAATTGAAAAAGCTATAGCTAGTAATAAATGAACTTTTTAATATGAAGATATCTTTAATTTTATTTCTCTATTTATTTTGTTTTTACTATGCGAAGGAGTTTAACTAAAAAATCTTATAAATGCTTTTATATATAAAATATTATTTTTTTACTCACTTGAATTAAGGCTAGAATTTGGTTGCAATAAAGCATAAGTTTTATTTAATAAGTGACTTAGCATATTATATTTTTATATGTTTATGTGGGCCTAAAAATTTAATTTTTTTAAATTTATTTATTTATTCAATATATTTTAGTGAAGGTTAGGTTTAATTTGACAATTGATCTATGGAGTACATGCATCTTTTTAATCAAGATCTCAAGATGGCATTAGAGAGCTTTAACTCAGGGCGGCTTTTTTAAAAGAGAAATCATTTCATAGAGAAACAAAGATTTTGTCCTCTGCTTGATGCAAATAAACATATATATATATATATATCAAATACTAGCTTCAAGGCTCGCCTTCGGTGGCTCTCTTGCTAGCCAGGGGCTAGGCCCCCTGGACCCCCTAACCCCCCGCCCCTGGACCCCCACCACCCGAAACCGACCCAGCACCCGCGCCCCACACCACCACTGCACCTCGCCCCCCCTACGTCCCTGAACTCCCCCCCACCCCTTGCACCATGCACCCGCACTCTACAGCACAACCCCGTCACCGCACCCCACTACTACAGCCCCGTACCCTGAATTTATTTAAAGAGCATGTGTCACCTCTAGACTGTCTCCAGGACTCGGAATATACTAGATCAGTGTTCCGCAAACTTCTTGTGTTCAAGGTATAGTACACCTACCAAATCAAGAAATTTTAGAGCAGGCTTGTCCAACCCGCGGCTTAAAATGGCTATCAGTGTGGCCCGACAAAAAACCGCAAACTTACAAACTTTATGAGATTGAGACTAAAAATCCCAGTGATATTACTAAAAACACAATATTTTCAACTTGCTATTAATTTATGACCTAATTATAAGGGCGCCCCAAAGTGACCATGCTCAATGAGCATGTGCACTTTTGGTACTCTATGACCAGGTCCTTGGGGGTCGTCCGCGCTTTCTCTTCTAAAGGTGATATATTAATTGCAACAATTTATGTTCAGGAATAACTTTAAAAACCCTACTATCCAAAGAAGTATTTTCTCCAGACGAGTGGAAGGGGGGGGGTCATTATACTAAATAATTTATATCTATTGTCTTTTTTTATTAATACCTCATTCTTTTGTAATCGATTTATGATAAACAAAATTTATAATATAATCTAAAATTATTTTATTTACTGTATTATGTATAATGTTTCTTTTTATTTTATAAATTTTTTAAGGGTTTCTTTCAATTCTTTTGGATATTTAACGAAGATTTTTTCAATTTTATATATACAGGGCGTTCTAAAAGTATAACAAGTTTTCTTAATAAAGCCACTTTTTCGTGAAAAATTACTTTTTAATGAATTTAATTTTAAGTAACCATGGAAATATCAAGCTTTTATGACAGTTTGTTGACTATGTATAAGTAACTTTTATAAACAGTTTATTGACGATGTTCAAATAAATGACCGCAAATAATGATTATTCAAACGAAGTTCTTATATAGTACAAAATAAATAATTTCAAAAGAATTTCGTTTGAATAATCAATATTTGCGCGTTTATTTTGGAAGATTTTTTGAACACCGTCAATAAACTGCTTATAAGTTACTTATAAATAGTCAACAAAGTGTCATAAGATTGATATTTCCATGGTTACTTAAAATTAAATTCATTAAAAAGTAATTTTTCACGAAAAAGCTTGACTTTATTAAGAAAACTTGATGTTTTAGGTATAGGGACATGATATATCGTCTTAAAGCATTTTTCTTCGTCTTTCAATTTATTGAGTAATATATAGGGGTCTCATTTGAAAAATGAACTTTTGATCCCTTTTATGAATAACGGAAATAATAGTAATTTTAGAACGCCCTGTAAAATATGGAGTCGATTTCTCTAGCGTAAATTAAATACTTCGGGTGTGTCTAAACTACCACCAAAATATCAATTTTTCATGAATTGAGAGCACTAATTTATTTAAGTTTAATTAGAGTCCATGTTTTGGACCATATTTAACACACATTATTTTTTATCTCGAAAACCGATAGAGATAGGTATAGGACAATATTAACAAAAAAGTATTTTAATAAAAGGGCAGTTTTAAAAACGTGTTAATATATGGGGTGTTCCATTTAAAAAATAAAGTTGCTACGACTTTTCGATGGAAGCCTAAAGGTTGCAATGCTGAAAATATTTTAGATCGATAGAACAGGTAAGAAAATGAGAGGTGCTAAATTTTCAGAAAAATCCTGAGTTCCGTTTTCTATAAACGTCTAACGTGCCATCGACCATGAATCACCCTGTATATGGTAGATACTGATTTAATTTCTTTTCGGTTCTCTCCTTAATGATATCTTCATTTATTATAAATCAATTTTTTCTATTTTTATCTTTAAATTTCAATCATTGAAATGTATGGTAAATAAAACAAATTCAATTGACGCAATCAATTTGATACGAGAAGAAATGAAATCAATAAAACTTTTCTTTATCAATATCTTCTTCTCATTCTTTAATATCATGTCTAAAATGATTTAATCTTCTGCAATAGGATGATTTCATATATAAAATACCCAATATAAAAACAGATGCGAAGTTTCAATGGAATATTTATTTTCTCATAAATATTCATCTTCACAGTCATTTTTGCTAAATATAAGTTTTTTTCTACTTTGATAAGAGATAACTTAAGGTCAGGCCATGGGAGTCTTTATCATAATGTTATTTAAAAAGCTCTTCATTTAAAATTGATCTGCGTATTACTGTTCATCTCACCAAGTCACACCCTTTTAAATAAGAAATTTTATTGCAATTCCAATCTAAATTAAAATGAAATATATTTTAGTTTGTTTCACGGGATTACTTTTACAGTCTCTCTGCATTTCATGTATAAGTTTATTTGATGTAAGTAGCTAATTATATACATATTTTAGTTTTATAATTAATAAGCTTAATGTGAAACCTACCAAGTATTTTTATCCAATAATTAATAAGCTGACGTGTTCTGATGTGGCCATCCACTAACTTTACCATACAACCTGGTCCCTAAAATTATTTATAATCATGCATGGGGAGGGGTTAGTTTTTGAATTTTTTTGACTTCTGGTGTCCCACTGATTATGTATACAAAATTTGGTTGAGTTTGGTAAATGCCCAGGATTTTCATTTTTTGACCCTACACCCCCACCCCCATTTTGGGAGGTTAGTTTTTGCATTTTTAGACTTCTGGAAGTCCACTGATTATGTATACAAAATTTGGTTCAGTTTTCTCAAACCTCCTAGATTTTTAATTTTTAACCCCCCCTCCACTCCCCTTAATTTTGGGTCGATATGTACCAAAATCTAATCAGCTCTTAATCTCAATGGACCAAAACTACGTGTGAAATTTGGTTTCAATATTCACACTAGTTTTTGAGCTAGCTCGTCCACAAAAATTTGGTAACGCACAGACTAACGGAAAACCAGACAACCAGACAGACAAAGTAACAGACATTTTGACAAAACAATTATTATCTCGAAAAATATAATTTTTTCGATGTTCACTTATTAGAGCTTTTTTGTAGACCGAAATGCCATGGTTTCGCTCAATTTTTTTAATCAAAATAGTTCCAGCAGTTTTTGAGATATTTCGAAAAAAAGGAGGAAAAAAACCACTTTTTTCATGCACGATTACAATACTTGACCATACCCTGCATGGTAAAGACCAAAAAATTTCTCTCAGGATTGACCCTACCGATTGATCTAAATTTTTTAATATGTTTTGTGGACTCGATAATAGCTTCTAGGAAAAAAATTATGAGGCTTTTTATTGAGATCTAATTAGATCCTTTAAAAAAAAAATTGTTTTTCTTTTAATTTTCAATTTTTGACCATGATACAATTTTGGCACAATACTATGAAACTATTCTATTTTTTTCAAACCTTATCTTTTTTCTACAATACTAGTACCTTTTCAAATTTTTGAAAAAAGGGTACGCCATAGTAGAAAAAAAATAAAAACCAATTTTTTATATGTATATGTTTTATATGCTTACATTTTGATTATTAATAAAAAAAATGGTTTTTATTTTTTTCTACTATGGCGTACCTTTTTTCAAAATTTGTAAATGTACAAGTATTATAGGCAAATAGTATAAGGTTTGAAAAAAATAGTTTCATAATTGTGCCAAAATTGTATCATGATCAAAAATTGAAATTAAAAGAAAAACATTTTTTTTTTCAAGGATCTAATTAACTTATAAAGCTCATAATTTTTTTCCTAGAAGCTATTATAAGTCCCCAAAACATATTAAAAATTTAGATCAATCGGTTGGGTCAATCCTGAGAATTTTTTCTGTTTTTTATATATTTTGCTTTTTCTCAAAACCAATTGAGTTAGCGGATCTGAAACTTTAAGGATCTTATTATTTATTAGTACCTATATATCTCTAAGCGGTGAGTTGAAAGTCGGTTGGTAAACTTTTAAACGTTGGCAAAGGGTAAGACCTTATGATTCACCTTGTGCCGGGTGGGATGGCCAATCAGATGAAAGTGCCTGTCATCTGATTGGCCATCATCCACCCGGCACAAGGTGAATTATAGGTTTTACCCTTTGCCAACATTAAAAGAGTTTACCAACCGACATATAACTGACAAAGTATCATTAAATTATCTTTCGGGGGCCGATTTAATATGCTTATATCCCTATGGCCTTTGATCAATTTTAAAGTGGAAAAATCAATTTCAAATAAGATTAATCAATTTTTAAATGAAAATGTTTAATTTTAATAATTAAAAATTGCTATAAATCAATTTCAAATGAGAATAATCACAATGGCTATCAAACGTTTCTATTCTCAATTAATCCCTACTTGAATTGAAAAGGTCTTTAAAAGAATATCTTCTACGATTTAATTTTCTTATTTAGTTTTTAATTTCAATTTAAAAATTTCAAGATTAATTTTTACTTTACCATACAGGGTATGGTCAAGTATTATAATCGAGTTTGAAAAGTTTTTTTTTTCGAAATATCTCAAAACAGCTGAAACCCTTTTGATAAAAAAATTGAGCGAAAACCTGGCGTTTTGTTGTACAAAATAGCCCAAATGAGTGAACATAAAAAAAAAACGATATTTTACGAGATATTAATTATTTTGTCAAAATGTTTGCTAGTACGTTAAAAAATTTTGTGTAGGCTCTAACTCAAATACTAGCGTGAATACCGAGGGTGAACCGCGACCTAATATGCTGTACACCTACTTCCACTTGTACTTCCAAATATTTCGTATTCCAAATATTCCCAAGTAATTCCAAATATTTACAAGTACTTCCAAATATTCCCAAGTAATTCCAAATAGTTCCAAGTACTTCCAAATATTCCCAAGTAATTCCAAATATTTTCAAGTAATTCCAAATATTTCCAAGTACTTCCAAAGAGGTGTACACTTACTTTCAATCGCGGATCACCCCTCGGTGAATACTATATAACACAATATAATATGCGTTGATGATGATAATAAGAGTCAATCTATCAAAACGTATATGTATTTATTTATTTATTTCATTTAGCAATAGGGAATGGATGTATTATACCAGGGGTCTCAACCTTATCAACCCATGCACGTACCCCTTTTTGTATATCATTAACTATGCGACCCACCAACTAAAACACTATAGTTTTATTAAAAATTTTATGCAATAGTTTAAGTTTAATTACAAATAATTAATTTAAAACAAAAAAAATTATTTTAATGGACATTTTATTACAAAGTTTTCATTAAGCAGAAAATCATTAGTGGGAATCGCTGGATTTTTGTATGAGAGCTAGCAATGTTTTCGAGAAAGAATTTTAGAATGGCTGGTTTTTTAATATTCATTTTCTTATTGAAGCTTGGTAGGGATGCGGCATGTTTGACCTGTCTGGGAGCGGTTGTGTTAATCACTGCGCATCCCATTTGTACAGATTGTGAAGAGGGCACTAAAGGAAATTATCAAATAACTCTTAAATTATTAACTTTACGGCAAATTCTAAAATAAGTAAAGTTTTAGAGAATATGATTTCTCACAATTCTTTTTTAAAGAAATTCTCTTAAAAACCCCCAAAAAGATGAGAGGTAGGGTGGTCACAGCTAGTTATAAATATCACATAGAGATGATAACAACAAGCAACATTTAAAAAACAAAGAATATAAAAATTACAAACTAAAAAATTGTTGAATAATAGTTAAGAAAATTATTATTTGGATTTTACTGATTGATTTTTTTATTTGATGTCGCATAAAAAATAGTTCTTATGAAAATTGTTCACTTTTTACTTTACCATACAGGGTATGGTCAAGTATTGTAATCGTGCATGAAAAAAGTGGTTTTTTTTCCTGTTTTTTCGAAATATCTCAAAAACGGTTGAAACTATTTTGATTAAAAAAATTGAGCGAAATCATGGCATTTTGGTCTACAAAAAAGCTCTAATAAGTGAACATCGAAAAAATTATATTTTTCGAGATAATAATTGTTTTGTCAAAGTGTCTGTTAGTTAGTTAGTCTGGTTGTCTGGTTGTTAGTCTGTGCGTTACCAAATTTTTGTGGACCAGCTAGCTCAAAAACTAGTGTGAATATCGAAACCAAATTTCACACGTAGTTTTGGTCCATTGAGATTAAGAGCTGATTAGATTTTGGTGCATATCGACCAAAAATTAAAAATCGAAGCCGTTTGAGCAAACTCAACCAAGTTTTGTATACATAATCAGTGGACCCCCAGAAGTCTAAAAATGCATAAATAACCCCACCTACATGATTTTAAATAATTTTAGAGGCCAGGTTGTATGGTAAAGTCAAGTGGATGGCCATATCAGAACACGTCAGCTTATTTTTTATTAGATTTAGACTATGTAATGAAATATATAGGTTTCTATTTAAAAAACAGAACTTGACCCTGAAATACCTTTGAAAGCTTGTTCTAGGTCGACAAACAATAGTGTAGTTTAGTTTCCCCCTTGATATAAATAAACTTTTATTTGAAACTTTTTTCATATAATGCACCGTTTTTGAGTTATAAGGCTGTCTCAAGAAAAAAAGTCACCAGGTATATTTATATAATATGGGGTCGTAAAAAATCTATTAGTCAAAATGGGGTCGCGATTCAAAAAAGTTTAAGAAGCGCTGGTTATTAAATTATACTAATTGTGTCAATATTTTAAATGATTTATTTATTTTTACAGGAATCAGAACTTCAAGAAAATGATATCAAAACATTCCTAAGGTCATATGAGAACCTAGAGCCAAATGAGAAAGATAAAGAAATGACTAAACAGCAACGTGATTTGTTTTTTATTATGTTTAATAAACCTGCATTTCAACCAGTGGAGAAAGAAATTTCTTCTGAACTACTCGATACCGAGGAGGTATTTAAACCGTTTAAACCGGAAACTAACATAGAGGAAACATTCAAAAAGCATGATGACTTCTATTACTTTCTTTTTAATCATCTGATGAAAGAGTTGACTTGTTTGGAGCTAGAAATTGCCTCGTACTTTAACAAAGAAAAAGATCCCATTCAATCCGAAGAAAAGATAGAAATGTTGAATGTGAAAGAAGAATTAGCAAAAGTGGCAATGACCCACGAAAACTTAATGGAATTTCTTGTCAAATTGCAAACTGAAATGCGTGAAAATATGGAATCTATTAGAGAAAAATTAGATGAAATTATAGATCCTCTGCAACCCTTAAAAAACAAAATTAATTCACTTAGTGAGAAATTGGAGAAAATGGAGAAAACAAAGTCTGAGAATCAATTCGAGTCATTCTATATGGATGATAATGATATGATCTTTTAACTTCTCTTTATCGAAAGAAATAAGCATTTATCAATCCGTATTGTAAATGCCCTTTGTACTTTTATTAGATGCGAATTGAAAAAAACATCCTTGTTTATTTAATAAATAAATAAATTAAAAAAATATATTATTTAAAATAGGAAAAAGATATATTCTCCAAAATGACCGTTTATCCGTCATGTTATCATGTAATATGTATAATAAAAAAAATCAACTGGTGTGTTCACCACACAACTTTCACATTTTCATTTATTTGAAGTCAGCGCGACACTACCAATTTACTACACCCTCTTCCTTTATTTCGTTTTTTTTTATTTTCCCAAAAACGGCTCCAACGATTTTTTTAAAAATTTGACACAACTAATAACTCATGACACTTGATAGATACACTAATTTTTAAAAAAATCGTTGAAGCCGTTTTTGAGAAAATCAAAGAAAAAAAAATATTTCATGTAAATTTCCACTTCCGGTCTTACGATTTCAACCAAAAGCTTAATGTACCCCTTCTAGCCTATATCTTTTTTTAATGCAATCGAATGCAAGAAGTGGTGCACCAGTAAAGATGCAGGCCCTATGGATCTCGAAAGACCCTTGCATTGCCGAAGAGAAGGAAAGTTGATTAAGTGAGAGGGTGTAGACGTAAGTGTCTATGCACTCGGTTTTGAAGGTTTGAAGATTATAGGTGCTGGGAAAGATGGAGGCTAGGGAGAGAGTTCCAGTTCCTTGAAATCATGGGGATATATGAATTGGCGAATGAAGTGGTCCGGCACTTTTCTAATTTGACCGCGAGAGATTGTTGGGAGTCGGCAAAACGCGTGCTACGTGGAAAGCATGCTTTGGGGGGAATTATTGATTTTATCTCATCAGAGCACCTGTCGTGATAGTATCTATAGAAAAGGGAAAGGGCAGAGACATTTCTTCGATGAGCCAGCGAGTCGAGGGAGTCGGTGAGGGTAGAATCGTCAATTAGCTTGACGGCTCGTTTCTGAATTGCATCAAGGGTAGCAAGAGAATATTTTGAGGCTCCTCTCCATAGATGAGAGCCGTAGTCCGAGACATAGGGGCGGATTTGGGCCTTGTAGATGGTGAGAAGTTGTGGAGGTTTTAAAATCGCTTGGACCTGAATAAGAAGCCAATCTTCCTTGCTGCAGATTTCGCTACAGAGGAGATGTGTTCATTCCAAGACAGGTCAGATGCGACAGAGACGCCCAACATGGATAGGCTGTCACACATTTTCAGGGTATTCGAATCGAAGTGAATATCAGGGAAATCTTTATTTTCGCGCCTAGAAATTAGACAACATTGAGTCTTATTTGAATTAAAGTTAACTAAATTTTGAGAGCCCCATTTATTCAGTTTGTCTAGGTCGAGAGTAATTGAGGAGGCAACATTGATTCGATTATTCGGGAGTGAGGGTTTGCCGTGTAGAGTGCTATCGTCGGCGTAACAATGAGTGGGGTTTGCCGTTTGATCAATAAGGTCGTTTATATAAATTAGGAAGAGTGTGGAGGAGATTACAGAGCCTTGGGGAACACCAGAGTTTGTGGAGAACGATTCAGATGATGTTCCATCCACCACAACTTTTATACTTTGGTTTGTCAGAAAGCTTTCTATCCATTTGCGAAGTGTTGGTGTAAATCCAAAGGCTGGCAGTTTGGCAAGAAGATTTTTGTGCCAAACCTGTTCAAAGGCTTTGGAGATATCAAGGGCTACAGCGAGGGTTTCTTTTCCGGCCTCTAGTGAATTGTTCCAGGTGTGGGTGACATAGGTTAGGATGTCGCCTGTAGAACGATTTTGTCTGAATCCATATTGCCTATCGTGAATTAATTTATTGTTTTCTAAGTGATGAAGGACGTGTTGGTTTATGACTAATTCCATTATTTTGGAAAGAACAGAGGTGATCGAGATAGGCCTGTGAGGAGAGTTGTGAAGAGTCTCCTTTTTTAGGAATAGGTGTGACTCTGGCTATTTCCCAGCTTTTGGGGAATATGCCCGATTCGTAAGAGAGTTATATCAAGCTTAAGTTTCGAATTTCGTATCTCTGAGACTTATGGATGCGAAACGCAGGGGGGTAAAATCTTTCCTACGTAAACATCAACTTCCGGGTTTTCTATTTTAGCCAAAATCTTGATATACTTCTTGTAGCCTCTAGATAGCTTAAGATATGAACAATTAAAATATTACCCCTTCCTCTTTTTTAATCGGATTAAAAATTTGACACAACTAATAACTCATGACATTTGATAAATGTACTAATTTAAAAAAAAATCGTTAGAACCGCTTTTGAGAAAACAAAAAAAAACGAAAAATCTTTAATGCAAATGTTCACTTCCGGTTTTCCGATTTCAACCAAAAGCTTACTGTATTCTTTCTACTCTATATCAAGCTTAAGTTTCGAATTTTGTAGCTCTGAGACTTATGGTTGCGAAACGCAGGGGGGCTTTTTGGCCTCTGGGGACCACAATTTTTGGTTTTATGTCCTAAATCCGGCTTCCAACTATTAAGGGCATCGATTCCTTCCACCTAGAAGTTACAAAATGAAATTAACTTTTTTCATCTCTGAGATACAAGATCTCAAAGAGTCAGAACCCAGACTGGCCATCGCAATACTCTCCCATTATATTCTATAGAATAAAATGTGAAAGTAAAAATATGTGTGAGCCTCATTCACATAAGCTCACGGAGAAGTGAAATTTCTTTAGCCGTAGATGTTACTGAAATAATTTAAATTTTTATTTGTCATGAAACATTAGTGGGTTTTAAAATAATAATTTAAATTTCCTAATTTTAATAAATTTTATTTGTCATGAAATATTAGTGGATTTTAAAAAAATTATTTCACCCCTATTGAGTCATTTCTCCTTTATTGTAACAAAAAAAAAATCAAACAAATACGTCGCTAAAGAAGTTTCACTTCAAAAAACAAAAAATAAAAAACTTAAATTGTGTACCTATGATGTATGATGCAGTGTCATATGCTTGTGTGATAAAAAATATTAATGTAATAAATTAATTAAATCTATTAATTATAATATTAAAATAAATTATAATTCTTTCTTTTTAAATTTATTTTGACTATTTTTTTCCTCCTTTAAATCAGCTTTCACTTTACCTAAAAATAGATTGACTGAGACTTCTGATGGGGTATCTCAACCTTGAAAATGGTTTTAGGTGAAATGATAGAAACGTCGTGTAGTTTTATTATATAGACATGTTTGTTAGTTTGTTAATAAATATAATATTTAATAGTGTAAATGTCATTTGAATCAAAAAGTTTCAAGTTTTGTGATCGTGCAAACAAAATTAACGTAGTTAGTGTCAGTCTAGCTGTTTTGCCGTCTTTTGACTTGACCGCCCGTGTGTTTTGCAACACATTCGCCATATAGTCGGCTTGGCCCTGATGAAGAATATCTAAGACTATAAATTATCTAACTTTCCACATAAATTTCACCATCACTGCCTAACCCTTTGAGGCACACACATTTATATAATGACCTTAATTAAAAATATTTAATTCAGAAATAGGAAGTTAATATTAATGTAATGTTTAAAATCAATAGTTTACACGTTAAAAAATATTGTCAATGGACTTGAATCAATAACAAATGTCTAACTGATGGAACGAGACATTCTCTTCGATATAACAGACCAAAAGAATTATAAATGAGAAAGAAATGGATCTTATTTCATCAATTTAATCTATCTTGAGTGTTCATAGTAACTTTTAATATAAGAAAATAGCATTTTGATTAAGAATTTTGTAGTTTAAAAGAAATTGTATGAAAAGATTCAATTTCTTCTCTCCGGGAGCGAATCAACTAGAAATGCGTAAATGTTTTATTTTTTTTCCTCATTACATATAGATACAATCAAACCTATTGAAATTTCAAATCAATATGTTATTTTTTTTATCTTTTATAGCAAATAATTTTTATTAGAGTATTTGCATTTTTAAGGGTAGATTATTTAAACCTCAATTTTAAAAATCGGGTTCACTTGGATCTTTTGGGGACATGAAGGAAAGCGATATCGAGTGATTTCACTTTTTCGATGCAAAAATTATTTGATCAATAATTTAGAGCATTGGTTTTTAAATTTATATCCATGTTTGTGTTTTATTTTTTGAAAATAAAAATGATTTTTAAAATATATTTTCGGCTTCGGGTAAAGGTTGTTTCTATTATTATCGCAAAAGACTTTTAGCGAAATCCGTGACATCAACCGATTTCCACTTTTTTCGATTCGAAAAATTATTTGATCAAATCATTGGGCTTGAATTTTCAGACTAAATTTTATCAACTGCAATAACTTTTTAATTATTCATCGTAGAGCTTTGACTCTTATAGACATTTTTGTTTATAATTGAATTTACTTTAAAAAAGGTCATTATACAAAGTTGTGTATTTCAAAGGGTTAGGCAAAAATGGTGAAATATATGTTTCATTTCAAATTTGATCTCTTATACAAGCAAAAGTACGTCACCTACAAAAAAAGTTACATGAAACAATTTTTAGGGATTTAAATGTACTACAAAAAATCTTATATAATTAATTTGTCTACGACCAATAATTTAGAAGATAGATGAAGATTTTAAATTTATATTCACGAATTTTTTTGGCGAAAATAAAAATAATTTTTCAAAAATATTCACTTTTTCTGGTAAAGGGTTGTTTCCTTTAATATCCCAAAAAATTTTAGCGAAATCCGTGACATCGACTGAATTCAACTTTTATTACCTCTGCTCTCATGGCGAGAGGCTTGCGTCTGCGGCCTCTGGATATGAGAGACCGAAATAATTATAAATGAGGAAGAAAGCAATCTTATTTTATCATTTTCATGTATCTTAAGGTTCACAGTATCATTGTAATATAAGAAAATAGCATTTTAATTAAGAATTTTGTATTTTAAATGAAATCTTATGAAAAGACTCAGTTTCTCGACTCAGGCAGGAATTCGACTAGGAATGGTACAAAAGATTTATTTTTTCTCATTAGATATTTATTCAAATCTATTGAAATTTCATATCTGTGTGTTATTTTTATTTATCTTTTATAGCAAAAAATTATTATTAGAAAATTTGAATTTTAAAGGTATTTTTATTTCTAGTCTAATTTAAAAAAAACGCTAAAAATTTTGGGATATTAAAGGAAACAACAACCCTTTACCAAAAAAAGTGAATATTTTTGAAAAAATTATTTTTATTTTCACCAAAAATAATTTATGAATATAAATTTCAAAATCTTCATCTATCTTCTAAATTATTGATCGTAGACAAATTAATTATATAAGATTTTTTGTAGTACGTTTAAATCTCTAAAAATTGTTTCATGTAACTTTTTTTTAGGTGACGTACTTTTGCTTGTATAAGAGATCAAATTTGAAATGAAACATATAAGAAATTATTGATTACATTATTTAACTTTCGTCGTCTATTTTGACGAGATTTTCTCTAAAAATCTGAATCCTGATGGTTTGAGCTTGATCTTATCTTTCGATAAACAATTCAATCTCAACTACTAAAGTATCAAATGTACTATAATTTCTTTCATTCTCTTGGCTTTAGGATGCTTAGTTTGCTTCTCTCCCTCACACTTCACTAGCTCACATCCGGTTGCCTACCCTACAGGCTTCCCCGTAAACTCGTTTATGGAAGTTGACTTCAGATATCTTAATGAATTGATTTTTATTAAGTTAATTGCTTCAATGGACGTATTTGGGGAGGTAAGACATATATTTTCGAAAAAATTTTAAAAATAAAAAAATATTAAAAATTTTAAAATGTATATCACTTGAAAAATAAAAAAATAAAATTTTTTTTCTTCCTCCACAACCTGTGTGCTGTATGTTAAAGTAAAAAGAAAGAAACGAAACGTTTAGATGTGTCTCAGGACTTTATCATACACCCCTCTTCTAACTCTCCAAAATTTGGTTCATATTCATTTCAACCAAAATTCTAACTAGCTCTTAATCTAAATACAAAATTTCGTTTTGATATAGGCATTCATTTGTTTGTAGACTAGATTAAAAAAAATACTAATAGAGATTTTGCCAAAATAAAAAAATCTCTCAAAATATACATTTTCGATTTTCATTATATGAGGTTTTATTAGAAATAAACAAATGAAGAAATTTAGAAAAAAATTGTTTCTAATGAAATGAAATTCTACTCCCAAGATTTTATTAATTAGCTTCAGCTTTGTGGCAAGATTCAGATTTTTATCTCAATCATTCCCAATAGAATTTGCACTGAGCTTACCTGGACTTACATGAAGTTTTAATTTTAAATTTGGTCTCTATCTAATAATAATGATTAAAATTTTAATTAATTTATAATTAAAAGATAGGGGTTTAAACGTAAATTTAACTTAAAGGAAAAAGAAAAGAACTTTTGTTTGTAGCAAAAGCTCAATTTCTTTTTGTAACAACGTTTCAGCCCAATTTAGCCATCATAAGGGAAGATTTCAACTTGTGAACAGCAAGACAATGATGATGGCCGAACTTGAAAGAAATTTTGATACGAAAATTAAAATAAATTGATTTTTTATTTCAATATCAATACACCTGTGGCTACAAACAGAATGTTCCCCTGTCTCTAATTTGCATCTAAAATTCAAAGCTATAGATTGAATGGAAGCCAGTCCAGGAATTAATAAAAAGATTATGTCCAATAAAAGAATATTTATTAGAGATATGGAACCGACGTTTTGGAGGATATTCCCACTTTCTTCATTGTTCAAAAGGATCAATTAAGGAACCTGAAGAAGATGGAAATATCCTCCGAAACGTCGGTTCTAAAAACGCTTCTAATAAAAATTATTTTATTAGAAATAATTAAATTAAATTAACAATCGAAGAAAAAGATTTTTATATTATAGACAAAACGATCAGCTGGGATTCGAACCCGGATCTTCGCATGTGCGCTGCTGATCCTTTTGTCCATAGTATAAAAAATCTTTTTTCTGTTCGTTAATTTAATTAAATTAATAATTGTCTTTCGACGAGGCCTCGTTGTGATTGCGCCCCGGGGCAAAGAGAAAAATATATTTTCGACCCTTGGGTTTGTGATCGATGGGGAGGCGTTTGAGAATAGATTAGAAATAATATTTTTATTAATTCTTGGACTGCCTTCCATTTAATCCTCAGCAATAAATCAACCCGACCGTCTCCGAGGAAAAACTTTTGAACGTACTAAAATTCAAATTTATAATTTCATTTAATTTTAATTTAAAATCTCTTTAAACTATTTAAACTTATTTTCTTAAGATTTCATATATTCCCTAATTGTTTAATAATAGCCTAGATTAATTCGCATCAACGCTCACGTAATGCTGCCGACAGGGAGCGCTGATGCCGTCGGTACATTTGCGGCAAATTTGAAAATATAATTGTAATTTTAACTCGAATTTCGAAATGAAAGACTCCAATTGATTTTAAATTACAGACACATTAAATATATGGATAATTATTCCTCCCCCCCTTACCCACTCAAAAATTAAATATTCAATTTGCTTTTTCTTTGCGCACAGAAGAAGAAATTAATCACATCTTATTTGATTTATATTTTATATATTATTTGTTTATTTTTTAATAATTTGCCACTTTTTTATAATTTTTTAAAAAATCTAAATTTTGTTATTCTTATTTTTGATTTTTACAAAATTGAACGACTTAAGACACGCATGCCCGAGTTTCTAATGCCAATACTGGAGCAGCCTGTCATACAAACAACACCTGATCTCCATTAAATATTTGCAGCCTTATATCGATTATCGATCCCAAATTTAAAAAAAATGATATAATATAATTCTCCTCCTCTCACGATCCCACTTATTTAAATTAATCTATTTCCACACAAAAAATATCACAATGCTGTAGATTATAGAAAAAAAATACTTCTAGATTTATATCTAGAGTCTCATTTCTGTAGCTGTGTCAGGACGAAAAAATGAGGCGAAACTTTTAAGAGACTATGTATTTTCGAGAGTTTTACAGGTATACATTTGGAGTGTGGTTTTTTAAGAGGAATAACATTTTTGGACCGAGACACCGCCCACTTAGGCACTAGCTCATTGTTTAAGAATGTCTTGAAATTAACAAAAAATTTTAATTTAAAATTTTTTAAGAAAAGATTAATTCAGGAATTAAAATAAATTTAAATTTTATTTAAAAATTAAATAAATATTTCCTATCATACTGCAATTTTATTATAGCCCGAGCCATCTGCCGGCAATCAAGAACAACGCTGTGGTCTGAGGGGAGGTCAAGCGACCCCAGTTAGGACTCAGCCGCCCGGTAAAGAGTTACCTTCTCGCTCTAACCATCTTAAAGGTAAGAGTTTAACAATTATTTTTTGATATTAACTATTTAATATTAACAATCAAGCATATTATATTATTGTATAATGTTATATTATATTTTTTGTGATTTTTCTCATTTCTATTGTATATTTTTTACAATATGTAAAACACTGTCTTCTTCATCAATCAATTATTTCAATCAATCGGCTTAGTTTCAAATCGATCTCGATTTCTCGATTGTTGGTTATGTATCTAACCATTGCTGTTTATTATTTAGATCTCCATGGTCCAGATTGATTCTGGAGCATCCAGAGCTTACAAGGTAGGCTCTTCTCTATTTATAATTTTATCTGATAATACAAATTCTTTTTATTTTAATGTATGCTTTTTCTTAATTATTACATAATCATTCATATTTAAGATTTTTAAAATTAATTAATATTAGATAACATTAGAGTAGCTACTAGTATCTACTTGGTTTTTATTTCTATTTCACAGCGTTAGTTTGTATATAAAAGTTCAATTTGCTGAGTGATAGATTTAATCATCCTGAAAAACAAAAAAAACAAAAAACATGAGATTATCTTGTACTGATTCCGAGGTGCTATTGGTGATTTTACTATCCTTTCATGTGAATATAGCTCTTCTGACATGTAATAAATAATCTATAACAGTTGAGATTCACTAATATATAATCTCTTGATTTTTATTCAATATTAGTTTTTATATTAAGATTAAAATTGCATTTACTCGAATACCTTTATTATGCTTGATTAGAATAAGCAGAGAAAGCAATATATAAAAGCGTATATAAAAGATAATTTCTTTAGTTTAGTTAAAAGTTTATAATAGAGGAATTAAATAGATTTATTTTGTATGTAGAGAGAGGTTTGAAAACAAGCTCAGACTTGTTTGCTGGAAGAAATTTATCAATTCGATACTTCTAGGATTTCCCTTTTAACTATTAGGCGCTTGTACAATAACTAGTACTTTTTAGTGCAGGATCCAAAGCTCACTCCTCACCACGACCCCATGCTCTTTGAGCTTATGCTACTGGAATTGTTAACCCCACCAGACCAAAATCAACAATTTCCAGCAAGGACTTGCTGCGTGTGATGAATTCCAGCGCATCCACGCTTCTTTCCAGGTGAAATTTTTTACCCCCGCCCCCCAAATTATTTTTTGAATTTTCTTTATTCTCTATCTATTTTTTATTTACTATGTAATTTATATCAGAAAAAAAAATTATCTCAATATTAATATTTCGATTTCTACTTTTGAAAATCATCAATATTCGACTAACATATAATAACTCAGATTATAAATAATATAGGTTGTATTAAATTATAATATTTTTTTTATTTTTTTCTATTTTCAGTTTCCCTCCAAGTCAAACGCAGCGGATTCAGAGATCAGTACCAAATGAGCCCAGCTGTTCAAAGGACCTACTTCACATCGTGGGGCAAGTGTAGGAAACATTTTTAATTTCAGTTATTTTCTCTCAAATGCTAACACTTCTAATCTATTTGGTACGCTTGACAGTATTAATTTCTTATTAATTTTTTTTTTGTTATGTTGAATCGTGAGAAAAATAATTTTCAAGAACTTTATTTTTATCTATTTTTTTCGATATACTCGATAATTCAATAAATAAATGAGAGAAAATGTCTGTTTTGAGACCGAAATGTTGATATTTTTCAGATAATAAAATATATTTTAAAAAACTAAAAGCACACGCTCCTAAAAAGTATAAAATAATGTAATAATCAAAAAGTGTGGTGCTAGAAACATGTACATCTTAATTGATTTCGACAAAAATGTCCCACGGTGTATTTTAATTTTTTTAAATATATTTTTTTTTTTTACTTTTTAGTCTTAGTTATTTTTATAGAGAACAGTGAATTTAACAGAATGAAATGTATTTATTTTTATTATTTTTATATAATTTGATTTAAATTGAGTAGGTAAACAATTATTTTTATAGGGAAATGTTTGCGGAATTTAACAGAACAAAAGTCATATTGATACATTGATACATACATACATACATACAGGTGAAGCTAATATAAAGCGTGTAAAAAGTGGATAGTTCTCTGTCCTATCAAGGGCGGATCCAGGAATTTTTTATGGGGGGGGGGGGGAATGTATATAAGGTGCCCGATGTCGATGTATATAAGATCTACTTTTTATCTCGAAAGTGTGTCGCGATCGAATTGTCCAAGCGGGGGGGCAGGGACGCCCCTCCTCACACACACACATAGAACTTTATTTTCAATTTTTTTTAAAAAATAAATGTTTTTTTTTTTCAAATTTTTTTTACAAATTTCATATCTCATATTTTAAGTTCATTAAAATAAAAATAAATAAAAAAATTGTTATAAATTTCCTGTCGATTTAGCCGCCGTTTTTTGCCCTTCTGCGTGTGGCGCACGTGTTGCACTCCCGCCAGGCACGGGCCTCCTCCCCCCTCTGGATCCGCCCTTGGTCCGTAGTAGCTTCATCTTGTTGAAATAAAACGGAAAAATAACAATTTGATATATATATCTATATGTACTATATATATAGGAGTTAACAAATTTTATATCTAACTAGCTGCAAGGCCCACCTTCGGCGGCCCTCTTGCTAGCCAGAGGGCACGCCCCCTTGACCTCCCAGCCCACGAACCCCCCTATTCCCACCCAGCACCCCACCTCCCGCCCCATTCCCAACCCCTCCCCACACCACCACCCCAACACTCCATCGCACCTAACCCACGAACCCCACCCCCTAAACCCACCCGCACACACCCCAACACTCCATCCGTAACCAACAAACCGCAAGCTCTCTAGAGGCCCAGAGATTATGTATACAAAATTTGGTTGAGTTTGCTCCAAGGGCAAGAATTTACATTTTTTCACCCTCCTCCCCTTTTGGGTGGTTTTTGGGGAAATTTTTTAAAACAAAAGTTGTCAGAAATCACATCCCCTACAACTTTGTTTATCATAAAATTTGCCGTAGGGTTAATAGTTTAGGAGTTATTTGATAATTTCATTTGTCCGCCCCCCCCCCAAACCCCTTCTGGGGTCAAAATATCAAAATGTTATATAGCTAAAAACGTAAGTTAGAAGACATCTGATGTAAATATGAAATTTCATAATAATCCCTTAAGCCGTTTTTACGTAAATCGTGAGCAACTTTTCGGAAACCACTGAAACAGACAGACATACATACATACAGATAGACAGACAGACAGCAATTTTGTTGAGGGTGTTTTCGTTCATAACTTTGCTTGAAACGTGTGCAACCAAAATTTGGCGTGATTTGGACCAATGTACAGACAAAACCTTAATTTTTTATATATAGATAAGCTGAAATTCTTCCCGAAGACAATTAAATAAATTAAAAAAAAAGCTGAAATTCGAATCACATGTTTAAATAAACTACAGTTCTATACCATATTTTGACATCTTCAACTGAAAAATCGCCAAATGACTAAAATTTACGGTGAGCGTACTCAAGTCTTACTTTGTCAGTGGCCCGTTTTTATAAAAAAAGATTAATGATCTTTTGTCGTATAGTGAAAATGTTTTTTGACAAAAAGTGATTAAATGGGCCACTGAGGAAGTCAAAATAAATTGAGGAAACTTCTGGCCCATTTAAAAAAAACTCTGTGTTTTTAATTTTGTCCAATTCCTGCTATTCCTGTTACAAATTTACTATGTTTGCGAATGATACAACATTATTAGTTGTATTTGGGATATAAGTGTCCTCTTGGAAATAACAAATTTAAATAATTTTTGGAAACGGACTGATAAGTGAATTAAGTGGATATTGATGAGGCAGTCCAAAAATTATTACATTATAATTCTGCCAGAGAATGAAATACAAGATATTATTGTTACTGCCACTGAAAGACCCCGAGACCTACACCCCGCCTAGCCCCCTAGATCCACTCCCCAACTACGCCCTTGGACACCCCGCTCCACACCCTACTCCGCCTTACTCCCAAACTCCACCCCCATCACACCCCGCACACCCCATGCCCTAACCCCCCCCGCTCCCACACACACACCCCGCACCATCACTCCACCCCCGCACCCACCCTCCGCACCCAGTTTTTGCATTTCTAGCCTTCTAGTGACCCACAGATTATGTATACAAAATTTGGTTGAGTTTGGTCCAAGAGCAAGAATTTTCATTTTTTGACCCCCCCCCCATTTTGGGTGGTTAGTTTTTGCATTTCTAGTTCTCTAGAGGACCACAGATTATGTGTACAAAATTTGGTTGAGTTTGCTCCAAGGGCAAGAATTTACATATTTTTCACCCTCCCCCATTTTGGGTGAATTTTTTTAAACAAAAGTTGTCAGAAATCACATCCCCTGCAACTTTGCTCATTATAAAATTTGCCGTAGAGTTAATAGTTTAGGATTTATTTGATAATTTTCATTCGTGCGCCCCCCACCCCAAACCCCCTTTTGGGGCCAAAATATCAAAACGTCATATAGCTAAAAACATAAGTTAGAAGACATCTGATACAAATATGAAATTTCATAATAATCCCTTCAGCCGTTTTGACGTGAATCGTGAGCAACTTTTCGCGGAAACCGCTGAAACAGACAGACAGACAGGAATTTTGTTGATGGTGTTTTCGATCATAACTTTGCTTGAAACGTGTGCAACCAAAATTTGGCGTGATTTGGAGCAATGTACAGACAAAGCCTAAATTATATATAGTATATATAGATATCACTGACACAAAAACATAAAAAATCTAAGTTGTAATTAAACAAGCGAAATGTTCAACGAGGATTAAAATGGGGTTTTTGAAATTATAGTGCACATCTTACGAATTTGGAATTAAAAAAACCACATTTTATCATCCCTTGAATTGCATATGGAAATCAATTTAACATGTGTCAATGGGAAAAATTTTTAATTTATTCCTTGAAAGCATATGAAATATTTTCTAGCTAAAATTTTGGTTTATATAAAAATTCCTTGAGCTTTAAAAAGACTAAAAATGTCCTAATTTTAAAGCTCCGAAAACTCAAAATTTCAGAAAGTTATCAATTTATGATATCGAAGAAAAAATTAAAAATTTCATCAATTTCACTGCTCAAAATCATAACATTAGCACTAATTGTCAGGGTATATACATATAATATTAAAAAATATATAATTATACTCAGTTTAAAGAGAATTAATCTTGTCAGATTGCCTAGTAATCCCCAAGAAAACTTTTCAAAGACTATTATTTATTTACTACTCAGGAAAAAATGAGATAAGAGAACGAACACGAGACAGGAAAAGATGAAATCTAATCAAAAAAAGAAAACAGAAAATTTATTATTTATTATAATGGCAAACAGCCTTGGCTTACAATCAATCATTCCATAAATAGTAAGCCTTGAAAATTAATCAAGTCTGACGAGGTTAGTATTTGTGTTGATGAGTAGTAGGCCTGTTTAGAAGGTGAAGAAATCAAGTACCCAGGGCGGCGAATTGAACGTGTAGTAAAATTGATAGAAAGAGAAACAAATCAATAAAAATTTGTTTTATAAATTCACTGAATGCGGCCTACAATAAAGCTTTTTATTATAAACTAAGCAAAAAGGCTTCTTTAATAAAAAAAACTTCTAATTCTTTAGAGGAGGGGGAGGGTACATTTAATGAAAGTGGGGGGGGGGTTGCTTTTCATGAACTGGGGTGGGGGAGGGGGTGTCATGAAGCTATGGGTTTGTGGGCATTCTTGTATATTAGATATGTTTAAAAAAGATTTGCTTTAAAATGTAATTTCTTTATGATTTACTAATAAAAATGTTAGTAATTCTATAAAACTATACATAAATTCACTGGTATCAAATATTTTCTCAATAAAAATTGGGTCGCGACGCGAATGAAAAAAGTTTAAGAAGCAAACTTCTATTAGCCTAGTATTAGATTCAAGGGAAAATTTTCATTTTTTTACTTTTACCATACAAGGAATGGTCAAGTATTGTAATCGTGCATGAAAAAAGTTTTTTTTTCTTCTTTTTTTCGAAATATCTCAAAAACGGCTAAAACTATTTCGATTAAAAAAATTGAGCGAAACCATGGCATTTTGGTCTACAAAAAAGCTCTAATAAGGAAACATCGAAAAAATTATATTTTTTGAGATAATAATTGTTTTGTCAAAATGTCTGTTTGTCTGTTAGTCTGTGCGTTACCAAATTTTGTGGACGAGCTAGCTCAAAAAACTAAAGTGAATATTGAAACCAAATTTCACATGTAGTTTTGGTCTATTGAGATTAAGAGCTGATTAGATTTTGGTGCATATCGACCAAAAATTAAGGGGGTGGAGGGGGGTTAAAAATTAAAAATCTAGGCCATTTGACCAAACTCAATCAAATTTTGAATACATAATCAGTGGGACCCCAGAAGCCTAAAAATGCAAAAACTAACCACCCAAAATGGGGGGGGGGTGCTGGGTCAAAAAATTAATATCTAGGCCATTTGACCAAACTCAACCAAATTTTGTATATATAATCAGTGGGACCCCAAAAGACTAAAAATGGAAAAACTAACCGCCCAAAATGGGGGGGGGGGGGGTAAAATTTAAAAATCTAGGCCGTTTGAGCAAACTCAACCAAATTTTGTATATATAATCAGTGGACCATCAGAAGTCTAAAAATGCAAAAACTAACCCCCTTCCCTACATGATTATAAATAATTTTATTAAATATTAAATATAAGTGAGGGGCCAGGTTGTATGGTAAAGTCAAGTGGATGGCCACATCAGAACAAGTCAGCTTATTTATTTTTTGTTCACTGTATTGAAAAATGAAAAAAATCATTTTGTCTGTCTGTCTGGATTCAGATACCCACGATAATTTAAGAAAGAAAAGTCGAAGAATGTTCGTTCTTGTGCTAAAATATTTGTTTTTTAAAAAAAGGTTACTGGTGTTTATGAATTTTCACAAATAAAAATTAAAATTAAAAATTTTTTTTTAATTATATTTTTGGAGTTTTATTTTAAGTACTCTATATATATTTTGGGTTTTTAGCCCATCATCAGGAGTTTTACAAAAGACTTTTTGCTAATTACTACTTTTGACCATTTTCTCAAAAACTACTGGATCGATTTCGTTCAAAATTGAATTAAATTATTAATAATTACTTGTTTTATAATATCCATTATGTTCAAATTAAAAAAAAATTTCAACCGATTTATTAGCGTTTTTTCAATTTGGTCTTCAAATAAACTACCTTTTGAAATGCAAATTTCCTAATGATAATTATTTGCTATAAAAGATAAATAAAAATAACACAGAGATATGAAATTTCAATAGATTTAAATAAATTTCTAATTAGAAAAAAATAAAACTTTTTGCCATTTCTAATTGATTTGCTCCCGGAGAGAAGAAATTGAATCTTTCCATGCAATTTCTTTTAAACTACAAAATTTTTAATCAAAATGCTATTTTCTTATATTAAAAAGTTACTATGAACTTCAAGATTGATTAACTCGATAAAATAAGATCGATTTCTTTCTAATTTTTAATTCTTTTGGTCTATTAAATCGAGAGAAATAAAAAATCTAAAAGGATATTTCCTAGGGGACGAGAATTTAACATGCGTTTGCTATGCAGACGATGCAGCACTCGTTGCAGAAGATGAAGATTCCCTCCAGCGCCTCCTGTATAAATTCAGTTGTGTTGCACATAAATTCGGTCTAACCCTGTCAACCAAGAAGACCAAAACTCTCACAATCTCTAAAATACCACTCCGATGTAAACTACAACTATACGATACGATTGTCGAACAAGTCATGTCCTTCACGTACCTTGGAATCCAAGTGACCTCTTATCGAGACCTAGAATCAGAGGTAAAACATCAAGCAATAAAGGCATCGAAAATATCTGGTTGCCTTAACAGTGCAATCTGGTCAAACCAATATTTAAGAACGGAGGCCAAGGTACGAGTCTACAAAACCGTGGTACGCCCAATATTAACATACGCAGCTGAGACAAGACCCGACACTGCAAAAACTTCTCAATTATTGGAAACAACAGAAATGAAGACATTGCGAAGGATAATGAACGTGACCAGGCTCGATAGAATGAAGAGTGAAGATATTAGAGAAAAATGTGGAATACAAAAGGTGGGAGAATGGATCAAGAGAAGAAGAACAGAATGGTACGCGCATGTGGGAAGAATGACAGAAGACCGACTAGTAAAGAAAGTGATGACCAACAAGCCGGTTGGAATAAGAAGTAGAGGTCGTCCCAAGAAAAGATGGCATGACGATCTGGAAGAAACAAACCTATAGGTTTAAAAACAAGAAGAAGAAGAAGAAGAAGAAATCGAGAGGAAGTGTCTCGATCAGAGAGATATTATTTCTTATTGATTCATCAAGTCCATTCACTCTACAATATTGGAATATTGGATCTTTTAACTCGTAAACTATTAATTTTAGACATTTCCCTTATATGAAATTTTCTAAATTGTGGTGTTTGATCTTGAAAACCTTGAAAACAGATGTAATGTTTTCGTTAGGAAGATGAAATTTCTTTATATTCATAATATTTTCATGAAAACTTATGAGATCGTTTCGGCGGATATTCTCACACCATCATCAGTCTGCAAGGGAAACATAATCTTAATTACAGTAAATTAATAATTACATGTCATTCTCAAGATAAAAGAAGAAAAGAACTCACCCAAGTTTTTCATAATATAGTACATATGTCTTGTAGAATGTCATTTTTTTTACAAATAATAACATTTTAATCATGGAGGTATTTTGTTATTAATATAGTAGGTATGTCAATAGAAAACAACTTATATAACTGATATTGACATACCTACTATATTAATAACAAAATACCTCCAGCTTTTTGATTAAAATGTTATTATTTGTAAAAAGAAAATGACATTCTACACAGACATATGTACTATATTATGAAAAGCTTGGGTGAGTTCTTTTCTTCTTTTATCTTGAGAATGACATGTAATTAGTAATTTACTGTAATTAAGATTATGTTTCCTTGCAGACCGATGATGGTGTGAGAATATCCGCCGAAACGTCTCATAAGTTTTTCATGAAAATAAATTTGTTAGAATATAAAGAAATTTTATTTCTTTCCTAACGAAGACATTACATCTGTTTTCAAGGTTTTCAAGAGCCTCAAAAAACACCACAATTTATAATTTTAAAACATTATAGTACCATATCTAAATGAAATTTTCTGTTGGAAATTAAATTTTGTTTAATAAATGTCATTTTATAAATTCGTGTTACTCAAATGGTTAGGCAGTAAAGGTGAAATTTATATGGAAAGTTGGATTTAAATTGCTCTAATATAATTTTTATATTGAAAAATATTTACATTTACCTACCATAACTCGTAAACTATTGATTTTAGACATTTCTCTCAAACCAACTTTTCTATGGAGATTAAATGTACTCATACTTATATGACCTTATTTACGTCAAAGGGTTAGGCAGTAATGGTGAAATTTAGGTGGAAATTGTTCTCACTACAAATCTCATTGTTCTCCCTAGAAAAATCGAAACTCCTTTATTACAAGGCATCACTTATGTATTTCTCATCAAATTATTTCAAAATTTGTCAATTCTACTAAAAAATTAGTTGATTTCTAATGGGATACCGAAAATTCCAAGCTGGCCGGTTGCCGCCCTTAGGAAAACTCCCTAACTACGCCAATGGCCGCGACCACCCCATTTTGGGACACGTAACTAAATTTTGGGGTCGAAAAAATAAAATGTCAATGACAATGAAAAAATTTTATTGGGCAGCGATCAAAAATAAATTCAAAATAAGCTGATGTGGCCATCCGCATGACTTTACCATACACTATTTTTGAACCCCTTCTGAGCCACTATCAATTTCGAGACATTTTCATAAGCGAAATTTCGTAAAAATCCATCATATGGTCTAGGAGTACCATATATACATAATAATGATAGATAGAGTGATTTTTGATAAAATTTCCCGAAGAAAGAGAAGTTTCACAAAAATAGTTTAATTCTAAGTATTATATAAATTTACTTATGTGTAAGCTGTGGGCGGTGCACCAACCATTAGATATAAGGACAATACCGGGTTATTTGGAAGTGATGTAAGGTCTGGGAAAACCATGAACGATGTAAGGCCTGGGAAGACAATAAATAAATAATTTGTCAATACGTAAATATATTTATTTAATAATATATTGGCTATTTTCCATGAGGAGGTCTAATTTGTTAGAACAGAGAGTACACGAAGAATTCGCTGATGGTAAGAAATTCGCTAGCGAGGACGACGCGCGATGGTGGGGGAGGGGCAAGCGGGGAACGGAGGAAGTGAGCGGCCGAGAGCGCGTGGCAGCCGAGAGAAGAGCGGAGCTGGCGTTGACGCAGAGAGGTTGAGCTTAGGGAATCGTGCAAGAATTAGGGGTTGGAAAGGGGTGAAACGACTGGTGGAGTGAGTAGTGAAATAAAACGTGAACCAGGAGTATACAACTCAGGGTGTGATTATCCTATGAGGATATCAAGGGTGTTGAGAGAAGATCAGATGACGGCCGTCGAATAGCGTGAGCTCACTAATATTATTACAAGTAGAATAATCATGTATTGTAACTAATACCTAAATAATCAAACATAATTTTAATGTTATTAGTTAGTAAGTTAATTAGATGTAAAAATCATTATATTATTATAACTAATACTAAATAATCAAATATAATTTTAATGTTATTAGTTAATAAGTTAATTATATTTAAAAATCTTAAATTCATAAAGTAAATATTAGATAAAACAAACAAACCCTTGTGTTCATTAAATTACCAAATTGGCCTAATAAATATATTTAAATTATTTGTATGCATTATTAAAATAAATTGTAAATATAAAAATAAATGTTAATCAACTAGTTAAGAAGACTACCTATAATTTTATCCTCACTACCTACTCTCCGCGGACAGGGCGCAGAGGGCTTTTATCCCCTTGAGGGGCAACGCAGGGGATTACAAAGCTATTCCCAAATAATCTTATCAAAGTAAATAAAGTAAATTTCTTAACACGTGTACCCTATATTTTAACTTCTGGTTTCGATTTTATTGCTTTCGGGTTATTTACCTCTAGAGACAGAAACAATATTTCTCATTTTATTATATGACAATGGAATTAACATTAAGATCTTTTTTTATGAATAAAAAATATATATATTATATAATTTTACTAATACACCCGTTAGAGAATAACTTTTTACTTTTTATTTTTAAAACAGGAATTAACTTATCTATTATTTTTCGCCATGAGGAATATCATATATATTGTGTCGTTATTTCATGTTAGTATATTTAATGAGTTAATTATTATCTAAGTCATAAACTACATACGTATATATATATATATATATATTTATATATCTAATATAGATAAATACGCCCATTGTTTTAATATAATCTCACTTGCTCACTTGCAAAGTTAAGGATATGTTGTACTATTTTATATTGTTTTACTTGGTAGCAATTATTAATGCAAGATTATTTAATAAGGATTCAGTTAAACCCAACATTATAGTAATTGTTGCAGATGATTTGGTTAGTATATTTCTATTATTATTATTAATAATTTCATATTTATCCCTAGAACATACAAACTTTTTTCACAAACACAAAATAACAAGCCTGGACCGTCAGTCCCACGATATTATGTGTAATTCGTTTATACTTAATACATTTTTCAATAATTATATTCAATTTTTTATTAATTTATATCAAGATTTATAAAAATAAATAATAAATCAATACTTTTTTACTCTTAAATACACTGAGAAATTCATGGCCTTAGAAGGTTTTCTTATATCTTTGTGTTAAAAATTTTTTTAGCCCTTTAAAAAAACTGTTATTATGTATTAATGAAAAAATTCACTGCTCGACAAAAATTAAACAAAAATTTCTTCACGTAAACCTAACAATGGATTCTAGCAGAGTTTTATACGCTGATTATCATGCAATTTCCCAATTTTTTACAACACGTCAGAGTTTTGAGATATTATCGATCAAAATGACGAAAAAGGCCATTTTGACCTATTTTTGAGTCCCATTAGATATTAAACAGCAATATTTGAAATCAAAATATTTTGTTGACGCAATAGAAAACAGCTTCCTCTTTGATTTTCAAATTACCATTTGTTTTTACCTCAATTATAACTCGAGTTATATCTAAAAAACTAAAACTCGTGATTTTAAAGTATAATAAACATAAGTTTTTAGTTTTTTAGTAATAGAAAACAGCTTCCTCTTTGATTTTAAAATTACCACTTGTTTTTAGCTCAATTAGAACTCGAGTTATTACTAAAAAACTAAAAACTTATGTTTATTATCCTTTAAAATCACGTAGTTTTAGTTTTTTAGATATAACTCGAGTTATAATTGAGGTAAAAACAAATGGTAATTTGAAAATCAAAGAGGAAGCTGTTTTCTATTACGTCAACAAAATATTTTGATTTCAAATATTGCTGTTTAATATTTAATGAGACTCGAAAATAGGTCAAAATGGCCTTTTCGTCATTTTGACCTATAATATCTCACAACTCTGACGTGTTGTAAAAAATTGGGAAATTGCATGATAATCAGCATAAAAAACTCTACCGGAATCCATTGTTAGATTTACGGGGATAAATTTTTTGTCGAACAGTGATATTAAAAACTTGGAATTTATGGGACCCCTTTTCTGAAAGTTATTGTAAAGAAAAGGTGTGACCGGACCTGACAGGCCCGGGTTATGTGTTCGATGGTTGTTAATTGGACATTTTAAATATAATTTATGCCAAGGGCGGATCCAGGAATTTTTTATGGGGGGGGGGGCGAATGTATATAAGGTGCCCGATGTAAGATCTACTTTTTATCTCGGAAGTGTGTCGCGATCGAATTGTCCAAGCGGGGGGGGGGGGGGGGGGCAGAGACGCCCCCCACACACACACACATATAGAACTTTATTTTCAATTTTAAAATTTTTTGAAAAAATAAATGTTTTTTTTTTTACAAATTTTTTTTGCCAGGCACGGGCCTCTATGGGGGGCGATCGCCCCCTCCGCCCCCCCCCTGGATCCGCCCTTGATTTATGCTTAATAGTGGAACATTGGCAGTGGCGTAGCGATGGTAATGGAGCCCACAGCATGCTACCCCCCCCCCGAAATTTGTCTGGTCATAGGGTTTGCCAGTGAAAAAAATACTTGTTTTTATATACCTAAGTGTCTATTATTTTTTATTTATTTATTGCTAAATCGATAGTAAAATGCTAAAATTTTCATTTGGAGATAGTTTTTTCTTTTATTAATTTTAAAACAAAACTATATAGGTAATATAAAAGATGCTCGAATTGAAAATTACGTAATATTTAGGAATATTATGAAAAGATGGAAAAAAGGTAAAAAATAAAATTAATAGAAAATTAATGGTTTAATTGTAAGAAATCACTATTTAAGCTAAAAACTTGAAATTCGGTATGAAGGTTAGTTTTATGAAGTTAATGCTTGAGAAGAATTTTTTTTTTATTCAAATTTTTTTTATTTTTAAGCCCGCAGATGCATTTTCCATTTAAGCGATGGATCCTCCGACTAGGTCATAAAATCAAATTTTTGATATATATAGTATTCAACTCTTAGTTCAGACCATCGCTTAAATGGAAAAGGCATCTGCGGAGCTTAACGCAGAAGATGTCGAATCGTACCCGACTGGGTCCTTATCTTTTTTAAACGATTTCAAATAAAATAATTTTTAAGAAAAAAATAAAAACCGACTTCAAAAATTAAATGCAACAAATAAAATACACTAAGAAGGTATAAAAAATAATTATTATAACATATTTAGTTACAACTAAACGACGAAATATTAACATGAAATTACTTTTTGAAGTCGGTGCCAAACAAACTATACCTATAAGCGAGCATACCCGCCAAACGTACTAAGTAAGATCCGTCGAGTGCGATTCATAAAAAGGTATATGTTTGGCACCGACTTCAAAAAGTAATTTCATGTTAATATTTCGTCGTTTAGTTGTAACTAAATAAGATAATAATTATTTTATACCTTTTAGTGTATTTTATTTGTTGCATTTAATTTTTTGAAGTCGGTTTTTATTTTTTCTTAAAAATTATTTTATTTTTTCTCTTTTTAGTGATGTTATTAATAGTGATCATATCATCAGAACTTGATCAAATTAATATGGCACCATCCCCAAGACACCCCCTATCGGATAAAAAAAGAACCATCGAAATCGGTTCATAAACAAAGAGGTTAGGTCTAAACAAACCTAATAAAAAAGGTCTAATACCTATGAAAAAAAACGAAAAAAAAATGGGACCAATCGGAAGCTAGACTGGACCCAATGCAAAAAAAATTTTCAAAATCGGTTGAGAATTGGCGGAGATATGAGGTAACATAGGCACAAAAAAAAAAAAAAAAAAAATTCAATCGAATAGAGAACCTCCTCCTTTTTTGAAGTCGGTTAAAAAGGAGGAGGCTCCCTCTATTCGACTGATTTTTTTTTTTTCTTTGTGCCTATGTTACCTCATATCTCCGCCAATTGTCAACCGATTTTGAAAATTTTTTTTGCATTGGGTCCAGTCTAGCTTCCGATTGGTCCCATTTTTTTTCGATTTTTTTTTCATAGGTATTAGACCTTTTTAACCGACTTCAAAAAAGGAGGAGGTTCTCTATTCGATTGAATTTTTTTTTTTTTTTTTTTTTTTTTTTTGTGCCTATGTTACCTCATATCTCCGCCAATTGTCAACCGATTTTGAAAATTTTTTTTGCATTGGGTCCAGTCTAGCTTCCGATTGGTCCCATTTTTTTTCGATTTTTTTTCATAGGTATTAGACCTTTTTATTAGGTTTGTTTAGGTTTGTTTAGACCTAACCTCTTTGTTTATGAACCGATTTCGATGGTTCTTTTTTTATCGAAAGGGGTGTCTTAGGGATGGTGTCATATTAATTTGGTCAAGTTCTGATGATATAATCACTATTAATAACATCACTAAAAAGAGAAAAATAAAAATTTTTAAAGAAAAAATAAAAACCGACTTCAAAAAATTAAGTGCAACAAATATAAAAATACACTAAAAGGTATAAAATAATTATTATCTTATTTAGTTACAACTAAACGACGAAATATTAACACGAAATTACTTTTTGAAGTTGGTGCCAAACATATACCTTTTATGAATCGCACTCGACGGATCTTACTTAGTACGTTTGGCGGGTACGCTCGCTTATAGGTATAGTTTGTTTGGCACCGACTTTAAAAAGTAATTTCGTGTTAATATTTCGTCGTTTAGTTGTAACTAAATAAGATAATAATTATTTTATACCTTTTAGTGTATTTTTATATTTGTTGCACTTAATTTTTGAAGTCGGTTTTTATTTTTTTAAAATACTTTTTATTTATTAGGTTTGTTTAGACCTAACCTCTTTGTTTATGAACCGATTTCGATGGTTCTTATTTTATCCGATAGGGGTGTCTTAGGGATGGTGTCATATTAATTTGGTCAAGTTCTGATGATATGATCACTATTAATAACATCACTAATAAAAATTATTTTTAAGAAAAAAATAATAACCGACTTCAAAAAATTAAATGCAACAAATATAAAAATACACTAAAAGGTATCAAATAATTATTATCTTATTTACTTACAACTAAACGACGAAATATTAACACGAAATTACTTTTTAAAGTCGGTGCCAAACAAACTATACCTATAAGCGAGCGTACCCACCTAACGTACTAAGTAAGATCCGTCGAGTGCGATTCATAAAAGGTATATGTTTGGCACCAACTTCAAAAAGTAATTTCGTGTTAATATTTCGTCGTTTAGTTGTATAAATAAGATAATATTATTTTATACTTTTTAGTGTATTTATATTTGTTGCATTTAATTTTTGAAGTCGAGTTATTATTTTTTCTTAAAAATAATTTTATTTTTCTCTTTTAGTGATGTTATTAATAATAATCATATCATCAGAATCGACCAAATTATATGACACCATCCCTAAGACACCCCCTTTCGGATAAAAAGATCGAAATCGTTCATAAACAAAGAGGTTAGGTCTAAACAAACCTAATAAAAAGGTCCTAATACCTATGTAACAAAATCGAAAAAAAAATGGGACCAATCGGAAGCTAGACTGGACCCAATGCAAAAAAATTTTCAAAATCCGGTTGAGAATTGGCGGAGAATATGAGGTAACATAGGCACAAAAAAAAAAAAAAATTCAATCGAATAGAGAACCTCCTCCTTTTTTGAAGTCGGTTAAGAAAAATAAAAATAATTTTTAGAAAAAATTAAAAACCGACTTCGAAAAAATTAAATGCAACAAATAAAATACACTAAAAGGTATAAAATAATTATTATCTTATTTAGTTACAACTAAACGACGAAATATTAACATGAAATTACTTTTTTAAGTCGGTGCCAAGCATATACCTTTTATGAATCGCACTCGACGGATCTTACTTAGTACGTTTGGCGGGTACGCTCGCTTATAGATATAGTTTGTTTGGTACCGACTTCAAAAAGTAATTTCATGTTAATATTTCGTCGTTTAGTTGTAACTAAATAAGATAATAATTATTTTATACCTTTTAGTGTATTTTATTTGTTGCATTTAATTTTTTGAAGTCGGTTTTTATTTTTTTCTTAAAAATTATTTTTTGAAGATTTTTTTTGCATTGGGCTCAGTCTAGCTTCCGATTGGTCCCGTTTTTTCATTGTTATTGGACCTTTTTTGATATGTTTGTTCAGGCATAAGTTCTTTGTTTATGAACCGATTTTAATGATTCTTTTTTATTGGAAAGAGGGTACCTTAGGGGTGATACCATATTAATATGGTCAAGTTCTGAAGATATGATCAATGACAAAATAACTTAAATCTCCAATTCTTATGACCAAATAATCGAAATTATAATAAATAAAACCTTAAAACATTCATTTAAAACCCGCAAACGTTTCGAGAGAATTTCTATACTTATGAATTGAATTTTATTATCATTTTCTGATTCATTCGAACGACGCTTTCTCTTACGAGATGCATGCAAGGTATTATATTAAGTCTCTATTAATAACCATCACTAAAAATAGAAAAATAAAAATAATTTTTATAAAAAATAATAAAACCGACTTCAAAAAAATTAAATGCAACAAATAAAATAATAATAACTTAAAAATCAAATAAAATACTACTAAAAGGTATAAAATAATTATCTTATTTAGTTACAACTAAACGACGAAATATTAACATGAAATTACGTTTTGAAGTCGGTGCCAAACATATACATTATATGAATTGCACTTGACGGATCTTACTTAGTACGTTTGGGGGGTACGCTCGCTTATAGGTATAGTTTGTTTGGCACCGACTTCAAAAAGTAATTTCATGTTAATATTTCGTCGTTTAGTTGTAACTAAATAAGATAATTATTTTATACCTTTTTAGTGTATTTTATTTTATTTTTAAGTTATTATTATTTTATTTGTTGAATTTAATTTTTTTGAAGTCGGTTTTATTTTTTTATCAACTTCTTGGTTCAGTATCAAAACGAGTTTGCTCCCAATTGCACCAAAATAGGGTAGTGGCCGGATAAAAAAAGTTTTAACTTTCGCGTTCATCTAATGTTAACATATAAACATCCTAAATAAAATTTATTATTGAATATCCGAACAAAATTCATCTGTTTCGATTCCCCAAAGAATCAGACAGATGGGCATTGTAGTATATATATATGATTCACGGCCGATGGCACGTTAGACGTTTATAGAAAACGGAAGGCAGGATTTTTCTGAAAATTTATCACCTTACATTTTCTTACCTGTTCTAACGATCTAAAATATTTTCAGAATTGCGACGTTTCGGCTTCCATCAAAAAGTCGTAGCAACTTTATATTATTTAAATGGAACACCCCGTATATTAACACGTTTTTAGAACTGCCCTTTTATTAAAATACTTTTTGTAAATATTGTCCTATACCTATTCTATCGTTTTCAAGATAAAAAATAATTTGTGTTAAATACCTATGGTCCAAAACATGGTCCTAATTAAACTTAAATAAATTAGTGCTCTCAATTCATGAAGAGCTGATATATTGGTGGTAGATTAGAAACACCCGAAATATTTAATTTACGCCGAAAAATCGACTCCATATTATACAGGGCGTGCTAAGATGACTATTAATTCCGTTTGTTTTGGATCATATTTAACACAAATTATTTTTTTAGATATAGGTATAGAGATTTATCAGGAGTGGAACAATTCCTGGAAAATATCCAGTGCTGACAAAAGGCGTCATTTCTTCTGAGTGTGTCCGGGAATCCCGGTTCAGCCCTGGTTTGAACGATACCACCTGTTCAGAAAATGTCTGTACATATTAATAGGCTCAGACACGCGACGACTCCCGAGTACATGCATAGGGTTGGTCTCAGAGACCACCCTTTCTGTAGATGTGATTCGAGCTCCCGGGGGGACATTAACCATGCCCTCCTTGGGTGTGGGTTGTTTCGACGAAAAATAGACCGATTTTATGACAGGGTTCGGGGAAAGATCCAGTTCCCTACAAATGCGCAGATATTACTTGCCTGCATATCCGAAGGGGGAGAACTAGGGAAGCTGGTTCTTCATTTCCTTATATCACTGGGCTGTGATATTTTTTGATGAGTTTTTAGGTTGCAATTTGTTTTATTTTATTTTATTTTTTAATTTATTTATTTATTTATTTTTATTTTTTTTTTTATTTTAATTTTTGGTTTTGTTTTTTGTAGAGTTAATGTGAATATATTGGCTGGCAAAATGGGTTTGTGCCCGATGCCAATAAATAATATAAAAAAAAGGTATAGAGATAGGTATAGGAAAATATTTACAAAAAAGTATTTTAATAAAAGGGCGGTTCTAAAAATGTGTTAATATACGGGGTGTTCCATTTAAAAAATAAAGTTGTTACGAATTTTCGATGGAAGCCAAAACGTCGCAATGCTGAAGATATTTTAGATCGATAGAACAGGTAAGAAAATGTAAGGTGATAAATTTTCAGAAAAATCCTGCCTTCCGTTTTCCATAAACGTCTAACGTGCCATCGACCGTGAATCACCCTGTATGAATTTTTATTTGCATCAAGCAGAGGACAACCTCTTTGTTTCTCTTTATGAATCAACAACTCTGCTACTCTCGGCAAAATAAAAACTTTTCAATTAAATACTAAGTGATTTGATTTGGAATTGATTAATTTCATTTTGAATTTTTTTTTCCAATTTAAAATCGATGACTTATGTGAATTTGAAAAGGTATATATAGTGTAGTAGCTAAGACAATAATTTTAAAGTTCAGAATAGAAATCGCTATTGTTTTCTATTCGATATACTCTGAAAATATATCAACTATCTAATAATAATACCATAAACCAGGCCATATCCAATAAAAAAACACGCAGGTGGCTAGATATGAAAAGTATATCACCATACTGATAATAAAAGTTTAAACATTATCCTGTGACATATATAATATAATTTATATTGCCATATATGAGTATTATAGGAATGAAATTTCAATTTTATAAAAATGGAAATCCCAAGTCAGTAACTCAATACAAAGTTCTTTTTACCTTATTAGTCCTTTTTGGTATTAAATAAAATAAGATTATTCATTCTTGCATTCGATTGATTAAAAAAATCGGTTGTCTGTAAAGTCGGTTTACTGACGATAGTTGAACGTGACAACGTCATAAGAAAATACTGATGGAATGGTATTTTCTTATGACGTTGTCACGTTCAACTATCGTCAGTAAACCGACTTTACAGACAACCGATTTTTTCATAAAATTCTTCGTTCAGAAAATCATATTAAATTTACAAAATACTTGAATAAAATTTATTGTTTAAATTTCTACTCGACTGTTAAAATTTAATTTTTGATTTTATTATTTTATAATAATAAATTTTGTATTGACATTATTTCTTTCAGCAAGTAAACTGAATAAAAGTATGTTCAATTATTTACTTAATTTTTGCAAATTTAATTGTAATTTATTGTAAAAAAGTAATAATTTTGAATAATTTATTATAATAATAAACTGTGATTAAATTATTGTTCATAAATCTTAAATTTAAAATTTAAAATTTGGAAACATCATTAAAATTTTTGTAACTGTAGTTTTTAAAAGCCCGCCTCAATCTTTGTCGCTCGTTCCGCGCTCTCGCTTGCACTTCAAGCCTTAAATGGAACGCCTCATGAGTCATGTTTTTTCGAGCATGCAGCCGGCTTCATCGAATTATAAGACGTTGTCACGTCAAAAAAAATGTGAATATTTTCAATCAAAAATACTAGAAAGCTATATACCAGGGGTACGTGGCTCGCGAGCCGCATGCGGCTCTTCAGTTAATCTAGTGCGGCTCTTGAACCTTCTTGAATAATACTGATTTTAAAAAGTATAATAATAAAATTAAAAAAATTCAAACGAAGTGGCGTTTCGGCCATAGAATTTTGGAAGAAGGTCCCAGAAGAAAAATACCCACTAACAAAAGAGTGTGATAATTTTAAATCAATTTTAAATCAATAAACGGACAAAAGAGTCCTTATACACAATAATACAATTGAAAATTTTTTACAAAAGTCACAAAAATAAATAAAGGTGAAGTGATACAAATCAATAATATACAAAAACTTAAAAATAATCACAAAAAGATAATACAAACATACATAAGATCAAACAATACATACAAATCAATAACAAAATACAAATTAAGATTAAAATGTCACGGAGATATAACGCTGGCAGACAGCAGGCAAGGCATCATCAATCACAGTGATAAGAGACTAATCTCAATATTTGGAACTACATATGTATGTGGATCACTGTACTCAACGCTTAAGTTAATTAAATCTATCATCGGTCCGAACTTACTGATGAACATTTAAGTGAACTCGTGCGAACTGCGCTTACCAATTACACTGCTCGACAAAAATTAAACAAAATTTCCCCTCATAAACCTAACAATGGATTCCATTAGAGTTTTATACGCTGATTATCATGTAATTTCACGATTTTTTCCAACACGTCCGAGTTTTGAGATATTATCGGTCAAAATGACGAAAAATGCCATTTTGACCTATTTTCGAGTCCCATTAGATATTATACAGTAATATTTGAAATCAAAATATTTTGTTGACGTAATAGAAAACAGCTTCCTCTTTTATTTTCAAATTACCACTTGTTTTTAGCTCAATTAGAACTCGAGTTATAAATAAAAAACTAAGAACTTATGTTTGTGTCTATGTTTATCATCCTGTATAATCACGTAGTTTTAGATTTTTAGTTGTAACTCGAGTTTTAATTGAGAAAAAAACAAGTGTTAATTTGAAAATCAAAGAGGAAGCTGATTTCTATTACGTCGACAAAATATTTTGATTTCAAATATTGTTTTTTATTATTTGATGGGAAAATAGGTCAAAATGGCCCTTTTCGTCATTTTGACTGATAATATCTCAAAACTCTGACGTGTTGGAAAAAGTCGGGAAATTGCATGATAATCATAGTATAAAACTCTGCTGGAATCCATTGTTAGGTTTAAGAGGACCCTCACCCCCTATTTTGGGTATAAGTTTTTTGCATTTCTAGCCTTCTGGGAGTCCACAGAATATGTTTATAAAATTTGGTTGAGTTTGGTCGAAAGAGCTAGAGCTTTCATTTTTAACCCCTCCCCCCCCTTTTGTCTGATAATGTTGAAAATACATAAAAAAATTATTTTATGTTCTTTTCAAAAATATATTCAGTTTTTTCCTAGTTAAATTTTTTCATTTTTTTTATACCTCTTCAAAATGTGGTAAATCTTTATGCCACACTGTACTTTTTAAAATCAGTATTATTCAAGAGGGTTCAAGAGCCGCACGAGATTGACTAAAGAGCCGAGCCACGTTGTGGCCACCTCTGGTATATACTATATACCTATATATTCAAATAATAGGAAGTCATTAAAAGCTAATTCTAATATCACATATTTTTTCAATATAATCATTATTCAGGACAAACAATTAAATTATGGAATACATTCCCTATCCTAACGTCTCGCCTTAAGTCTAGGCAACCGTATATACATATACGTTATCTGAAAACTTCACTAGGTTCGCTTGTCTTTTTTTATTTTTTAACCGACTTCAAAAAAGTAGGCGGTTCTCAATTCGACTGATTTTTTTTTATGTCTATGTTACCTGATATCTTCGCCTATTGTGAACCGATTTTGATGATTTTTTTGCAGTGGGTTCATTCTAGTTTCCGATTGGTAAAAATATAAATTTCCTTGGTATTGGATCTTTTTTGTTATGTTTGTTCAGTCATAACTTCTTTGTTTATGAACCGATTTTAATGATTCTTTCTGCGTTTGGATCAGTATAGCTCCATGATAGTCAAGATACCTAACTATTTATTTATTTATTTATTTTATGTATATTCAGCGAGAACTTTTTGCCCTGTGGACCGATTTCGATGATTCTTTTTTTATTGGAAAGGGAGTACCTTAGGGGTGGTCCCATATTAATTTGGTCAAGTTCTGATGATCTGATCAATGATGAAATAACGTAAATCTCCAATTCTTATGAGCAAACAATCGAAATTATAATAAGTACTAAGCCCGTGTAACCTAGGCTATATATAGGTAGGGGAAGCTACTTGTCATTAGTAAATAGAAACCATTTCTATTCACTCGCACTTGCCACTCTACTAATACTAACCACGAGGTGTGAACCGCGACCTAATATGCTGTACACCTACTTCGACTTGTACTTCCAAATATTTCGAAGTACTTCCAAATATTTCCAAGCACTTCCAAATATTTCCAAGTACTTTCAAATATATCCAAGTAGTTCCAAATATTTCCAAGTACTTTCAAATATTTCCAAGTACTTCCAAATATCCCAAGTACTTTCAAATATTTCCAAATACTTCCAAATATTTCAAAGTACTTCCAAAATACTTCCAAAGAGGTGTACACCTACTTCCAATCGCGGATCACCCCTCGCTAATTACATTGGTTAGTAGTAGAGGCACATGTCACCCACTACTAACCAGTTAGTCTACTAAGTGCTTAGTAAATGGAATAGTACTAATGGCAGTACTAAGTCCGTGTAAACTATAGGCTATATATAGGTAGGGGAAGCTACTTGTCATTAGTAAATAGAAACCATTTCTATTCACTCGCACTTGGCACTCTACTAATACTAACCACTTATATTGTGTGTTTACACGACACAGAATTAGTGTGAGTGGTTAGCACTAATCTTTAGTACTAAGCCCTTGTAAACTAGGCTTAAAGGGGTCGCGAAACCTGAGTAATAAATCAATACTTTTTTTTTACTGTTTTTATGTGTTTTTACTATATAATAAAAAAAATGAAAAATTGTACACAAAGTCACGTTTCTATATATCGTCGAATTAGAGTGCAAACCTGTTAACTCCATTTTTTATCAAATATGATATATTAATAACGTTCGAAAGAGAAATAGATGCAACATCGTCCAAGTAAAACTGCTAGTTAAAATTACGATCGTAAGTTGTAGAAAAAAAATGTGAAAAATAATTTTTTCCATAGCAACAATATTAAATTTTGTTTGTTTTTTCTCTGCCCGGTAAAATTTCCTTGTTGTGAGTTAGCAGGTTTACACTCTAAGGCGACGATATATAAAATTAAGGTTTTGTCTGTACATTGGTCCAAATCACGTCAAATTTTGGTTGCACACGTTTCAAGAAAAGTTATAAACGAAAACACCCTCAACAAAATTCCTGTCTGTAAGTTTCCGTGGTTTTCGCGAAAAGTTGCTCACGATTCACGTAAAAACACCCAAAGGATTTTTATGAAATTTCATATTGGGATCAGATGTCTTCTAACTTACGTTTATAACGTTTTGATATTTTGACCCCAAAAGCGGGTTGGGAAGGGGGGGGGGCGCAAGAATGAAAATGATCAAATAACTCCTAAACTATTAACTCTATGGCAAATTTTATTGTGATCAAAGTTGTAGGGGATGTGATTTCTGACAACTTTTGTTTAAAAAATTCCCCAACAAAAACACCCAAAAAAAGGAGGGTGGGTGAAAAAATGTAAATTCTTGCTCTTGGACCAAACTCAACAAATTTTGTATACATAATCTGTGGGTCACTAGAAGCCCCTGGCTAGCAAGAGGACCGCCTAAGGCGGCCCTTGCAGCCAGTTTACTATAAAAAAACAGAGGGGGGTAGGCAGTGCTGAATTTCCGCCAAGACCCACAAGGCCCGGGCCTAGGGGCCCAGCTGTGCTGGGGGCCCCGGTTGCGGAGTCTTTTTCTCAACCTAAAAAGATCATAAGGGCAACAAAACAGGCATTACAAATATCATACAAGTATGCAAATTACAATCTCTGGCTAAACAAATATCGCTCAACATTCTCATTAAAATTACTAAGAGTTTTTACGTTGGATTGCGTCTCCATTTACATAAGAACATTTATCCAAACCTAGGAATTGCGTTCCGAATACTGTTGTGTACACCAGCGTCAAACGGCTCAGCAGAAGGGTCGTTTTCAGCGCTAAAGAGAGTAAATAATTACTTAAGATCTAACATAGGAGGGAACAAGCTCAATTCACTCTCTGTAATGTACAGAGTCAGAAATAATGCAGTCAATTGACTATGAAGACGTCATTCGTTCTTTTGCACAGAAGAAAGTTCGCCGCAAGATTGTATACATTTTATAGAATAACGTAACTATATAGTAACATAGACTATATTATTCTGATGTTTATTAAACACATTAAAGTCGATTAAAAATTTCTTTTTCCTCTCTTCTTTTGTCTATATACCATATATATTTTGTCATTTTTTAGTTTTATTCTTTTCTCTATATTCAGTATATTTATTGTTTTTGTTCCATATAATTGTTGTTTCCTTTTTAAATTTTTTTCTCTTACTTGATCTGTTTGTATCATATTGTTTATTTTCTTTGTAATTAAATTGACCTAATATTGTAGGTACATTAAAAAAGGCTAGATGCCCCTACAAATACAATGTTCTTGAAAAAAAAATATGTTCTGTACTAGTGCATTTAATTTGCTAAATTTCCAAAATAGCTTCGAGAAGGTGGGGGGAAATGTCAAGTTCCTAGGAGCCCTGGGTCTCTTAAATCCGCCCCTGACTCTAAGGCGACGATATATAAAATTAAGGTTTTGTCTGTACATTGGTCCAAATCACGTCAAATTTTGGTTGCATACGTTTCAAGAAAAGTTATAAACGAAAACACCCTCAACAAAATTTCTGTCTGTCTGTAAGTTTCCGTGGTTTTCGCGAAAATTTGCTCACGATTCACGTAAAAACATCCAAAGGGATTTTTATGAAATTTCATATTTGGATCAGATGTCTTCTAACTTACGTTTATAAAGTTTTGATATTTTGACCCCAAAGCGGGTTTGCGGGGGGGGGGGGGCGCACGAATGAAAATTATCAAATAACTCCTAAACTATTAATCCTACGGCAAATTTTATTATGATCAAAGTTGTAGGGGATCTGATTTCTGACAACTTTTGTTTAAAAAATTCCCCAACAAAAACAGCCAAAAAAAAAAGGGGATGAAAAAATGTAAATTCTTGCTCTTGGACCAAACTCAACCAAATTTTGTATACATAATCTGTGGGTCACTAGAAGCCTAGGCGGCCCTTGCGAGCTAGCTTACTATAAAAAACAGAGGGGGGGGGGGGCAGTGGCGTAGCGTGGGTTCTTGCCGCCCGGGACCGACCAGGCGCGGATCCAGACCTCTGATTTGGGGGGGGGGTGACCGGCAGCCACTGAGTTTTACCCCCCCTTAATGAAAAATGGATCCTATCTCAAACTAAATAAAAAGAGCATTATATTTTTAAATTCATTTCCTTTTTCAACATTTTTAATAGAGATGGGAAAAATCATTCTTTTTAGGGAATAGTTCTTTTATAGTTCGTTCATTATATGGAACTAGTTCAATTGATGGTGGCCGATGTATATAAGATCTACTTTTTATCTCGGAAGTGTGTCGCGATCGAATTGTCCAAGCGAGGGGGGGGGAGTCAGAGACGCCCCCCTCCATATAACTTTATTTTCGATTTTAAAATTTAATGTTATAAAAAAAAATATTTATTTCCAATTTTAAAAATCGTGGCGCTTGCCGCCGCCCCCTTACCTATGCCGCCCGGGGCTATGCCCCCCCCCCCCAAGCTACGCCACTGGAGGGGGGGGGGTCCGCGTCATGCAAAAGGTTGAAAAACACTGTGATACAGGAATGTTTTTTTTTAATCATATTTTCTTTATCTCCGGCTGACCAGGCCTCTTGTTTTTCGGGCCTCGGGCGAGCGCCCGTACTATAATCCGACACTGGCCCTTTTAACTAATTGGTAGTTGAGTTCTCAATCTCAAACTGTATTGTAATTTTTAAGGTATTTTCGTCTATTGGGTTTTTGAATTCCGCGGCGTCTTCACTTGAGATGTCTCTACCAATCGTTAAACCTGTCAATTGACAAAGAAAATAATTGTGTTTAAAAAATTTGTATAGAGGTATTAAATAAGGAAAAAATCTTTTTATACTAAATTTATATTCAATTGTTTTTCCAAATATGTTTTTGTTTTATTTTAAAACAAACAGTTATATCATAACTGTCAGAGAAATTTTTATAAGGAAACTCTTGACTATATATATGATCACAGCAAATTGAATCAAACAACTGCCTCAATCTTTAATTCATAACATAAATGGATTAATATATTATAAATCTGTTTCACCATTGTCACAAGGTACTTATTAATACATATAAAAAATTTGAATATTATTATTGTGATTCTCCTTTGATGGCAAAATGCTTATTAGTCCAGTCAAATTTTTTTTTTTTTTTTTTTTTTTTTTAATGCAATCGAATGCAAGAAGGGGTGCACCAGTAAAGATGTAGTCCCTATGGATCTCGAAAGAGCCACTTGCATTACCGAAGAGAAGGGAAAGTTGATTAAGTGAGAGGGTGTAGACGTAGGTGTCTATGCACCCTGGTTTTGAAGGTTTGAAGATCATAGGTGCTGGGAAAGATAGAGGCTGGGAGAGAGTTCCAGTTCCTTTAAGTCATGGGGATATATGTATTCGCGAATGAAGTGGTCCGGCAATTGCGCTCAAGTGGGCCCCTATGGGGAAAGTTTTGGGCTAGTTCCAAGAGTGGGCTGCCAAATTTTGAACAACCGGCTTGCTATTATTTCGAAGCATAAAAAACCCGTAAATGAGTACATTGTCTTCATTTATTTTTGTACAGTATAAAATATATAATAAGGTATATATAACAAAACAAAAGATTTATATTTATTATACATAGATATTTTGCATAAACATACTATTAAAATGGCTTATTTTTTGGTTTTATGGGTAATTTAACAAGCGGCTCGCCGAGGTTCAAAAATTTTAACAACCGGCTCGCGCGAGCCGGCCCGAGCCATATATGTTTTTTGGGACGCTGAATCCAAATCGGAGGACTCCTACCAAAATTTCGTAGCAGCTTTGTAGAAAATGCAAAAAAAACGTGCAAATTTCCATTTTTTGGCGGTTTTTTGCTTATAACTCGAAAACTATCAACTTTTCGTAAATAACCTTCCTATTTAAAATGAAAGTTCATAAAATTTCCTACAAATTTCATTATTTATGTCTTTTTCTCCGACCAACCGTTCGGGCTCAGGCTCAAAATCCAAGTTTTCGACCTAGGTAGCCCCCCCCCCCCCCTCCCCCTGATCACCCAAAAACTCGCACTTTTTTAGATATTTTACCATTTTGACCATGAAAGAGCATGTTTTCGACCAAGACCTCTCCATACATTTTTAAACTAAATTAAATTTTTTGCGAAAAATTGCAATTTTTCCTTCATAAAATGTAAACCACTCATCCTAGAAACTTGATTCCTGCCTCATTCTCTAGGAAATTTTATTGACTTGAACGTTTACTTGAACAACTTTTTTGATAAAACTCTTAGATTTATAGATATCCAGCATTCAAAACACTCATCCTAGAAACTTGATTTCTTTCTCATTCTCAAGAAAATATTGTTTAGTTGAATGTTTACTTGGATCACTTCTTTTTGAAAGTCTTGATTTATAGATATCCAGCATTTTCCATGACAGAAAATGATCCATTTTTTCAAAAAATCGCAGTTTTCCCTTCATAAAATGAAAACCACTCATCCTAGAAACTTGATTTCTGTCTCATTCTCTAGGAAATTTTATTGACTTGAACGTTTACTTGAACAACTTTTTTGATAAAACTCTTAGATTTATAGATATCCAGCATTCAAAACACTCATCCTAGAAACTTGATTTCTATCTCATTCTCTAGAAAATATTGTTTAATTGAACCTTTACTTGGACCACTTCTTTGTTAAAAGTCTTGGATTTATAGATATCCAGCATTTTCCATGACAGAAAATGATCCATTTTTTCAAAAAATCGCAGTTTTCCCTTCATAAAATGAAAACCACTCATCCTAGAAACTTAATTTCTGTCTCATTCTCTAGGAAATTTTATTGACTTGAACGTTTACTTGAACAACTTTTTTTGATAAAACTCATAGATTTATAGATATCCAGCATTTTCTATGACAGGATAGTAAACGTTCAAGTCAACAAAATTTAGGAATCAAGTTTCTAGGATTAGTGGTTTTCACTTTATGAAGGAAAAATTGCAATAATCTAGTTTAAAAATGTATAGAATGATCTTTGTCGAAAACGTGCTCCTTCATGGTCAAAATGAGAAAATATCAAAATAGTGTGAGTTTTTGGGTGATCCGGGGGACTGCCGAGGTCGAAAACTTGAATTTTGGGCTTGAGTCCGAACGGTTGGTGCAGAAAAAAAAACCTAAATGATGAAATTTGTAAGAAATTTAATGTACTTTCATTTGACAAATTATAATTATTTACGAAAAGTTTATAGTTTCCGAGTTATAAGCAAAAAACCGCCAAAAAATGGAAATTTATACCCTGATAAAAACACAATTTGACTGGACTATATATATAAAAAACATTTTTTTCTATTTTTTCTATTTACACGTTTGTAAAATATATTTTTGTTCCTTCCTACATAGGGCAAAAGAACTACACTTAATTGAATTGTATACAGTGTCATGAATTGGTTCTCCATTGTTAATTTTTGCTTGGGAAAAAAAACGTAGTTTTTAGTTCATAAAATGAAAACCACTCATCCTAGAAACTTGATTTCTATCTCATTCTCTAGGAGATTTTGTTGACTTGAACGTTTACTTGGACCACTTTTTTGATAAAACTCTTAGATTTATAAATATCCGAGGCATTTTCCATGACACTTTTGAGAATTCGGATCATATCCTGTCCTGAAAATGCTGAATATCTATAAATGTAAGAGTTTTATCCAAAAGGTGGTCCAAGTAAACGTTCAACTAAATAAAATTTCCTAGAGAATGAGATAGTAATTAAGTTTCTAGGATGAGTAGTTTTCATTTTATGAAGGGAAAACTGCTATTTATTGAAAAAATGGATCATTTTCTGTCATGGAAAATTCTGGATATCTATAAATCCAAGACTTTTAACAAAAAAGTGGTCCAAGTAAACGTTCAATTAAACAATATTTTCTAGAGAATTAGATAGAAATAAAGTTTCTAGGATGAGTGGTTTTCATTTTATGAAGGAAAATCTGCGAAAATATTGCAGTTTTTAAAACTTCATACTCATTGGTACACGGGTTACCAATATCCAATTAAAATAAAACTTTATTTGAATTGTAGCAAATTTTTGCATTTTTTTTAATCGAACCGAAATTTAGTACTCTTCAATATACTATAGGACGGTTATTTACAAAATATGGAACGTTTTCGAGTTATAAGCGAAATACTGGAAAAAGTCCAAAAATTTGAGGTTTTTCGGCCTCCAAAAGTTGTCCCCCACACTTTCGAGGTCACAAACTTAGATTTGGCATACTCACACCATACCAAACGATCCTAGAAAAAAAGTATTTTCCCGTAATTAATGTATAAGGTGAAACCCCCCTATATACTGGGCTAATATGTTTAATCAAGAAGTTCATTTTTAATTTCTTGAAGTACATGTTTGTTTTAATAAAAAAAAATTCGTACTAAATATTTTGCTTTGAGGATTGACCCCCATGTAAATTTTCTTGCTACGCCACTGCTTCCTCCACAAAACATCCACATATTACTCATTTCATGTTATTAAAAAATCTTTCCCTACATTAATTTATTAATTCTAAAAATAGTTTAAAATTATGTTTTAGGGCTGGAATGACGTTGGCTTCCATGGACAAACACAAATTCCAACTCCTAACATTGATGCCCTCGCCTACTCTGGAGTTTCCTTCTCCAGACATTATACATTACCAGTATGCTCTCCATCGCGAGCTTCTTTTCTTACTGGCTATCATTCACTGCGTACAGGTACACAATTCATTATTATTATTTTTTAACTAGAAAGAATTTAATTTTTAGGACAGAATCTAAGATTTTAATAGAAATATTATTAAATTGCGATATCAGAGGGGATTCATCCCCCCAGGAGTCGAACCTGAGAACCAACTTGCTTTCCGGGCAGTTAGCTCACACCCTCGAGACAAAAAACTCCTCTGAATCGCAATATTTGATGTAAGCATAGAAATCTTTCACTCCATTAATATATAACGGAAATTAAAAAATTTAGCTTAAAATGAAAAAAGTTTTTCATACAAGTCCTGCTATTTTAATATAAAAGTAAAGATTTGAGCATCTTATTTTTGAAAAGAGTTGGAATGTTTTTCAAAAATGAGCTCGGGTTCAGATTAACAAATCAATTTTAAACTAGAAAGAATTTAATTTTTAGGACAGAATCTAAGATTTTAATAGAAATATTATTAAATTGCGATATCAGAGGGGATTCATCCCCCCCAGGAGTCGAACCTGAGAACCAACTTGCTTTCCGGGCAGTTAGCTCACACCTGTCTCGAGGATGAATGAACATGAGGATCGGGCATCTCGCGATGAAGTGGAACACATCCTCCCTTTCATCCAAATTGCAGAGGCTATATCGGATATCCCTTCTCATCATCCAGATTCCCAATGCTAACTCACCTAAAATCTGGGGATGACTCTGGACGCTAGACCCCGCTGGAAAGTTCATGTGAAGAAGAAACGTCAAGATCTTGACATCAAATTGAAAAAAATGTACTGGCTCCTTGGGCGAAAATTCAAGCTTTCTATAGATAATAAGTTACTACTTTATAACCAAATATTAAAGCATATTTGGACTTATGGCATTCACCTCTGGGGTAGTTCCAGTAAGAGCAATATACAAATAATCCAGCGATTCCAGAATAAAGCATTAAGGGACATCATCGATGCACCATGGTACTGCCGAAACAGCGACATCCATCTGGACCTACAAATGGATACCATAGATCAAACAATTATTAAATTTGCCAGTAGTCACGAAGAAAGGGTGCTTAAACATGTCAACGTTGAGGCTACCCAGCTCCTGGACAAGACAAATTTGATAAGAAGACTCAAAAGAAGAAAATCTTTTGAGTTAGTGAAATAACAATAAAAGCTAGTGTAGTGAAGATATTAGAACACAAGGCTACTAGAGAGTAAAACCTTAGTTTTAGGGAGTGTACTATTATATAAGAAATAAATTACTCATTGATCTTCTTTATTGATCAGATTGTATGACTTTGAATAAAAAAATGTGCTAATAGCTTTAGTCGAGGGGTGAACCGCGACCTAAAATCGTGTATACCTACTTCCACTTTCATTTCCAAGTGGAAGACAATAGATGACAATAGATTATCTAATGAATTCCAAATTGATTCCAAATAATTCCAAAGACGGTGTACACCTAATTCCAATCGCCGTTCACCCCTGCTGCTTTAGTAGAGAAGCTGGATTTTAGCAGGTGACATTTTTTATTTTACCGCGAGCGAGGCCTCAACTTAAGCCTTCTGCTCCAATACATTTGAGCTTAAAGCTATGGTATGGTTGTTTGTTTAAAAATTTTACTTATACACAAAAAAAAACAAAAAAAACAGGTTACATTCTCTTCTACTAAACCCAAACTATCATGGATAATTTTTATTACATGTCAGAAGGATTGCATTCACACCATCGGGAATTGAACCCGAGCACTAAAAATGCAATCTGGGCTAAAGAGGAAAACCTATCTGATATGTGTAACGGTAAATATTTCACTAAAAGATAAAATCTTCATTTGTAAAATTTTTTGGCCGAGAGTTTAAATTTAAACACATAGCCATGCCATAAAGGTTAAAAAATAATTGGTTACTATTTTTAATTTTTTTCTTATGAATTTGAATTACATTTCACAGGTATGCCTGGACCACTTTATCCTGATGAAAGAACTGCATTGCCTCTAGATTTTAAACTCCTACCTGAATATTTGAAAGAATTGGGATATAAGACCCATTTGGTAGGAAAATGGCATTTGGGCCATTTTCAAACTCCATACATGCCAACGATGAGAGGATTTGATGATCACCTTGGATATCTTCTCGGATATATACATTTATTTACCCATGAAGTAACGTGGAAGGTACTACGATATAATCATTTAATTTTTCATCGAAACAGACGTTTTTTTTGTCTGAATTTTTCCCTACCACTTATCAATTATACAAATTACTCTTTACGTTTGAGAGGCAGGTGAATTGAGGTTTTGAATTGACTTAAATTATTTTTACTTTACGGTCAAGTATTGTAATCGTGCATGAAAAAAGTGGGTTTTTTCCTTCTTTTTTTCGAAATATCTAAAAAACGGCTGAAACTCTTTTGATTAAAAAAATTGAGCGAAACCATGGCATTTCGCTCTACAAAAAATCTCTAATAAGTCAACATCGAAAAAATTATATTTTTCGAGATAATAATTGTTTTATCAAAATGTCTGTTAGTTAGTCTGTCTGTTAGTCTGTGCGTTTCCAAATTTTGTGGGCGAGCTAGCTAGTGTGAATATCGAAACCAAATTTCACACGTAGTTTTGGTCCATTGAGATTAAAAGCTGATTAGATTTTGGTGCATATCGACCCAGGGGGTGGAGGGGGGGGGTTAAAAATTAAAAATCTAGACCGTTTGAGCAAACTCAACCAAATTTTGTATACATAATCAGTGGGCACACAGTAATCTAAAAATGCAAAAACTAACCCCCACCCCTAAATAATTTTATTAATATTAAATATAAGTGAGAGGCCAGGTTGTATGGTAAAGTCAAGTGGATGGCCACATCAGAACTCTTATATTTAATATTTAATAAAATTATTTATAATCATGTAGGGGAGGGGGGTTAGTTTTTTCCATTTTTAGACTCCTGGAGGCCCAATGATTATATTTACAAAATTGGGTTGAGTTTGGTACAAAAGTCTATATTTTCATTTTTTGACCATACAGATTTTGGGCTGTTAGTTTTTGCATTTTTAGACTTCTGGGGTCCCACTGATTATGTATACAAAATTTGGTTGAGTTTGCTCAAATGGCCTAGATTTTTAATTTTTAACCCTCCTCCATCCCCCTTAATTTTGGGTCGATATGCACCAAAATCTAATCAGCTCTTAATCTCAATGGACCAAAACTACGTGTGAAATTTGGTTTCGATATTCACACTAGTTTTTGAGCTAGCTCGTCCACAAAAATTTGGTAACGCACAGACTAACAGACATTTTGACAAAACAATTATTATCTCGAAAAATATAATTTTTTCGATGTTCACTTATTAGACCGAAATGCCATGATTTCGTTCAATTTTTTTAATCCAAATAGTTTCAGCCTTTTTTGAGATATTTCGAAAAAAAGAAGGAAAAAAATAACTTTTTTCATGCACGATTACAATACTTGACCATACCCTGTATGGTAAATTAAAAAGTCACACATAAAAACTTGTCCTTATTTTCCTATTATAAACTTTCAAATTAATACAAATTATGGACGGAAATGATAATAATAATTTTTTCATTTATGTCTGTCTGTATTTCGATAACTTTACATTAAACATAAAGTCTAATATGTTCCTATGTTTATATTTCCGATACAAAGAACTGATTAGTGTTGGTGTTTTCTTATGAATGAATAAACAATAAACAATATTAATAATAACCTTCTCTCAACAATTACATAGAAGTTATATTAACTTTGCTGTTTACAGTCGATATATCGTAAACAAACCTCCTTCAAAAGGACAGAAAAAAATAAAAATAATAATAACCCAAGAACGGAACGTCGTAGAAAGTTCATTGCAGTACCAAAATGTTTGTATTTCTAAATCGAAAAGCTGATTTGGAATTTCTCGGAACAAAACTTTCAATTCAAATATTAATAAAAATACATGAATTTTCAACATATTTGAAACCCACAGATACAAGTATATAATTATGTTCCTTCTCTCAAGAAGATGATAGAAAATATTAATTGTAAGAAAAAGAGAAAAATTAATAGTTTATTTTTGACCAAGTTTCAAATTTGGGGAATCATAAGGACTTATAAATCCCTTAGCATAATTTATTTATGAAATCTATATATATATATAAAATTAAGGTTTTGTCTGTACATTGCTCCAAATCACGCCAAATTTTGGTTGCACACATTTCAAGCAAATTTATGAACGAAAACATTGAGGGTCAACAAAATTCCTGTCTGTCTGTCTGTGTGTCTGTCTGTTTCAGTGGTTTCCGCGAAAAGTTGCTCACGATTCACGTAAAAGCGGCTGAAGGGATTATTATGAAATTTCATATTTACATTAGATGTCTTCTAACTTAAGTTTTTAGCTATATAACGTTTTGATATTTTGACCCCAGAAGGGGGTTTGGGGGGGCGCACGAATGAAAATGATCAAATAACTCCTAAACTATTAACCCTACGGCAAATTTTATGATAAACAAAGTTATAGTCTGACAACTTTTGTTTAAAAAAATTTCCCCAAAAAACCACCCAAAAAGGGGGGAGGGTGAAAAAATTTAAATTCTTGCCCTTGGAGCAAATTCAACCAAATTTTGTATACATAATCTCTGGGCCTCTAGAGAGCTAGAAATGCAAAAACTAACCACCCAAAATGGGGGGGGGTCAAAAAATGAAAATTCTTTCTCTTGGACCAAACTCAACCAAATGTTGTATACATAATCTGTGGGTCACTTAGAAGGCTAGAAATGCAAAAACTGGGTGCGGGGGTGGAATGGGGGTGTGGTGAGGAAGTGAGGCGAAGTAGGGTGGGGTGCAGGGGGTGGTGCGGGGTTGAGTCCAGGAGGCGTAGCGGGGGTGTGGTGAGCAGGGTTAGAGGGCACGTGGTGGAGTCCGGGATGGATGTGGTGCGGTTGGTATGTGAGGGCGGGGGCTGGGCACGGGTGCATGGTGCGGGGTGCTGGGTGGGTTTCCGGGGGGGGGGATAGGGCCGTGCCTTGCAGCTAGTAGTGTTATAAAAAATACAGAGGGATAAGCAAAAATAGAGCTAATTATGAATTTTTGTGCTGCGAGTCCCCCCCGAGAAAAACATCTAATAGTTTGTAATCTATCTATCTATCTACTCTTATTAAACGAGCAAAAATTGTATATATATTTGTATCTTTTTCTATTTTGAAAACGGCTCTAGCGATTTTGATGAAACCAACACTATTAACAAGTTTTGAGGATGAGAAAGCGATCTGGCTAGGTCTGGACCTCGACAAATTTCATCTTAATTGATCTTTTCTTAATTAAAGTAATTATTGATAGATGAAAATCTCAATAAAAAAGTTTGTTTACATTTTTTTCAATTATCTTTTATTTATTAATTGGTTTTTAATTTTAAAACCCACTAATAGGTTATAACAAATATTGTTATATATTAGAATTTGCCAATTTAATTGATTAAAATTCCTCTTATTAAAAAACATGGACTAAAAATATTATCGCAAGCTAGAAGATCAAGTACAGTCGATGGTGGGAAGTAATCTCCGAAATCGAAGCCTCAAATACAATGTATACATTATTTCATGTAAAAAATTGCTTCAATAAAATTATTATTTATTATTTATTTAATTGATTAAAAAACTCGATAAATTGTTATTTAATTAAAAAAAATAATTATACGAAATTTATTTATATATCTACCTATATACACATAATCTGTGGACCACTAGAAAGCTAGAAATGCAAAAACTGGGTGCAGGAGGTGAGGTGCAGTTGTGGGGGATCCGGGGTTTGGCGAGGTGCGGGGTTTCGGGGGCGGAGTGGGGGTGGCGGTGGGTTCAGTGGTGGGGGCGAGGTGCGAGTTTCGGGGAGGGGGTCCAGGGGGCGTGTACTCTATATATTTGTATTTTTTTTTTAATTTTGTTACCGTGCATCGCTCGGTGGCTCCAGGTACTATAAAATAATCTTCACACCTAGAGGCAATCTAAAGTTGTGTTGGATAAGACCTCTATTTATTTATTTATTTATTTATTAAAAACATTGTATCTGTAGGGCCATCTAGCCCCTTTAATGTATAAATTTTCATCCAATTCAATTACATAAATATTAATATAATACAAAACAAAAACGGAAAAACCAATATAAAAGCAAGAAAAATTCAAAAGTAAAACATATGGTACATAATAATTAAATGAAACATAAATATTAAAAATACAATATATATATAGAAGGAGAGTAAAAAAATAATAATGCCAACATATAGGATACAAAAACAGAAAATAGAAATAAAATATTAAGCTAGGTGCTTGCGAAGTTCTGCCTCGAATGCTTCAGGGCGGCCAATTTTCCTTACGTTGAGTGGCAGTGAGTTCCAAACCTTGGTTGCCGTAACCTCAAAGGAGTCCGCCATCATTCTGCTTCTATGTGGTGGACAGACCAGCGCGACCGCACGTATTGACGGACCACAGGCCAACGTCCGACTGAGATAGTCAGGCGCACGACGCAAGAGAACCCCGTGCACAAACTTAGCATATCTGTGACGTATCGTAACTTAAGAAACAAATTTCATAGAAATCTTCCGAGATATTTTCACTTAGAACAAACTTTTAGGCAGACAAATAGAAAAACAAAATAAATTAGAAAACACATTTTTAGGCTTTTGTTCTAAAAATTTTAAGAAATAAGAAAATAATAGAAATATCTTTAAAAAAAAAATAATAATAATCCCCAATAATAATAATAATAAAAGATTATCAAATGAAAATAAATTTTTATTTCCAGAATCACACAGGATTTGACTTTCGAAAGAATATGAGTCTAGCTCGCGAATATACTGGACAATACGCCACCCAAATCTTTACAGACGAATCGATCAAAATTATCAAGTAAGTGAGTGTGTGTGTGCGTATATGTGAACATTATTTCGATACCAAAATATTATAATCAAAAACAATTTATAATTATCAGTGAGCATGATCCATCAGAACCGTTTTTTCTGGAAATAGGACACATAGCTACACATTATCCCCTTGAAGTTCGTTCTGTCGAAGAGAATGATAAAAGATTCGGATATATTCAGGATTCCAATCGACGACTTTATGCAGGTACAACACAATGCTTGATCATGAAATATATATATTATACAGTTTTTGTAGAATTAATTTGATCAATTAGAATTCTTAATTAGACATTAAAGAATCTTAGTTAATAATAAAAATTCAAATGTTATATCCAGGATGACCATAATAATCGTTTATTTCTGAAAATCAAAACGGTTTTAATACTCAATTTTTTCAAATAGAACATGGCATAAATTTTAGTATTTTTGAATTTTACACACAAATCCAATAGGAGTTTACAGAAAGAGAAACAAAGAGGTTGTCCTCTGCTTAATGCAAATAAACATACACACATATATATCGAAATTATATATCTGTATATATATTACAACCTATATTGCAACCTGGAGTCCAACTTCATGCCCAAAAACTCCGTAGAATCCACAAAATCAAGGGATTCCCCACCCAGTCAGATCAGCATCGACCCATCCCTCGTTCGACAATGAGAATCTAATGCATTTGGTCTTTCCTGTGTTAAGGAGCAAATTGTTAACCGTGAACCAATCCATAATCAACGAGAGAGTAGTGTTCACTTCGTCAAAGCTATTTTGATTTCTGTCAACTTTGAAATTTATTGATGTATCATCCGCAAACAGTACCATCTGCTCCGATATTGGTGTGATAAGAAGGGATTTTTTGAAATTCGAAACCTAAAGGATCCCAAAATGTGTTTTCAGAGTTTTTCAAGATCACTTAAACCAGAAAATATTTGACATGGTTTTAGATTAGAAAGGTGGAGCATTAAAATACTATAAAACTTGTTTGAAATTTTTAAAATGTCATATCTCCTCGGGTATTTAAGTTTTAGTATTCAATTTTGGTACATAGTTCTATTGTTGAAATATCTCCGGAGAGACGGTCAATCTGCCAGTTATCTTTGAAATCCAAATAAATCAGATAACCGACAGACGATATATTTCACAACAGCAACAAACCGAACGATCGATAATTTTAAAATTAAAATGAATTAAAATAATTTTTCTCGGAAATTTTTTGCTAATTTTTTAACTAGATCAATATACAAATTTTCTAATCATTTCTATAATTATGACGCCAAAATTTAATGTAATAATTCATAATTTTTATTAAAAAAAAAATCCGACTTCAAAATTAAATAAACAAAACAAATAAACATAAACAAAGAAATAAACAGGTTCATAAACAAAGAAATTATGGGTGAACATTAGGGTGGCCCTATTTTGGGTATTTTCGATTTTACGCTCAGGGGCTCATATGGTTCGAAATAAATGAAAAAAAATCTTCCAAGTTTCAAGTCTCTATCTCAATTTTAACCTGTGCCTCAGAGCGATGTAAGTTTCCCATCTAAATAAAATGGGGTTTTGGCATTGAACGATCAATTTTTTATTCGGACCAAAGCAATAGTTTAAAAAATTTGAAACTCTGTAGACTTTATCTTTATAATAGTAGCTACCCTTCAGAATTTTTACAGATTTGTAGCTATTATAATTTTGGAGTCTATAACTTACTAACACTAAGATATGGCAGTATTTTATTTAGCTGTAACTCCAAAATTATAATAACTAAAAATCTGAAAAAACTCTGAAGGATAGCTACTATTATAAGGGTAAAGTCTACAGTTTTAAATTTTTTGAAATACTACTTTGGCCTGAATAAAAAATTGATCGTTCAATGCCAAAAACCCCATGTTATTTAGATGGGAAACTTGCATCGCTCTGAGGCACAGGTTAAAATTGAGATAGAGACTTGAAACTTGAAGATTTTTTTTTTCATTTATTTCGAACTATATGAGCCCCTGGGAGCGTAAAAATTCGAAAATACCCAAAATAAGGACCCTAGTGAACATAAAAACAAAAAAGGTCCAATACCAATGAAATTTAGTTTTTTACCAATCGGAAACTAAACTGAACACAATCCAAAAAAAATCATCAAAATCGGTTCACAATTGGCGAAAAAATCGAGTAAGATGGACACAAAAAAAAAAAATTCAGTCGAATTGAGAACCTCCTCCTTTTTTGAAGTCGGTTAAAAAAAGGGACCAAGTGGGAGAGGGATGAGCATTTTAAACAACAAAAATTAACTATTAATTTTCTATATCCATAGGAATCCTCTCTGAATTGGATAATTCAATAGGAAAAGTGATTGAAGCTGTGAGCAAAAAAGGAATTTTAAATAACACTATCATTTTATTTTTCTCTGACAATGGTGGAAGTACACAAACTGGCTATTTGGATAACCATGGCAGCAATTTTCCTCTTAGAGGGGTGAGTGTTTTTCTATTTTGAAACTTTAAAAACAATTTTTAATTAATCTATTTTTTTTTTATATATTTCTAGCAAAAATTTACTTTATTTGAGGGTGGAGTTAGATGTTCTGCAGCACTCTGGGCACCAAACTTGAAGAATCCTGGAAGAATTTACAACTCTTTAATACATCTTTCAGATTGGCTGCCGACTTTTTACTCAGCTGCAGGTATAGGTTAAATCTCTTAACTTCACGGCGGTGCAAAAAAATCGAGCCACCAATAAAATCTTTATTAAATAGTAAATCATTTTTAATTTTTTTTTCAAGTTTCCATACATTATTGAAATTATTGCTTATTGAAAGTGTACTTGCCACTTGTCATTGACTTAGCGCTTGATTAATTAGGCAGACAATTTGAACTGCTTGAACTTCAGAAATATCCATTTTGTATATTTTATCTTTCTATCTATGATGCTTAATTCAAAATGATTCATTTTATTGGTATTTTAAATGAAATTTGAACTTTTATTAAAACTTTATTTAAATATAAAGGGTTATTTAGAAAGTATGATATTTTGTAATTGTATCTTTTAATTTAATTTCACTTATTTTTTTTATAAAATTCAAAAATAATCAACTTCATTTATTGAATATGTTAGTTTAAGAGTTAATAGAACAAATTATATCGTTATTTGTAAAATTTTTAAAGATAATTGGCTATTTAATAAAGTTTTTATTGGTGGCTCAATTTTTTTGCACCGCAGTGTATAACTAATTCTTTAATTATTGTAACTCAACACCTGTAGGCATCTCCGAAATCTTCGTATGTTGATAATATTATATTTGTTCATTCTTTTCTTGCTTTGACAATTTGTCAACACTTTTTAATTTACCATACAGGGTATGGTCAAATATTGTAACCGTGTATGAAAAAAGTGTTTTTTTTGCTTCTTTTTTTCGAAATATCTCAAAAACGACTGAAACTATTTTGATTAAAAAAATTGAGGGAAACCATGGCATTTCGCTCTACAAAAAAGTTTTAATAAGTGAACATCGAAAAAATTATATTTTTCGAGATAATAATTGTTTTGTCAAAATGTCTGTTAGTTAGTCTGTCTGAAAATCTTGGCCATTTACGAAACTCAACCTAATTTTGTATACATAATCAGTGGGACCCCAGAAGTATAAAAATTCAAAAACTAACCTCCCCTACATGATTATAAATAATTCTAGGGGCCAGGTTGTATGGTAAAGTCATGTGGATGGCCACATCAGAACACGTCAGCTTATTTTTTTATTAATTATTCATGCAGGGTGACCAGCGGAAAAATACTTTTAAATTCAAAGTTTTTTCCGGACGTTTTTATAATTTTTTCCGTTTTTACTTTACATACATGATATGGCCAAGTTTTGTAATCGTGCAAAAAAATAGTTTTTTGCATGATGGTACAATTTCCCCTTTTCTAAGTGATCCAACAGAAAAAAATACAAATCAAAATAAAGAGGTGCTTTCCAGCTTTCGGTGAACTAATTTGTATCATAACCTTTCAATATTCTTTCAAGTCGATATTCAACTTAAATTTAAAATTCTAGATTGGTTATAACTTTGTGTTTAATGATTTTTAGCTTTTAAGGTAGTTCTTTCACAAATGCGAAAATTCAAGAATTCTTCGAAACTTGGAATATAAGTAATTAAAAGCTTAATAAACACACTGTTAAAATTTGAAGACGATTTACCAGACCAAACATGAAATAATTGCAATAAAAATGAAATTTTTTTACATAAGGTAGATTGGGAAAGGGTAGGAAAATGATCATTATTTTATATTTTTTCATCGAAGTAATTTCACCATCTTGATGAAAAACTAATATTTGTTAGAATATATTCGGGGTAACTTAAAAAAAAAATTGAAATATTTACCTCGTAGTTTTGATTAAAAAAAAATATATTAATTTTAGTGGAGGGGATATAAGAACAATCGCTTGGACACGATCCATTCATAAAGAGGTTATAGTAGTGTGAGAAGTACAGTCACGTTAAAAAAACATAACCTAAAACATTAGTACCGTTCATATATATAGTGGTTTAGAGGCTAAAACTTTTTGTGTGGATTGTCGCGAAAGAACTACCTTAATTAAAATACTTTTAATTAAAATTAGGTGAAAATTTATTCTAGGATCCACTGGATGGGTTAATTGTAGCCCCTCCAATCGCACAGGGGATATCTGTCGAACATGTAACTGTTTTTATAAAGATAAAAAATAAAAGAAAGATTTTCCTACACATCTGATGATTTCTTCTGTTGTTTCTCACACCGACAACAAAAGCGATCTGAGGGGCTATCATTAACTCATCCTTACAATAAATATTCACCTAATTTTAATTATAAATAAGCCATTCAAGTATATTTTGTAAAATACTTTTAATTTTGTCTTTTTTTTAAATAAGTTCTATTTTATTTTTTTATCAAGGTGGTAATATTAAAGACCTGGGCCCTATCGATGGCATAAATCAATGGAAAGCTATAAAAAAAGATAGAAGAGGCCCACGTCAAGAGACAATTCTTCACGTTGATAAATTTCTTCAACATGCAGCATATATGAAAGATGAATGGAAATTAATTATTGGAAATAATACAGCACTATTTGACGGGTATGAAATGTAATTAACTTTTTGATTATATTTATTAATTAATTTATTTTATTTATCGATTTAGTCATTTTGGCACTATTGGAAGAAGTGCCCCATTAAATGCAACAGCCATTTTAACGAGTCTTGCTGCTCAAGCTTTGAAAACTGCTGGAGTGAAATGTTTAGAGGAAGAGAATATTAAGAGTCTTTCCAAAAAGCAAACTATCCAGTGCGAACAGGTAATAATATAAGCTTTATTTTACATTCAATTTAAGATACATATTATTTCCAAAATTAATTATCTTGAAACTAGGCCCTTATGGGCATAGGCCTCCTAGAAATTGCCATGCTTTTCTCTGCCTCGCAATCATTCACCAAACATTGCCCGTCATTTCGGCGATGTCCTCACTCCATCTCATGTTCTGTCTACGCCTTTTTCTTCATTACGATTGGACACTATTCGGTTATATCTTGGACCATCTATCATCTTCTCTCCTAATCAAATGTCCTGCCCATTTCCGTTTAGATCTTTTCCTTTAGCATACAGGGTATGGTCAAGTATTGTAATCATGCATGAAATAAGTGTTTTTTTGCTTCTTTTTGTCGAAATATCTCAAAAACGGCTGAAACTATTTTGATTAAAAAAAGTTGAGCGAAACCATGGCATTTCTCTCTACAAAAAAGCTCTAATAAGTGAACATCAAAAAAATTATATTTCTCGAGATAATAATTGTTTTGTCAAAATCTCTGTTAGTCTGTTCGTTACCAAATTTTTGTGGACAAGCTAGCTCAAAAACTTGAATATCGAAACCAAATTTCACACGTAGTTTTGTTCCATTGAGATTAAGAGCTGAATATATTTTGGTGCATATCGACTCAAAATTAAGGAGGGGCTGGAAGGGGGTTAAAAATTTAAAATCTAGGCCATTTGAGCAAACTCAACCAAATTTTGTATACATAATCAGTGCGACCCCAGAAGTCTAAAAATGCAAAAACTAACCGCCCAAAATGGGGGGGGGCGTAGGGTCAAAAAATGAAAATATAGGCTCTTGTATCAAACTCAACCAAATTTTGTATACATAATCAGTGGGTCCCCAGGAGTCTAAAAATGGAAAAACTAACCCTCTTCCCCTACATGATTATAAATAATTTTATTAAATATTAAATATAAGTGAGGGGCCAGGTTGTATGGTAAATCAAGTGGATGGCCACATCAGAACACGTCAGCTTATTTAATTTTGTTTTATAATCTTTCTTTCAGTTCTCGGAGCCTAAGAAAAATGAAACTACTATGCTATTTAACGTAATCCGTGATCCCTGTGAAAATGAAAATCTCGCCGACCAATATCCGGGGATAGTGAAGAATCTGCTCAGTAATATTCAGCAGTGGGAGGAAATGACAGCGCCTTTACAAAGTGAAGCACAGGATCCAGCGTCCTTCCCTTCTCTTCACGGAGGAGTATGGGGGCCTTGGCTTGATTAATCGATTTTTTTTATTATTATTTATCTTGAAATAGAGTTTCCAAAAATTCTAAAAATGTTTTTCTTATACCTATTTATATATAAAGCAATGTGATGAATAAATAATTTGTATGAAGTTTTATTATCAGGACTTTTTACTTTGTACACCCTGTAAGCAGGCAATGCCTATCGGCCGGGCAACCCTGATAATGAATTAACTCAATTTTTATTTTTTTATTTTTTCAAATTTTTTCAACATGGAGGAAAATCATTCCTACCATGATTTTTTTTTTTTGCTGTGTGTGTTTATGGATCCCCCATCGATCCCCATCGATATGGAATCACGATCAACGAAGAACAAAAATTAGAAGAAAGTTTGTTCTGGTGTCAAAATATGTAAGTATATTTCCAATGCGGAGAACTTTAGATTTCAACTCTATAGCAGTGTTTTTCAACCTTTTTCATGTCGCGACTCCCTTACTATGAAAAAAATATCGCGATCCCGTACCCCCCGCTGTTTGTAACCTGTATTTTATTACATTACAAATATCAAATCGGTACAACATTTTTATTAATTTTTATAATTAGGTATCAGCTAAATACACAATTAAGTACCTATAATAGACATATTTTTCTTCGATTCGTTTTCGTCGACTGAGTCTTTTATTGGAGAAGTGGGCTCTGAGATAAACATCAAAGCATATATATACCTGGTATGGAAATTGTCTTGCACAATTTGAAAGAAAAATTGTGTCATTATTTCTCGGTGCAAGAACTATCAGAGAACACTGAGCAAAGGTGGATCATAAATCGGTTTTTAAATGCAGTGGATGAGGCAAGTTTGGGAACCAACCTATAAGAAAATCTTCTGGAATTATCTGGCGATGGAATGTTGGACTTAGAATTCAAGTCTGTCAATTTGGATACCTTTTGGTGAAAAAGAAAATCAGAATACCCAGAATTAACCACAGAAGCTAGGAAGTGTTTAATTCCATTTGCCACTTCTTACTTGTGTGAGTTGACGTTTTCGTCAATGGTTCAAATAAAAAGTAAACACAGAAATCGTCTTAATTTAGAAAAGGATTTAATTCTATGTGTAGCAAAAAGGGATCCACTATGAGAGAAATTAGTTAACGAAAAACACTGACTTATATGGTATGTATTTTTTTATTCTTGTTGATTTGTGTTAACCTACAAATGTCCTTTAATTAACATTTTCTTAATAAAAATATATTTATAAACTTTTTTTTATATTTTTTACTGAGGCTCTCCCAGGGGTTTGCGACCCACACGTTAAAAATCACTGCACTATAGCTTCCGAACTTTCTGTTCAAAAATGCAAAAAACATATTTTTTTTGTATATTTTATTGACATTTTTATTTTTTAACCATTTAACAGGAGTTTTTCAATTTCATTTTATTTTTATTATCTTTCTTTAATCGATGTCTTGCGCTGAGCCTATGTCTAATAAATAATTGGAGTCTTACTACGAGAAAGGATATTTAGAGCGCGAATTGAAAGGAAAAAATCGGAATGGCAGCCTAACCGAACAGGAGTTTCACAAGTTTATTGTTTTGAAAAGTTTCTTGGTTCTCGAAATGAAATAAAATTGTTGCATACTTTCAAGGGGTGATTAAAATTAATGATTTTTCAGAAAAGGGTGCAGATAGAAGGTTTGAACTCCCTGCCTGGTACATATATCGTCCAGTTCAAGCTTGTCAAAGACAAGTCCAGACGAGTTTTAGTCGAATAAAAATTATTCTCGCTGAGTAACTATTAAAATAGAAATAATACAAAAAAAGGAATAAAGATGATTCGAGAACCTTTGGACTAATCCATTTCTAATACGTTTCAATATATAAAATCGGAAATAACTAAGAATTCTTAGACAAGTCATAGCAATAGAATTAGGAGAAATTTAAGATTTTCATATAGGACAGGCTGATTCATTGTGGAAGATGGTCGATTTCCATCTTAGGGACTGTGGATTTTAAGTCACAAGAATTAATTTTTGACTCTTACCCTCACTCCCACAAACAATATCCGTTTGGGGCAAAGGTTCTAAAATATAATTTAAAAAAATCTAATGTTGAATTTGAAAAATAACGAAAATGATGCCGTATTCGATGAAATTTGCAAAAAAAAAGAGAAGATTAAAATAAAATTTCAAAAAAATGAAGGGTTTTTTGGACAGCATTCCCTGTTTGAAAAGTCACCAACTGCCACTGATATGTATATATATATTATTTATTTGTTTGAGACTATGGTTTCGAAGGCTTGGCCTTCATCATCAGTCTTTTATTAATTATAAATATTATTTTTCAGTATCGCGTGGATATTGAAAATTTTTGTTCTTAGCAGACAACTAGTTAAACATTAAAACATCAAGCAGAGGACAGCCTCTTCTTTTCTTTTTATGATAGTAATTTATGTTTCCAATAAAAACTTTAAATGATTAATACGAAGACTGCAAAAGGAAATTCATCTTTTGAAAAATTAGCTAAAAAACTGGAAGTTAAAGATCAACTCAATCAAATCTGAAGCTATATTGTTTACCAAAAATCGTAAATATCTTGGAACTATTAAAATTAATAGTTCGCACCTAAAATGGCAGTCTAAAGTTATGTATCTGGCGTCCTGTTAGATCCTAGAGCTTAATGGTCCACGCACACGAAGATGATGAGAGTAAAAGCACTTCTGGCAGTTATTTGAACTCTAATTTGACCAGGAAGTTCACTCTAGCTCGTAAGTAGTGACACTATTATTTAAAAAACTAGTAAAATCTATTTTGATATACACAGCTCCTGTCTGGTATCCTTAAGATTCAATTTACAGCTTAGACATTATAAGCATTGTTAATCTAACCCACCCTTGGAACTTGTAATAAAATTAACCTAGTTGTCTGGGAATGGACAGATTCAGAGAAAAAACTCGGACTAGTCTAAGCTCCCTGGTAAATCAATTATATAAGACTTAACTTTTTACTTTGCCATACAGGGTATGGTCAAGTATTGTAATCGTGCATGAAAAAAGTGTTTTTTCGCTTCTTTTTTTCGAAACATCTCAAAAACGGCTGAAACTATTTTGATTAAAAAAATTGAGCGAAACCATGACATTTCGCTCTACAAAAAAGCTCTAATAAGTCAACATCGAAAAAATTATATTTTTCGAGATAATAATTGTTTTGTCAAAATGTATGTTAGTCTGTGCGTTACCAAATTTTTGTGGATGAGCTAGCTCAAAAACTAGTGTGAATATCGAAACCAAATTTCACACGTAGTTTTGGTCCATTGAGATTAAGAGATAATTAGATTTTCGTGCATATCGACCCCAAATTAAGGGGGGTAGAGGGTTAAAAATTAAAAATCTAGGCCATTTAAGCAAACTCAACCAAATTTTGTATACATAATCAGTGAGACCCGAATAGTTTAAAAATGCAAAATCGCAAAATAGGGAGGAGGGGGGGGTGTAGGGTCAAAAAATGAAAATCTTGGCCATTTACCAAACTCAACCAAATTGTGTATACCATATATAGTACATAATCATCAGTGGGCCCCCAGGAGTCTAAAAATGCAAAAACTAACCCCATCCCTTACATGATTATAAATAATTTTATTAAATTATTAAAGGAATCGTAGGGAGTTGGACAAGACTTTAAATTAAATTAAATGCAAGTTTTGATTAAATATGCCATACGTTTCGTTGCTGTTTTGCAACTTCTTCAGTGACTCATTTATTAAACTTATTTGTCTGGATTTTTACTAAGATAAAAACATTTCAAACAGTATTCTTTTTTCTATCACAATTCATTCAATTCATCAAATAACATAAAATATAAACCTTTTAAACAAAGTAAGTAATTGTTTTCTGTCAAAAAACTAAAAGAATCAAATTGAACAAAGTCCAACTCCCTACGATTCCTTTAATTATTAATCATGGACACGAATAATGAAATATTTTATTAAATATTGAATATAAGTGAGGGGTCAGGTTGTATGTAAAGTCAAGTGGATGGCCACATCAGAACACGTCAGCTTATTTCAACTTAATTTAATATCATTCAATTTATATTTTTCTTTTTCTTTACAAATCGAAATAAACTGCAACGGATCGTTTCTAAACTTGATCTATCCATAGTCATTTGAAATATGTTTATTCTTTTATCATTAAATCAGACAAACCGACCAAATCGTTGATTTTAGCAACAATTTTACAGCCTTCTAAAGGGTAAGTGTACTAAATTTTGTCCAGATCGAATAAAAAGTTTAGAATTTCAATATTTTGCACCCTCTTTCGCCCCTACCCCTAATTTTAGATAGTTGAATTTTTCAGCATTTATTTCTTATAGCATTAAAGATTTTTTTTTAAATCTAAGAAATTACATATTTACACGATATTTCTATGAGCCAATTTTTCCAAATATTTACACGATATTTCTATGAGCCAATTTTCTAGGCGAAATATATACAAAAGTTTCAAGGTAGTTTCCTATGAGACTGGATAAGATAATGAAAAATAAAAATGACATATAAATATTTATTATTATCCAGGATCGTGGATATCCTGGGGCAATCTTCTTTTAAGACGTCTTCTTTCGGGGATCCGGACAAATAGTATTAAAGATTAACACTTCAAAATTTGATTCAGATCCGGGAGAGTTTTAATTTTTTAACCCCCCCCCCCCCCACTTACATTTTGAGTAGTTTTAGGGGTCGAATTTCAAAAAGTCTTGAAACTAATTTTTAGATATTTGTATGTAGAATTTTATTAATTAAAAATCTAGTAGATATCTTACCATTCTTATATATTATCTACTCTTATTAAACGAGCAAAAATTGTTATATATATATATATATTTATTTATTTGTATCTTAGTCCTATTTTAAAAACGGCTCTACCGATTTTGACGAATCAAAATCTATTAACAAGTTTTGTGGTTGAGAAAACGATTTGGCCAGGTCTGGACCATGACAAATTTAATCTTAATTGATCTTTTCTTAATTAAAGTAATTATTTATAGATGAAAATTTCAATAAAAAGGTTTGTTTACATTTTTTTCAATTATCTTTTATTTTTAATTGGTTTTTTAATAATAAAACCCACTAAAAGGTTATAGCAAACATTAATATATATATTAAAATTAGGAATTGGAGGACGAATAATGGAATTGAAATAATTATCGAAAAAGAGGTTTTTTTATTTAATTAGTTTTTTCCTCTTAATAAAAACAAGGACTAAAAAGATTATCAAGGACACTCGATGGTGGAGAAGTAATCTTCGGAGTCGAAGCTCAAAAACAATGTATGCATAAATTCATGTAAAATAATTGGTTTAATAATATTAGGAATTGGAGGACGAATAATGGAATTGAAATAATTATCGGAAAAGAGGTTTTTTTATTTAATTAGTTTTTTCCTCTTATTAAAAACAAGGACTAAAAAGATGATCAAGGACACTCGATGGTGGAGAAGTAATCTCCGGAGTCGAAGCTAAAATACAATGTATACATTAATTTATGTAAAATAATTGGTTTAATAATAAATTAGGAATTCGTTGTTTGTTCTTAATTAACAGGTGTCTAAATCATAACAAAACAGGCGTGTTTATAAATAAAGTGGTTGAAGTGGCTTTTTTTTATATAACTTGAAAACAAATCTGATTTAATTTTATGTTTTTATTTCAGATTCTATACGATTATTTTTTTTATTATTATTTTCCTATTTATTTTTTTATAATGTTTATCAATATGAACGAATGTGGGCAAATTGGTGTACGAGTAAACAAATATACACATAATATGTAGACCATTAGAAAGCCAGAAATGCAAAAACTGGGTGCGGTGTGGGGTGGATGTGGGTGGTGCAGTTCAGGAGGATCCGGGGTGGGAGGCGCGGTTGGGTTGGGGTGGGGCGGAGTGGTGGTGCAGTAGTGGGGGCGAGGTGTGTGGTTTCGGGAGGAAGGGGGGGGGTGAGTCAGGGCTTACCGTGCATCGCTCGGTGTCTCCAGGTACTATATCTTATCTTATCTTATTATATTAAATTAAAATTAGGAATTGGAGGACGAATAATGGAATTGAAATAATTATCGGAAAAGAGGTTTTTTTATTTAATTAGTTTTTTCCTCTTATTAAAAACAAGGACTAAAAAGATGATCAAGGACACTCGATGGTGGAGAAGTAATCTCCGGAGTCGAAGTTCTCGAAAACGGCTCTAACGATTTGGGTGTAAATTAATTCACTGGTTAGGAGGGTTTTGTGTTGGACATTCGATCTGTCACGGTCTCATCTTCGGCTAAGTTGTTTTTGATGGGTTTTTTGTTAATTGAAATAATTATTCACAGGTGGTTTTCTCGATAAAAATGTTTTTTTACATTTTTATTCAATTTCCTATGAATAAATAATTGGTTTTTTAATTTTATATCCCACAATAAGATTATTACAATTATTATTATATATTAAAAATTGGGCAATATAATTGATTTGACAAAATGGAGAGGTTGGGAATTGAATTAAATCGGAAAAGAGGTTTTTTATTTAATTAGTTTTTCCCTCTTATTAAAAACAAGGACTAACAAGATGATCAATGACAGTCGATGGTGGGGAAGTTATCTCCGAAGTCGAAGCTCAAATACAATATATACATTAATTTATGTAAAATAATTGGTTCAATAAAAAAAATACAAATCTTTTATAAAAAACAATCCAGAATTTAATTGATTAAAAATCCCACAAATATTAATTTGACAATTTAATTGATGAACTCAAAAATTGTTATTTAATTAAAAAAAAATTATACCGTATTTATTTATATACCTATATACACATAATCTGTGGACCACTGGAGGCTAGAAATGCAAAAACTAGGTGCGTGGGTGTGGGCGGGGGTAGATGTGGGGGTGCAGGAGGTGGGGTTCAGTGGTGGGGGATCCGGGGGAGGTATAGGGTTTCGTGGGCAGAGTGGGGCTGTAGGTGTGTGGTGGGGTGGGAGGGTGCAGGAGGTGGGGTGAAGTGAGGGGGGGGGGGTTCGGGGATTAATATATAGCTTTTAACTGAAGCAAAAATTTACCGAGCATCGCTCGGTGGCCAGGTACTATATTCTTATATAGCATAATATGTATAAATCATTGTAAACCCATTTCTCCCCTTTTGACCCTCTTAGGGGTTGAATTTCAAAAAATCCAGAAAGAACTTTTTAAATATTTTTATTTAGTATTTTAATAATTCTTAAAATTAAATACCTTTTAAAACTATTAAAATTCGTCATTACCAATTCCACGGTTTCCCCTGAGAAAAAGGTGCTGCAAGCACTAAACTAACACTAAATTAAAATAATATTACTGGAAAAAACAATAATTACATCCTTCATTATAATTAAAAACATCCAGTGCGAACCAAGCCAGTAAAAGTACATTGATAACCAATTTATTTATTGCAAAAATTCAAGGAAAAAAAATTATCATACTCTCGAGACTCATGAACTAATTATTTACTATTGTTCTGATAAAAATTAGATAATTCACATGCTAGATAATATTCTATATAAGTTAATGTTTTTTAATTTCTCACTCCCACTCCCATGGCTAGACCGATAAATTTAAAGACCATGAAAATATTGCTCAGTACGCATTCTAGTTTTCTAAGTGGAGCAACATGTTATATCTAGTTCTTGTGTGTCTTTTATTCCGAACTGGGAATGCCAGGTCCAACATTTTGACGATCATAGCTGATGATATGGTAAATTATAAATAATCTAATTTAATAGCTTTATTGAATTTAAAAATACATTATTTCTAAACATTGATAAATCAATTCTGTATAAATTTTACTGATAACAGATATAGTTATATAGTAATAATCCATTTGAAATTCAAATATTGATTTTCTAAAAAAATATGGAAAATCGATCATATCTACTTGTTCCTTTAATTTAAGGGTACAAAAAGAAACTTTGTCTAGTTTCTCTGACGAAATTATAATTTCCTATATCTATATGAAATACTCTACTAGAAATAAGTATAATCGATTCGAAATCTAACTATATATTTTCTAAAAAAAATTCGAAAATTGATCATAAGCAGGGGGAGACCCTTATCAAATTGTTTCTTTGATTCAAGGATACAAAAAGAATCTTTTTTCGAGTTTCTCTTACGAAATTATAATTTCCTATATCTATATAAAATCTCTACTAGAAATAAGTATAATCCCTTTGAAATTAAAATATTTATTTTCTAAAAAAATTAGAAAATTGATCATATAGGGGGGGTGGGGGGCTTATCAAATTGTTTCTTTGATTCAAGATTACAAAAATAATCTTTTTTCGAGTTTCTCTTACCAAATTGTAATTTCCTATATCTTTATAAAATACTCTACTAGAAATAAGTATAATCCCTTTGAAATTAAAATATTTATTTTCTAAAAAATAGAAAATCGACCATAAGGGGAAACCTTATCAACTTGTTCTTTTAATTCAAGGGTACAAAAAGAAACTTTTTTCGAGTTTCTCTGACGAAATGATAATTTCCTATATCTATATAAAATACTCTACTAGAAATAAGTATATTTGTAATAAAATATTTAAATAATAAAAATGAATTTTAATTTTAGATACGGTACGCTTTCTAGGCATCTTGAGTGTTCAATTCGTTTAAAGATTCTCAATTATTTTTGCTTATTCGTGTTGTGAAACATCTTAAACGTGAAGAAAAGTCATTTTCAAAAATTATTCTATAATATAATCTGTCTTGAGTCATTTGTATGTCTAATAACGTGAAAATGATAGACCCTTGAAAGTCCCTTTTGATACCAAAATGTTTCTTTTTTCAAAAAGATCAACTGATTAGATTTTAAGTTTTTCATCTTTATTTATTTATTTATTTATTAAACATTGTTCTGAGGCAGAGATGCCTCATAGAGTAGATACAACAAGTTATTTGATACAATATACTAAAAATAAGCAGCAGATACAAAAATAATAAGATAGAATGCACTAAGCTACTTAGGCACAGACAGACCAACATGATATGACATTTATAAGTACAAAATTTTGGTCAACACATCCCATCTCGAAGGGGAACCCCGAGTCAGGAATCGACATTATTATTACACTTTTTAAAAAACAGAAAATTTTAAAGAAATTCCAACATTCTATAAATTCTAGTTAACAAGTAGTTAGATAACCCAAGTATAGTTTTTTATCTGTTCAAGGAAAACAGGTTTAAAATTATTCTATGTTTATAGAAAATTTTAATGAATAAATTAAGATTCCAGATGAGATTGGAATTAGAAAAATCACTATTTTCAAAATAGTACATAAGTGAATAATTCGAGGTAGACAATACTTTATTTAAACAATAACCTTTTTTAAAGATACCAATTTTAGTACCTACTTCTAAATAAAAATTCTGAAATTCACAAAAAAATCTTGAATCATTGTAGCTAATTTACTAAAATTTGGCAGAAAAATTTATATTTACAAGTCCTGCCTCTGTGCCAAGTTTCAGCTTTCTAACTCAAACTATTTGTAGAGCTCCTACAACTGCAGCACTTTTAATTTGCCTACTGATTTTTTCAATTTTTTTCTATCTGTCTATCTGTGGGTTTATCGTAAAACTTGTTCTAATAGTGAAATGTTTGTATTAAAGAAACGAAAAAGTGATTAGATTTTAGGCTTTCTAACTTTAGAACATCTAGATGAACAATACGAAAAATAAAAATCATTATAGATAATAATGAGCTGAAATTTGGCACCAGAGTTTGTATTATTCAGCTGCAATTTTTCAACCCTCTAACTCAAACTGTTCGCTGACAAAATATTTTTCAATTAATAGAGAGCGTACAGAAATTTAAACCAATTAAAAATACAAATTAATAAATCATATAAAAACGATCCGTTTAAATCTAATCGAATATAAGATTCTGATTGAACTATTCTCCCGCGTTCAATTACTTTTGATTCAATTAATTATTCCTCATCAATTCTCGCTTAAGCAAAAAGGAACCACTCCATTTAAACACGAAAAAAACTCACATGAAAATAAATCAGAAAATAATAAAAATAAGCTTTTTAAGTTTTGATTATTAAAACAAACCTCTTTCTGAGTTCGAGTATTTTTTGATAAAACATATACATACACATAAGACACTGTATTCCAAAAAGAAAGAAAGCAAGATAGAAAGGAAGCCCTTCTAATCCTAGAATTAGATATTAGAATAGTACTTAATTACTTTATACTAAACCACCTAATGAGGACACGCACAATACTAAAGATCATTATATTAACCACCCACCTTTCTAATGAGGACACGCACAATACTAAAGATCATTATATTAACCACCCACCTTTCTATTATATTTATTCCTAATTATCATCTTAACAGAAAAAACCTTTTTTGGATTATCAAAAAGAAAAAGACTGCGATGTCCCACGGTGGTCGGGCATAAATGAATAGTGGAGGGATGGGTCCCTAAAGAGGAAAGAGAGACATCCTAACACAATCTAGGAAGACAAGAGATCGAGTTTTACTTACTTTCCATATATCCACCCTTCACATTATCCATTTTACTCAGCATTCACAATATCACAATCCATCCATCCATTTTTTTATAAATAAATTTCAAATCACTCCTCCGAATATTTAAATTCCAGGAGAGGAATTTAATGAGATTCAAAGAACTGCCTACATTATCACAAGGGCTCATTCCTTTAGGAGTCGAGCCCAAGTTCCAAACTTGCATTCTGAGCTGAACTCTTGTGACAAATATCTTCCAACATATATTAAAAATATAATGTATTAATAAATAAATAATTATTTTCTAGGGCTGGAATGACGTAGGCTTCCATGGTCAAACGCAAATTCCAACTCCAAATATTGATGCTCTCGCCTATTCTGGAGTCACTTTCTCCAGACATTATACGCTACCAGTCATGTACCCCGTCCCGGGCTGCTTACCTAACTGGCTACCACCCATTACGTACAGGTAATAATTTTATTTTAGAAGTATTTATTTTAAATTAATGAAGAATTTAGAATGAAAATTTTAAAGAATTAAAGTAGTACATTTGAGATACAATAAAATTGAGGCTAACAGTTGCATCAAACCAGTTTTCAGAGTGGTCTTTCAATATTGCTATATTTCTAAATTCAAACATTTAACACATCTAAGTAGGTAAATTGTTATTTAGTATTATGTACAAGACAACTCGGAATTCTTATAATGTTTTTCTGTTGGAGTTGAGTGTTGACGTAATATAGTATTATTTTTATTTAGAGTTCCAACCAGGCACGTAGGTAAGAGGGAGGGGTGTCAAGGGGTTCAAACCCAGCCATATATGTGAAAATTAAATTTTTCTTTTGGCTTTCTTTTCGAATCACATCCTATTACCACATAACTGTCTCTGAATAATGTATATTAGAAAAGCATTTCATTTTGTTTTACCTATGCCGGGGTGAGGGGGATTAAGATACCTGAACAAATCAGTTGCTCAGTCACCAAACTCCCCCCATAAAAAATCTATAGGTACCTGCGTCACTGGTTCCAAAGTAACCTTTGGACTGAGTGCAGAAAAATGCACATTGATTGAAGGACCCAACGGTAAAAGGAAAATATAATCTCATCTTAGAACAAAACTTTCCAGCTACTGTCTTGCACGCGACTTATAACCTTCAGCTGTTTAAGGGCCAGTTGTATGTCGGTTTGTAAAGTTTTTGTTAAAGTTACAAAGGGTAAAACGCTAAGGTTTTATCCTTTGTAACTTTAACAAAGACATTACAAACCGACATACAACTGGCCTAAGACCCACACCCACAGATAATTTCGTCTCCTACCCAGCCCATAAAATCCCCTCTTCATCTTCTTTTTACGATGGAGGGACCAATCCTTAGGGGATGCACCTCTTTGGTGCAACTCCTTCTCTCATCAATTTCATTAAAAAAAAACTTGACCTCCCCGTAATCAATTCTGTCATTCTTTTTCCAACTTCTTTTCTAATAAATTCATACAACCTAATGTACCACAAGTGGTTAATTACTACATTTGAGAATTGTTTTCGACAATTTCGGTTGTAGCTATGATATGATCATTTATAAAGACGCGTTTAATTGAAAAGTCTAGTGAAGATATTTTATAAGATAGAAGCGTTTAGTAACAAAACAAAACTTTAAATTTAGTAGGTATTATCTGACTATTTTTTTTATTATTAAAAAATTCCAAAATAAATGAAATTCAGTGAAAATCTAAGTTGAAAACAGATTTTGGACTTAATTTATTTTCAAGGATATAAACTTTTTCAACAAGTTGCGAAACATGAATCATATGATCTTGACCGAATTGACAGTTCCAGTTAAATTCACTCTCTTTTAGATCAATCTACCTGCAACTTCATCGTAGAAAATAAAGTAATAGAGAACAAAAAAATACCATTGGGACTGGTTAGTCTTTATATCATTTGTTCATATTTCCTGTCAAATGAGTAATAAATAGGCCAAATTTTTTTGACAATTCTTTTAACACTGACCTCCGAATCCTACTAGTTTTAATTCATTTTGACATAACCGCTCAACATCTTCGGCTTCAATACTAATAACATTTTAAATTTTAATATTTGGTATGATGGGTAATTCGATAATCTTTTTTTCTTGGCTACCAGAGAAAATCGAGGTTTTTGGGGGTCCATCTCACCCCCTCTCATTAATTTGAAAAAAATAAAGCAATTATAATGCTGAAGGGTTTTTTGGTTTGATTTTTTTATAGAAGAAAAATTTATAATATAAAATAAATACAATTCTTTATAAAAAACAATTGAAAAACTCCGAAGAAGGAGGGAATAAGCCTCCGAAACGTCAGTTTATAAATAAAAAGATAGTTTAAATTATCTTCTTTTTTTTTGAATTTTGGACTGCCTCATCAATATCCACACAATTGAAAAATGTTTAACAAAAATTCAAAATGTTTCGAGAGAAATTCTCCCTTTATTAAATGAAAATTTTAAAAATATTGTTGTTTTATTATGCTTTCATAAGAGAATTTCTTCCGAAATTTTTTTCGATTGTTTTTAATAAAGAATTGTATTTATTATAATAAGTAAGGCGATCAAGAATTTATTTTCAAATATAACATTTCTATCAAGAAAAAATTTAAATAAGGTTAAAAATCTAAGATTTTAGTAGAATATTTTTACATTGCATGTCAGAAGGCTTCGTCCTCTCAGGAGTTGAACCCGAGTACTAACACGCTTGCCGGGCTTGTTAGTTCGGCTCTCGAGACAAAAACATGGAATGTATTAAAGAGAAACTAAAATTTTTACTCCATTCAATTTTTAGTTTCTCTTAAATACATTGGATGTCGTTCTAACAAGCCCGTAAAGCGTTTTAGTACTCGGGTTCAACTCCTGAGGGGACGAAGACCTCTGATATGCAATTTAAAAATATTCTACTAAAATCTTAGATTTTTTGACCTTAATTAAATTCTTTCTTGATATATTAGGTTTTCACCGTGAGCTGAGAAAAAATTTCAAAAAAAGATAGGTACTCAAACTTTGGGGTTAATTATTTTAAAATTTCTATGTTGAAAACAACCGTATATGTATGTATTTCTAACTCAAATTCTCGTGACATAATTATAAACTATTTTTAAAATATTATACATAATATTGATTATATTAACTTACTTTGATTATGTTATGAGCGCTCATGATGTCATCAATGGATTTAATATACTACTAGTGACCCAATGACATAGCTGATAGATTAATTTTATAAATAAAAAATTTATATTTAAAAAAATTGCCACTAGATATTATTTATATTTTTATTTTAAAATTAAAAAAATAAATAAATGATGTTTCATAGAATTACTTGAAACTTCTACTTTTTTTTTACTTATTCGGGTTCAAAAATGTTTGGAACGTAAATAAAAATAATAAAAAATAAGCTGACGTGTTCTGATGTGGCCATCCACTTGACTTTACCATACAACCTGCCGCCCCACTTATATTTAATAAAATTATTTATAATCATGTAGGGGAGGGGTTAGTTTTTCCATTTTTAGACTCCTGGGGGCCCACTGATTATGTATACAAAATTTGGTTGAGTTTGCTCAAATGGCCTAGATTTTTAATTTTTAACCCCACTCTACACCCCTTAATTTTTGGTCGATATGCACAAAAATATAATCAGCTCTTAATCTCAATGGACCAAAACTACGTGTGAAATTTGGTTTTGATATTCACACTAGTTTTTGAGCTAGCTCGTCCACAAAAATTTGGCAACGCACATACTATCAAAAAGACATTTTGACAAAACAATTATTATCTCGAAAAATATAATTTTTTCGATGTTCACTTATTAGGGCATTTTTGTAGACCGAAATGCCATGGTTTCGCTCAATTTTTTTAATCAAAATAGTTTCAGCCTTTTTTGAGATATTTCGAAAAAAGAAGGAAAAAACCACTTTTTTCATGCACGATTACAATACTTGACCATACCCTGTATGGTAAAGTTAAAATTCAGTTTATCTTTTTGAATTACAGCTCTCAGGATAACACCAAAATGAAAGCTCACAGAAACTTTATTCTAATGCTAAAATGTTGGTATTTTCATTGCAAAGAACTGGCTACATCATGGCATGTTTCAGCTTGCCAGTTTAAATAGTTTGTAGATAAAAAAAATGTTAAATGACCATAATTTTACCTCGTTTTTTCAATTTAGTGTTTAACATATTTTTTAACAATTACTTATTTGTCGTTTAATTCTCATTACTTTTGTCAGAATATTTCTATTTATTTATTTATTTATTTTTTAATGATTTTGTTTCATATAAAATAATATCGATTAAAATAAAGGCTTAGACCACTTTGTTGGGCGAACTTTCTAACTTCCAGTACCTCCTGTGGTGAAAGCTCACAATTTATTTATAGTATTTATTTATCATCATTCATCCAGTCTCATTAACAATTTTAAATAATAAAAATTAAATTTTCAATTAAATCACATGTTAAAATTCAACAATATTTAATATATGTTAGTATAAGTAATCTAACAATGATTAATAATTATTCATTATACTTTATTCATCACTACGATTATTTTATCTTATTCTCTTTGTGATTTTTCAGGCCTTCAAGGATATCCACTTAAAGCAGGAGAGAAAACGGCTTTGCCACTAAACTTTACTATTCTGCCTGAATATTTAAAGAACCTAGGATATCGAACTCATTTAATTGGCAAATGGCATCTGGGCTATTATCAATCGCGTTTTATGCCAACAGAACGAGGCTTTGACGATTATCTCGGCTACCTCAATGGAGCTATTAGCTATTTTTCTCATGAGCTAACCGAGAGGGTAAGAGTGAAATTTGAATTTTCTAATTAGTATAACAAAATCTGACTTGAATTAACACCCCAAGTGAATTCATTATTCCCTTGCCATCCATTTCTCGTCTACGTATATTCAGCCCCGGTCTTAGACCCTCTTGCGCGAATTTTACGTTGCACCCCTTGTGAGTATTTCGATAAACTGCATTTGGGTTAATCAATGTATTAAAAAATTCAATGTTTCCGTTTAAAATTAATACACACGACGTTTATTCATAATTATAAAACCTATACATATTTTTATTTATTAATAATTTATACTCTGATTAAATTGAGTTTGCTTGGTTTTGGTGCTCCTATACATTCATTGCCCCCTCCCCCCGAAAAGACCGGCACTGCATGCATTTAGTTAATTTGATTTCTTAAACCAAATATATAAAACACCTAATTAATAGAAAAAAGCAGAAAAAATTGATGTTTTTGCTAAGTTTTTATTCGAAAAATTTCAAAAAATATTTAAAACGTAAAAAAGCAAAATCAAGAAAGAGGTTTTACAAAAGAGCCTTATTTAGTAAACCAGCTGCAAAGTCCGCCTTCGGCTCATCATCACTCGCGAGACATTAAATTTAAATTATCTTTAGGTTATTATGTCTACGGTCACTTTAAATTGATTTACTTATACGGTGAAAAAGAGCGCGCTCAGACGTAATGGGGGGGGGGGGCGGGAGGGGATTTAAAGGAACTTAAACCCTTCACTTACCTTTGGAAGAAAAATATTGGAAACTTTTCGTCATTTTCGTTAGGATATTGTATCTAGTACAACTGAATAATAAGAAAAATGAGTGGGTTGTTGTTTTGTAGCTTGTTTACATCCTTTGTAATCTAACTTCCTATTTCGTAGTCCAACACTACACTAGTGGTGTAGCGAGCTTAACTCGCGCCCGGGGCACTAATACCTTTTTAGCGCCCCCCCCCCCCCCATTTGAAAACCACATAATATTATATGTAAAATTTACTCGCAAATTAATAAATAAATAAAGTCATAGGCTCAAGCTAGGCTTTAAATTTGAGACAAAAAATGTAGTTGAGAAAACAAGACTAGATTTTGAAATGTATATGATCATCTAGAATTAGTTCAAAAGATACCTATTTATTTATTATACATATTTATAAAGAAATATTTAAAAAACACGCAGTTTTAAAACAATACAAAAGTAAATATTTATTATCTCTAAGGAGATACATATATTTAATAATAATATAAGTGCTGACAGACACAGGTCGAGTCAGCCCTGCCAGTAGAAAAGACGTGCCATTTCTATTATGAATATATTATTACAGTTTGATTTAGACTATTAGTGTTCCTTTTTAACTTTTTATTTACGAATTAACATTTATTATATTACACTGGCACTAAATTTAAGAGAAATCCATTATAATAAAAACTATCCAGCAATTTTTTGTTTTGCGGACCATTTGGCGCCACTTTTGTGAGAAGCCCCCCTTGCCCCCCCCCCGCTACGCTACTGCACTACTCTTCATGTCGTTGAGGCATATTTCAGTTTTATTCGAATTAAATTAGTGTCCTATTTTAATTAATCTTTTTCTAATAGCAACTTCAAAAGAAGAACTTAAGGAAATGATTAATGAAATTAATATAAAAAGCAAAGCACTTGGCTTAGAAATTAATTGTAAAAAGTCTGCATTTATATCAAACAGGTTAGAATCAGATATCGGTTTAGAAAACAACTCAAAAGTATGAAAAGATGAACACCCACATAGATTTTGATAAAATAATTAATATCTCTCAAAATTAATTTTTTTAATATCTACTTTTTCAAGGCTTTTCAAGAAGTGATGAGCTGTTTTCTTAGATATTTCGAAAAAACTACGTATTAACTATAGTTTTTACTGAACGTATGGCAATCAAAAAAAATATGGGATGTGGCCATCACATGACTTTACCATATGCTTAAGAGAAACCCCTTTTGTGTATGTGCAAAATTTGATACAAATTTTAACCCCTGACCCCTAATTTTTAGTTCGATTTCAAACAAAATTTATTCAGCTCATAATCTCAACATCATGATATAAAATTTCGTTTTGATACATTCTTTAGTTTTTGAGCTAGAGCGTATACTAAATTGATAATACACACACCCACTAACAGAAATTTTGAGATAATAATTATTATCTCTTAAAATATAAATTTTTCCATATTAACTATATAAGATTGTTTTAAACCGGAACGCTGTGAATTCGCTCAATTTGTTGATCAAAATACAAGTTTGGCTGTTTTTGAGATATTTCAAAAATGCGAAAAAATAACAATTTTTTCATGCCTGATTACAATAATTAATTTCACCCCTATGCTAAAGTATTATGATTTATAAGACAATAATTAATTTTAGAATATTACTGGATTGGATTTTAGAAAAAATCTAAACGTCGCAAGAGAATATACAGGTCAATATGCAACGCGTCTTTTCACAAATGAAACAATTAACATTATTAAGTGAGTTTAAAAAATTACCTACAATATTAAATGAATAAAAAATAATATTGAATTTTTTTAGTGAACATGATACAACAGAACCATTTTATATTCAAATGTCCCATCTAGCTCCTCATTATCCACTCGAAGTTATTTCTGAAGAAGAAAACGATAAAATGTTCGGATATATTGAGGATCCAAATCGCAGACTCTATGCAGGTAAAATATTATTTTTAGCAAGAATTGGAGGTCAGATCATTTGTTATTTATTTCTTATGTAAAAAGCAATTTGACAAATTATACAATCTAGATATATTTGAAATATTCGAAATTCTGAATAGCTATCTTTTACTTTTTCTAATATATTACTTATTTAGGCTTTTATTCAAAAGGGAAACTGGATCCTATTAACGACGATTTTATTTCTGTCTATCAAAGCATTGGGCTTGTAAACTAAATAAGATACAAACATTAAATTTAGAAGTTATAATTATTTTTTAATTTTTAAAGTGTACTTTAGATGTTTTCGAGGGACCTGTAAATATAAATATTTAAATTGTATTAATTATAGTTAATATAAGTTATGAGTTAAGTCTTTTGAGGTAGTTCTTTCACAAATGCAAAAATTCAAGAAGTCTTCGAAACTTGCAATATAAGTCATTAAAAGCATAATAAACATACTGTTAAAATTTGAAGACGAATTTCCACACCAAACATGAAATAATTGCATTTAAAAATGAAATATTTTACAGGAAAGGATGGGAAAATGATCATTATTTTATTTTTTTCATTGAAGGACTTCCACCATCTTGATGAAAAAATTAATATTTGTTAGAATAATATATTCGGAGTAATATAAAAAAAAAATTTTTAATTATTTACATCGTATTTGGATAAAAAATAAAAAAAAAACATATTTGGGCGATTATTTTTAGTGTAAGAGATATAAGATCAATGGCTTGGAAACGATCCATTCATAAAGAGGATATTGTAGTGTGATGAAAGTACAGTCACGTTAAAAAACATAACCTAAAATTTTAGTACCGTTCATATGTATAGAGTGGTTACGAGGCTAAAACTTTTGTGTGGATTGTCGTCAAAGAACTACCTTAAATGGATTTTCCTGAAATCAAAAATTATATTAAAATTTTCATCGAATGGGGTCTAAAAAATAAAAAAATAAAAAGCGCATTTTAATCATGAGGTGTGACGTATCCTCTCTTTTAAGTTGAATTTAAAATAACGGCGGTGTAAGATAGTCACAAAAAACTAGACCCTAGCCAAAATATTCGTCCGATAAAATTTTAAATGATTTTTGAATTCTGAAAAAATGAATACACAAAACGAAATTTTTTTTTTGATCTCGCGTGAAAATATGTTTAATTTAATATGTTTTTAAAATGATCACCAAAAATCAGCTCGATTAAACAATTTTAAAAGGTCGCTCAAGATTTTTAAAAATTTCCAAAATGGTAGAAAATTTTTCTTGTCGTGTTATTATTGCCTACGTTGAAAATGATAAATATTCTGAAAATCTCAAGTCGATATATCAATTTATAGAGGTCGTTCAAGATTTTTTAATTTAGTAGTGTACTTTAGATGTTTTCGAGTGACCTGAAAATATAAATATGAAAATATTAAGTAGAGTAATAATTGTTTTTATGTTTTTCTTTACGTGTCTCGTGCTTCATTTCTATTTGTTAAGATATCAACAACAAGAACACAATTAACACAATTTTAATATTTATATTTACAGGTCCCTCGAAAACATCTAAAGCACACTACTTAAAAATTAAAAAAATCTTGAGGGACCTATATAAGTACCTATATTGACTTGAAATTTTCAGAATAAATAAATAAATAATCTTTATTCCTCGACCTGCTTAGAGGCACCAATCCTCGGTGGCTAGATCCTCCAAACATCAATACAATCTAGCTACAATACATTAACAAACATCAATACAAATTAATTACAACAAATGGGGGGGGTCGGGTAGGCTAGGCGGTAGCATGTCAGCCAGCTAACCAAGAGGACCCTAGTTCGAATCCGACTCGAGGCATCCGGCTAAAATCTGACCCCCGAGGTAGAGACAAATTTAAATAAAATAATTAGTATCGTAAATGGCTTATGGCTGGAAAGGCCGAAAAGCCAAAAAAAAAAAAAAAATTACAACAATTTAACAAATAATAAACAAGTAAAAAAAATAGAAATGTATACTCATTAACAAATAACATGACCATATATTTCCATCAAAAGACAAAAAGTAATTTAAAAAATTGCGCGTAAAAACCCGATACCAGGAGCAAGCGACGGATTAGACATCCCGGCGTTTGTCATAAGTTGTTAAGGAAACCTGGTCAAAACCTTAACAAGGATGGTATGACTTCTCTCTACCTCAGCTAATCTCTGCTTGTAGAACTAAATAAAATTTTGTACAACTCTAGGACATTAGGACTTGACAAAATGTATAATTGGTTTAATCATAGGAGACAGAGGAGTATAATCCCAAGTAGTAATAAATAGTTTTTAAGGAATTTGGTGTTGGTACTTGGTGAAACATTTTTTAAAATTATTGGATAAAAATACTTGGTAGGTTTCACATTAAGATATAAAAAATAAAACGAATTTATTTTTAGAGAATCTTTAATCTCGATATATATATTTCGGGTGACTAACCCATCTTCAGGAGATACAGGAAGTAACTGTCAACTTAGTCACCCGAAATATATATATCGAGATTAAAGATTCTCTAAAAATAAATTCGTTTTATTTTTTTATATCTTAGTGAAACCTACCAAGTATTTTTATCCAATAATAGTAATAAATGACTATTCTACAAATCAATGCCAGATCCTACAAATGAATACAAAACTACATATTAATATATGAATTTACTAACTTGTAGGAACCAGACCTATTTAAATTAATACCATTCTTCCCTAAATCCTTATAATCTTAATAACCATCTGAATTTTCCTCATAACAAAAACCACCACTGGTTTCAACACCTATACTTCTAGTCCCAACCCTGGATTGACTACTAAAAAAAAAATATTTACCTTACCAACGAAGATATTTCCTTATTCCAGCCTAATTTCAAAAACTAACCCTTGTTTTTCCTATCTATAAATGGAAAGATGAGTTAACAAACCCCTCTCCCAAAAAGAGACAAAGAATGAACTAATAAAACCTACCAAAAGGCTTCAAATTCGTAAGACGTTTTTCAGCGTAGGCAATAATAACATGAATCGAAAAAAAATTAATATTCTACCATTTTGGAAATTCGTAAAAATCTTGACCTTTTAAAATTTTTTAATCCTTATGATTTTTGGTGAGCATTTTAAAAAACATTTTATATTAACATATTTTTACGGGAGATCAAAAATAAAAAAAAAATATTCTTTTTTTTGGTTTACCCTAATACAAATCAATTGTAAATACGAATGCTTTGACAAACGGACATACAGTCTAATAGGGTCCCGTTTTACATTTTAAACAGAACTCTAAAACTTAAGAAAATTACTTAATATGAATTCATTTAGGCCGAGATGTTTTGTCTAAATAATATTTAATATGAAATATTTAATTTGGCTTTCAATATAAGAATAATCACGCATATAAATAATTGACCTTGATCAATTTAGCTCTTGGGTTTATTTGTGTCAATGATAATTTATCAGACATCACTATCGCCCTCAAAATATGTCTAATAAGAAATAAATAAATAAATATTCGATTAAATGCGTTATATATTTTTATTTTTAGGCTTGGTCTCCGAATTAGATAAATCTGTAGGTGAGGTGATTGATGCTTTGAGGAAAAAAGAAATTTTAAATAACACGATCATTGTCTTCTTTTCCGATAACGGTGGAAGTATAAGCTCACAAATATTGGATAATTATGGGAGCAATTGGCCTTTAAGAGCTGTAAGTATTTGAATTTATTAAGTTAAAATAAAAAAATAAAAAATATAAAATAATCAAAAAAAAAAAAAAAAACATGGCCCAAGGAAAATGAAAATGGAAATAAATTTAATAATAAATAAACTAATTGCTGAATTTTTCATTATTTTTTCAAATTTAACATTAGATTGAGTGGATTTTGATGATGCGGTCCAAAATTCAAAAAAAGAGAGATAATTTGAACTAACAATTTTTTATTCAAAAAACCGACGTTTCGGATGTTTATTCTCACCTTCTTCAGGATTTTGAAAGGTCAGTGAAGGAAATCCAATGAGACATTCCCTCTGTCTCCTCTCTCAGTGGAAGTAAAAATATTATATAGTATTTCATTCTAAGCAGAATTTAATTGAGTTTAGTGATCTACACTAAATTCTGCTCAGAATAAAATAGTATATAATATTGTTACAGCCACTGAGAGAAGCAGACAGGGGAATGATTTCCTTACCTTTCAAAACCCCGAAGAAGGAGGAATAACCCTCCGAAACGTCAGTTTTTGAATAACAAAAAGTTAGTTCAAATTATCTTCTTTTTTGAATTTTGGCTGCACATCAAAATCCACTCAATTCAATTATCAGTCCGCCTCCAAATACTACTTCATTCTACTAATATGCGGTCCATGGATCTCGTGGATGCTGCGCATTCCTAAAATTTCAAAAACGGCTAGAGTATTTTCATACTGTGTTATAAAAAATCTAATGTTAAATTTGGGAAATAATGAAAAATTTTGCGTTTATCGATGAATTTTAAAAAAGGAAGGGAAAAATAAAATAACAATAATTGAAAGTAATGGAAGGCAGCCCAGAGGTAGTGAGGAAAGAAAAAATTAACACATATAAAATAAGGTGTAATTTATTGGAATCCTTCCTCCTTTCCTTTCAAACCGACGTTTCGGAGGATTTTTCCCTCCTTCTTCAGGGTTTCAAAGGGTCATTGAATGAAACAAATAAAATGTTTCCTTCTTCTCTCCACAGTAGTGTTCAAAAACTTTCTTCATTTGTAACAAAAGGCATAGAAAGACAAAAATTTTACTTTTTAATTAAGAAAAGAAGGAAAAATAATTTTTTGTCTTTCTATGCCTTTTGTTACAAATGAAGAAAGCTTTTGAACACTACTGTGGAGAGAAGAAGGAAACATTTAATTTGTTTCATTCATTGACCTCTGCTAAACCCTGAAGAGAGGAGGGAAAAATCCTCCGAAACGTCGGTTTGAAAGGAAAGGAGGAAGATTCAATAAATTACACCTTATTTTATATGTGTTAATTTTTCTTTTCCTCACTACCTCTGGGCTGCCTTCCATTACTTTCAATTAAAATTTCTACCAGTCCGTCTCTCTCCAGAGAAAATTTCGTTGCAAAAAAATAAAATAACAATAATTAAAAATTGAAGGGTTATATTTTTTGGACAGCATCGGCTTAAGATCAAACTGTAGAAAGTTCGTTTTGATATCAAAATATTCTCAAATATTGATTTGTCGTCCTGAACCATTTCATACAATGTCATATTAAAATTATGGTTGACACTTTATTTTAAATATTTCTAGCAAAAATTTACATTATTTGAAGGCGGGATTCGAGGAAACGCGGTCGTTTGGACTTCTAATCTTTTCAACCCAGGAAGAATTTATGATTCCTTATTTCATCTTGTAGATTGGCTTCCAACATTGTACTCGGCTGCAGGCAAGCTTTCAATACATCAGACAAGTATTGATTCGATATTTGTATTTATATTTTAATTTATTGTATTATTAGGAGGAGATATCGATCAACTCGGTGAAATAGATGGAATTAACCAATGGGAATCTTTAGTGAATGACAAAAAAGGCCCTCGTACTGAAACAGTCCTGAATATTGATCAACAATCGCAAACTGCTGCGTACTGGAAAGATGGGTGGAAATTGATTGTTGGAAATCGGAGTCCTGGATTGGATGGGTAACGATAAAATATAATCTTGATTATTTTACTATACTTTTCATTTACCTATGAGATTATTTTAGGTACTATGGTCCTGTTGGAAGAAGCCAATCACGAAACGCCACAGCTGTTGTGACCAGTCTTGTAGCTCAGTCCTTAGTCTCTGTAGGAGTGAAACCTTTGGCAGAAGACGAGATTGAATTTTTAGCGAATAGACTAAACATTTTTTGTCAGCAGGTAAGGATTTTGTTTACAATAATTTTAAATAAGAGAAATGCAAACGGAGACTGAAATAAATCTATATATAGATATATATAAAATTAAGGTTTTGTCTGTACATTGGTTCAAATCAAACCAAATTTTGGTTTCACACGTTTCAAGCAAAGTTATGAACGAAAACACACTCAACAAAATTCCTCCCTGTCTGTATGTGTCTATGTATGTATGTTTCCGTGGGTCCCGCGAAAAGTTGCTCACGATTCACGTAAAAACGGCTGATGGGATTATTATGAAATTTCATATTTGTATTAGAGGTCTTCTAACTAAAGTTTATTGCTATATAATGTTTTGATATTTTGACCTCAAGAGGGGTTTCGGGGGCGCACTAATGGAAATGATCAAATAACTCCTAAACTATGAACTCTACGGTAAATTTTGTTATGATCAAAGCTGTAGAAGATGTCAAGATGTCATTTCTGACATATTTTGTTAAAAAAAATTCGCCAAAAAACCACCCAAAAAGAGGAGGAGAAGATCAAAAATGGAAAATTCTTGCTCTTGGAGCAAAGTCAAATTTTGTATACATAATCTGTAGACCACTAGAAGGCTAGAAATTCAAAAACTAACCACCCAAAAGGGGGGGGGGTCAAAAAATGAAAATGCTTGCGCTTGGACCAAACTCCACCAAATTTTGTATACATAATATGTGGTCCACTAGAAGGCTAGAAATGCAAACAGGGGGGGGCTGCGGGGGGTGCGGCGAGGGTCCGGGGTAGAATAGGGTTGGGGTAGGGTGTGGGGTGCACGGGTCCCGGGGTGGTGTGGGGGTGGAATGAGGGGGAGGGGGTGTAGTGGGGTGCAGGGAAGATGCGGGGAGGGTCTAGGGCGCGCAGCCAATAAATAATATTAAGGCCGGAACGTCGATTATCATAGCGTAATTTTTTTAACTATATATACCTAAATTCTTGAGAATATAATACTTTAATTGATTTAATCCTAAATTAACGCACATATCCTCATTTACAGAATGTTCCTGATACAAACGCAAGACTATTTTTATTCAACTTGTTCGAAGATCCATGTGAAACAGAAAATCTTGCCACAAGCCTCTCTTCAAAAGTTAAAGGACATTTTACTGACATAATCCTACATTTACCATTATTTTCACATATGCAGAATGATCCTAATATAAATGCAACTTTATTATTCAACTTATTTGATAATCATAATCCAGTTCTTAGCCATTCAGCCAAAATTCAAGAACTTTTAACTGAACTAATCCACTGGAATTCTTTAGCAGTTCCTGTTGCAAGTAAAGAGCCTGATCCATTGGCTCGGCCTTGTCTTCACGGAGGAGCATGGGGCCCTTGGCTCGATTAATTTAAATTAATTATTGTGTCTTCTTGATTGATTTCTTGTTAATTCCTAAGATTGAATCCAACTGTCCACAATTTGCATGTGTGAGTAGTGGAGAAATATTAAAAGCGAGGCCCCTCTGTGTATTCATTTGCCCTTTACAAATTTGATGATTCTTGAGATTATTTATTGTACATTTAATAAGTAAACTAAATTATTAAATATACTAAAAGGGTTGTTCACTGAAAACTTCTTTCAGCCAAAGCAGAGTTTTTCAAATCAATTCTTAAATGAATGAAGTAAAATTTCCTTGCATTTATTATATTTGTATGTCAGTGGCAATTAATTTCTATGGTAAGCTAACAGCCCGGATAGCAATGTTAGCGCTTGGGTTCGATCCCAAAAGGATGAAACCCTCTGACATGCAATATATACATAATTATCATTTAGATAATTATTCACTAAGATCACATTGTCCCTAAAAATGTAAATTATTTTTTTAATTAAATTATTAAATTCTGAGATAGTAGACAAAAAAAGATTGATTAAAGAATTTTCTGAATTTTTAGAGGTGTTTATGAACACATATTTAATAAACTATACTACAATTTGTTATGTCTTTTTTTTAATTGATTAAATGGACGTTTCAGAAACTTTATTCAAGTGTCTATTCTCAGAACAATATCAATTTTTAGAATTATCTATTGCTGGAATTTTAAAAATTGATATTGATATTATTTTATGGATAAAGACTTGAACGTTCAATTAAATATTAAAAATATAAAATGACACATTAAAGTATATATTTAATATGAAAAATTGAGTGTCTTATCTCTTTGAAAAAGTGGATGGTAAAATGTTTTCAAAAAAAGAACAACTTCCGGGTTTCATACCTGTATTTTAATTATATGAGGATTTATTTATTAAATTGAAAGTTTTTGTGCCGAGGAGATTGATCAGAATTTTTATATATTGAAGGAGACAATAAAGATTGTGTCTTCTGCTGGAATAAATAAATAAAATTTATAATTCCAGCAAAGACATGTTTCATGTGTCTCCTTCAATAATTTATTTATTTAAGGATAAAAAGGTCCTATACTGAAAACATTTTTCAGCTAAGGCAGAATTTTACTTATCAATTCTTTTTTAATTGGAATGAAATTTTCTTGAATTGTTTATATATTATGTATGTCAGAGGAAATTCGCCTTTAGGGTTATGCTAACTGCCCGTATAGCGTGTTAGCTCTCGGGTTCGTCTCCTGAGGGGGCGAAACCTTCTGAGATATAATATATACATAATAATCTACTAAGATCTTTGATAAAATTGTCCTTAAATAAATAAATTCTTATATACATAAAATTATAGTTCAATTACATTTATCTTCCGATTTAAATATATAAAAAAAAAGAATAGTCAGTACAAACATATTGAATATACAGTGAAACCCCTCAAATGCGAACCCCAGAAATCCGGACGCAAAAAAGAGAAAATTATTTATTTACTCTTAAAACAATTATGTATATATTCTACATTATAACCTTATTTTACATAATTGAATTAACAAAGAAGTACACATAGCATACATAACAAAGTGTAAATGTGTCTACATATTTATGTCATCTAGGATTTAAAAACGGTAAAAGTTAGTTATTGAAATTCTTTAGGTTAATCACTTTGCAAAAACAATAAAATAATAATAGAAACACGCAAAATATCACTTAATCTTTCACTTGATATCAGTTATCTTCAATTGTTAAAGCTGCTTTCGGCTAATCCGAACAAATTGAAATCCGAACAGGCTACAGCCCCAATTAGTTCGGATTTGAGGGGTTTCACTGTATATAATAAAAGTTAAAAAGTTGGGAAATATTGATCTAGACACAGAGAACAAACAGACAACAGTAATGAACAATTTGTATCTTTGTGCGAAAGGCAAGAAATCCATTGTTTGAATGCTTTATTTTTTTCCCGAACGAATTCGGTGCTCGCTTGTTAAACCAGTGTTTTGAATAGTTTTTACAATTTACATAAGGAACACACTGTTCAATGACCATCTGAATTACTTCTTCAAATACGGAAGCACATTCAGAAGCATTTTTATTGCTTCATTCTAAGAAGGAGGAGAATATCCTTCATTATTTCTATTTTGAAAAGTATCAGTAAACCAAAAAGAGTGTATATATTGCAGTAAAAACCCGTTTTTAGTAAGAAAGGGTTCTTACTAGTTAAAACGCGTTTCATTGAATACCTTTGTGGCAACTAGAATTTACTGATGGTTGGTTAAGTTTGGTTCAAAGGTATAGAATCTTCATTTTTGACCTTCCGCCTCATTTTGGGTGCTTATTTTCAGAAAATTTTAAACGAAAATGTCAAAATTAGAAGCCAAGTTGTAGAGGATGTAATTTTTGACATTTTCGTTTAAAAAATTTTGAAAATAAGCACCCAAAATGAAGATTCTAGACCTTTGAATCAAACCAACATCAGTAAATTCTGGTTGCCACAAGGGTTATTCAATGAAACGCCTTTTAACTAGTAAGAACACGTTCATTCTAAAAAACGGGTTTTTACTGTAACTTATATATATATTATTTTGAATTATTAACTATTTAAATGCAAATATAAATATATCAAATAAAAATATGTCATGGATGTAAACCTTGACTTCACCCCCTAATTTTGAAATCAGATTCTTAATTTCTCGTAGCCAGTAAGAACACTATCTCGAAAAAAACAACATTAGGAACCAAATTAAAGCCAGACGATGATATAAAATTTCATTTTAAAATTACAATTAAGCAACATTCTGAAATCTCAAATATTTTGGAAGATGTAAATACGGAACCCTCACAAGTATTTAAAATTTTTAATGAACATTTTAATAACTTTTTAATACACTGTAGTGTTGAACTGACAATAAACTGAATTCTGATCCTTTCTCAGTAGGCCTCTATAATCTGAATGCCAGGGGCGATTTTTTTTCCATAGAATTAAGAAGAGAGTGATTCAGTAAATATTAAAATTTTTAAATTATATGTATATTATAAATAATTCTTATAAACATTATTGTAATACTTTAAGTTTCAAAATAAAAAATTTTGTTCAAAAAAGAAATTAGTAATAAACTTTAGAATAATTGTAAATGGTGAACAGTCGACCTGTTTACTAAGACTTGTTCGAAAATAGAATAACGATTCATTCATTAAATATTAATTTAAAGTGTTAATATGTTAACTTTCATACTACTTGTAAATATTTTTCAAAAATATCTTTCATTCATGACGAAGCCTTATTGTAATTTATTATGAAAGTGCTTGAAAAATATTTTCGAAGATTGAAGGAAGAAAAAAATTAAAAGCAAACGATTGTGTGTGTTAACGAAATATTTAAAAATCTCCTTGGAATAATTAGAATTACTTTTTTGTAAATTTTTTAATATTTTCCCACGAAATGTTTAACCCTCTTAGGACCACGGGGTATATATTCCACTTAGCTAATGCTTGAACTCAAAAAGAAATCCGACTCGAAATTGATAAGTTGGTATTTTTAAAAAATAATTCTTCTAAATAGTGAATGAATGTGTCTGTTGGTTTGTTTGAAGCCGCAAGTGAATGTTAATTAGGTTGTAGTATTTAAAATATTTCCTTGGAATAATTAAAATTACTTTTTCGTCAATATTTGTAAAATTTTCCCGCGAAATGTTTAACGCTCTTGGACCTCGCGGTATATATTCCAGTGAGCAATGACTTGATCTCGAATAGAAATACGAATTGAAATTCACAAGTTGGTGTTTTTTTTTAAATATTTCTTCTAATTAGTGTTTGAATATGTCTTATTAATATTTTCCCACCAAATAAATAATCCTTTCAGACCACCGGGTATATAAGGGAGAGAGCCATGACATGAGGTCAAATAGAAATTCGACTTGAAATTTACAAGTTGTTGTTTTTTTTTAATTAAATCTTCTAATTAGTGATTGAATGTATCTGATTGTTTGTTTAAATTCGCCAATGAATCTTGATTATCCTTGTGTATTTAAAATATCTCTATAATAATAATAATTACTAATTGAAAGTAATGGAAGGCAGCCCAGAGGTAGTGAGGAAAGAAAAAATTAACACATATAAAATAAGGTGTAATTTATTGGAATCCTTCCTCCTTTCCTTTCAAACCGACGTTTCGGAGGATTTTTCCCTCCTTCTTCAGGGTCTATAAACCAATATGACAAAATTATAAAAATGGGGTTGGTCATCATACATTTCAACAATAAAACAATACAATTATAAATACAATGTACACAGCCATATTATCAATAGAAAAAAATATAAATTTACTCACTTCAAAGGGTCAATGAATGAAACAAATAAAATGTTTCCTTCTTCTCTCCACAGTAGTGTTCAAAAACTTTCTTCATTTGTAACAAAAGGCATAGAAAGACAAAAAAATTTTTTTTCCTTCTTTTCTTAATTAGATGGCTAAATGGCTTTTGAATCTATTGTGTTGTCTTGTTATGTTCTTCCCACTTCTTTATTGCGACTCAGTTTACTTTAACCTAGACAGCAGAAGCAGCCGACGTCTTTCGGTTGCTTTAAATGCTTGTGCTAGGTACGTTTACCAACTGGAGCCCAGAGCAAGCGTAACTGAATATGCGACTAGAATTTTGGGGATGAACTTCGGTGCCTTCCGGAAGTATAGGTATGCTAAGTTTGTGTACGGGGTCCTCTTGGGACGTGCGCCGATCGACCTATGTCGAACACTGGCCTGTGGCCCGTCAACACGTACGCGCTCTCTGGTCTGTCCGCCACACAGAAGCAAAATGATGGCGGACTCATTTGAGGTCACGGCGACCAAGGTTTGGAACGCACTGCCACTCCAACTTGAGGAAGATTGGGCGCCCAGAAGTATTCGAAGCAGAACTACACAGGCACCTAGCCTAATATATATATATTTTTTTTTGCTTTATATCCTATATATTGTAATTTTTGTTTTCATATCCTATATATTGTAATTCTTGTTTTGTTTTTATATCCTATATATTGTAATTTTTTCTCCTCTCCTTCGATATATTTTGTATTTTTTTATTTTTGTTTCATATATTTAGTATGTATCTTTCCTTTGATTTTTTGTGTTTTTTCTTGTATTATATTAATTAATTTTGTAAATATTTTCGTCTAAAATTGTACAATAAAAGGGCTAAATGGCCCTACAGATACAATGTTATAATAAATAAATAAATAAATAAAGTATATAGACCAAACCCCTCCCATGACAGATGCGCACAAGAGTGCGTACTAGGATTAGTTATTAACATATTCTCAAACAATATGGTTGGTTCATATCTCCCAACATACAAAATGTACATTATTTAGCAACAATTCACAATTCACACCTTATTCGTTAATTGATCAATTCACTTATTCAAATTTTTTTTTTTTATACACAAATATACAACATACATTCACAATTCATACAAATATATATCATATTTACATCTATACTTCATTCGTTCATTGATCAATTCATTTATCACAATCCTTACATATCTATAGAAATATACAATATTTTTTTTTTAACATATACAATACAATATACAAATCCACAGAATAGCGAAATTCTATTATTTACAACTCATTCATTCATTGATCAATTTCAATCCATTCACAATTCCGTCATAGCATATATTCAAATCCAACACGTCCGATCTATCATTTACGGCGCGATGTGAGAGATTTTTTATGCACATCATTTCCAAGATTCTTCTTTTAAAATAATTTCGTTCATAAAATTGAACTTTGAAATTGTTAAAATTAAATTGGTGTTTTTTATCTTGGGCATGATTTGCAAGGGCCGTATTGTTTCCAATTATTTTTGAGATAGATAGTTCGTGTTCTCGTATTCTCTCACCTAGTCGCCGTTTTGTTTGACCTATGTACATTTTATTACATGGCAGCACTCCGTCTCCGTTACATTCAATCATATAGACCACGCCAGTACTCATCTTTAATTCCAACTTGTCTTTTTGGTTGAATAACGAGTTGATCGTATTTGTTGGTTTTAGTGCGACACTAACCCGGCCCACAGAGAGAAGTTTTTTTAATAGGTCACTGATTTTTGGGTAGTACGGAATGCTGACATATATTTTTGATTCATTTTCCGTTACAATTTTAGAATTGCTACAACTGTGAAGCGTACGACGGATGATCGATCTGAACATGCATAAAGGATAGTTATTGCAAGTTACGATCTCCTGGATAATATTTATATTTTTTTCCAAAATATTTTGTCAGCGATTCGAGACATTCTAACGATAAGATTTTGAATGGTATTGATTTTATATTTTAGTGGGTGTGTGGAGTGATAATTTAATATCCTGGAGGTTTGTGTAGGCTTCCTATACCAATCTAATTGTATACAACCATTGTTGTCTCTAATTAGTGTTGTGTCCAAAAAATGTATTTTATTATTATTTTCCAATTCGTATGTAAATTTTAAATGTGCGTCATAGTTATTTAACACGGATAGTGTTTCGTCAATTTTTGATGGTTCTATGCACGCAATGGAGTCATCAATATATCTAAAGAAAAATCCCAAGTTTAGACCCCCAACCAAATCCTCTTCTAAATCCTCAAGTACTAAGTTTGCGAAATAACCCGAGGTTGAACATCCCATGCTTTGACCACTTCGCAATTGGAAAATTTCATCATTAAATAGGAAAAAATTTGACTCAAAAATAATTTTAATCCCAATCAAAAAGGTTTCGTAATTCAAACTCGTAAAAGATTGAATCAATGGCCATTTCTTGGAAATTACATCTAGCACCTTGTTATTTTTAATGTTGGTGTATAATGACGTAACATCAAATGAAATCAAATTATAGCCAGGTGGAATATTTTTTATTTTCCTAATTTTTTCTACAAAATCAAACGAATCCTTGATAAAGTATTCATTTTTTCCTATTATGTTACTGAGGATGTTTGAGTAAAATTTGCAAATATTTTCCGAGGGTGATTCACAGTTGTTAACTACGGGGCGGCAGGGCATTCCTTCTTTGTGGAGCTTTATGAGTCCATATAACCTGGGTATAATTGCAGCGGAGGTGTAATATTTTTTATATTCTGATCTATCAATTAAATTCTTATTTTCAAAAGTAATTTGAAAAAATCATTAGATTTTCTCATTATACTATTAGTTTTATTTTTAGATACCCTAATGAAGGTTTCGCTATCATTAAGAATATTATATAATTTCTCATGATAATCTTTCTTTTCAATAAAAACCGAACAATTACTTTTATCTGCTTTAATTAAAATAATTTCATTATTTTCCCTGAGGTATTTGTTAATGATTATTTTGTTTTGGGGATGGTTGGCAAAATGGCATTCGTTCAATGACTCTATATATTTTTTTCTATATTTATAGTTATTAATTTGATTTGTGACTATATTAATAGATTTTGTTCTTAATGAGGGTTGTAAATCGGGTTCATGATGCTGAATCGTATTTTCTACAGCAGAAATTAATTCTGCTATTTCCTTACTTTTAGGAATGATCGGAAAGGAAAATTTTGGGCCCAATTTTGCAATTTCCATAATATTATGCGGGATTGATTTATTTGTGAGGTCGATACACCATTCCTTGGGGTGATCTCCATTAATTTCGGAATGGTTATTTAGGAAATTATTATCATGATTATCATCATTGTTATATAATATGTTAGATTGTTGGCTATTTTGGATATTATTTTTATCAATACCATTATGAAATCTATCGTAGTGCAAATTGAATTTATTTTTTATAATTTTCAGCTGTTTATCTTTATTTACCTCGAAAATCCTATCCATTCTATCCAAGAAATCGTCAATCAAAACATCCGGCACGCATTCACTTAAAATTGATGACAATTTTTTATTAGATGAGATCAATTTTTGTTTATTATCAAAAGCTATGTTAATTTCTATGCGTAAAATATTATTTTTAAAACTCGTCATCTGTCTTTCTATCTTATTAGTATATCTATGATTTTCAAGTTGTAAATAGTATAAGTTTTTAAACATGTATTGAATATGTGGAGGGAAAATGTTTTTGTGTTTGCACTCTTGTAAGTACCATATTCTACTGATTGCCTTGCTAAGTTTTTTATAGTTATTGTTAATTGTCTTAAAACACACTGATGCCTTCTTCCCATATAGACGCGAAATTTCACTGTATGTAAACGGTGTACTCACGGCCATTTCAGGAGTATTGAATTTTTTTGCAACGAAATTTTCTCTGGAGAGAGACGGACTGAGTAGAAATTTTAATTGAAAGTAATGGAAGGCAGCCCAGAGGTAGTGAGGAAAGAAAAATTAACACATATAAAATAAGGTGTAATTTATTGGAATCCTTCCTCCTTTCCTTTCAAAGCCGACGTATTTGTTTCATTCATTGACCCTTTGAAGTGAGTAAATTTATATTTTTTTCTATTGATAATATGGCTGTGTACATTGTATTTATAATTGTATTGTTTTATTGTTGAAATGTATGATGACCAACCCCATTTTTATAATTTTGTCATATTGGTTTATAGACCCTGAAGAAGGAGGGAAAAATCCTCCGAAACGTCGGTTTGAAAGGAAAGGAGGAAGGATTCAATAAATTACACCTTATTTTATATGTGTTAATTTTTTCTTTCCTCACTACCTCTGGGCTGCCTTCCATTACATTCAATTAAAATTTCTACCAGTCCGTCTATCTCAGAGAAAATTTCGTGGCAAAAAAATAATAATTACTTTATTTCAAAATTATTAAGATTTTCAAGGAAATAATTATTTCTTTCAGACCACCGGCTATATAAGGGAGTGAGCCATGACATGAGGTTAAATAGAAATTCGATTTGAAATTCATAAGTTTGTGTTTTTTATTTAAAATTATTTCTACTAATTAGGGATTGAATGTGTCTATTTGTTTGTTTAAATCCGCCAGGGAATCTTGATTATCCTGTTGTATTTAAAATATCTCTATAATAATAAGAATTACTTTTTTTTCAAAATTATTAATATTTTCCAAGGAAATAATTATTTCTTTTATATTGGCTGGCAAAATGGGTGTGTGCCTCGATGCCAATAAATAATATAAAAAAAAAAAAATTATTTCTTTCAGACCATCGCCTATATAAGGGAGTGAGCCATGACATGAGGTCAAATAGAAATTCGATTTGAAATTCATAAGTTTGTTTTTTTAAAATTATTTCTTCTAATTAGTGATTGAATGTGTCTATTTGTTTGTTTTAATCCGCCAGTGAATCGTGATTATGCTCTTGTATTTAAAATATCTCTAAAATAATAAGAATAACATTTTTTTTAAATTATGAATATTTTCCCGCCAAATAAATAAAACTTTCAGACCACCGGGTATATAAGAGGAGTGAGCCATGACATGAGGTCAAATAGAAATTCGACTTGAAATTTACAAGTTGTTGTTTTTTTTAATTAAATCTTCTAATTAGTGATTGAATCTGTTTGTTTGTTTGTTTAAATTCGCCAATGAATCTTGATTATTCTTGTGTATTTAAAATATCTCTATAATAATAAGAATTACTTTTTTTACAAAGTTATTAATATTTTTCAAGGAAATAATTATTTCTTTCAGACCATCGCCTATATAAAGGGAGTGAGCCATGACATGAGGTCAAATAGAAATTCGATTTGAAATTCATAAGTTTGTGTTTTTTGAAATTATTTCTTCTAATTAGTAATTGAATGTGTCTGTTTGTTTGTTTAAATCCGCCAGGGAATCTTGATTATCCTGTTGTATTTAAAATATCTCTATAATTATAAGAATTACTTTTTTTCAAAATTATTAATATTTTTCAAGGAAATAATTATTTCTTTCAGACCATCGCCTATATAAAGGGAGTGAGCCATGACATGAGGTCAAATAGGAAATTTACAAGTTTTTTTTTTTAATTGAATCTTCTAATTAGTGATTGAATGTGTCTATTTGTTTGTTTTAATCCGCCAGTGAATCGTGATTATGCTGTTGTATTTAAAATATCTCTATAATAATAAGAATTAATCTTTTCAAAATTATTAATATTTTCCAAGGAAATAATGACATATTTCTTTCAGACCATCGCCTATATAAGGGAGTGAGCCATGACATGAGGTCAAATAGAAATTCGACTTGAAATTTACAAGTTGTTGTTTTGTTTAATTAAATCTTCTAATTAGTGATTGAATGTATTTGTTTGTTTGTTTAAATCCGCCAGTTAATCTTGATTGTACTGTTGTATTTAAAATATCTCTATAATAATAAGAATTAATCTTTTCAAAATTATTAATATTTTCCAAGGAAATAATTATTTCTTTCAGACCATCGCCTATATAAGGGAGTGAGCCATGGCATGAGGTCAAATAGAAATTCGATTTGAAATTCATAAGTTTGTGATTTTGTTTATTATTTCTTCCAACTAGTAATTGAATGTGTCTGTTTGTTTGTTTAAATCCACCAGTGAATCTTGATTATACTGTTGTATTTAAAATATCTCTATAATAATGAGAATTACATTTTTCAGGTAGGTGCTCGTACTATTAACACTAACATATAAATTAAGTATTTGATTCTTATATTGTGCAAACTCAAATCCTTTATATTTGGGTAACGGGTAGGTGTGTACCTCTTTGTTAATATTTATAAAAAAGTACAGACCTACATTAGGGGCGTCCCTGATCACGTGAACTCATGATTCTTTAATTAAGAGAATCATGTCATATCCCTATTGAATTTCTCCTTCCACAAGTGCTTATTCCTTCGAAATCGAAATGTTTCGCGAGTATATTTTTACTTGTGCAAGACTGTTAATGTGTTCTTGTGAGGTCAGACTAATTCAGGACCAGGCGCGATACGTTGGCTGTTAAGGTAGTATATCTTTATAATACTTTATTCATATAATTAAATAATTAACAAATATTCTAAATTAATTAATTACCTACTTTTTCGAGTTTAAATAAAAAATAAAATAATATAGATAATATATATAATTTAATTTTATTGCGAATATTTGTATACAAAATGCTTTAAATTCAGTATATATTATTTTACTAACAATATTATTTTTCGTTTTGCAGTTATCTGCTCGTCGTAGTAATATTAACATTTTAATTAAGAATTTGATTTTCTTATTTTTGGGAAACTCAAATTCTTTTTCTTTGGGTAACGGGTAGGTGTGTACTTCTTTGTTAATATATATAAAAAAGTACAGACCTACTTTAGGGACTGGCGTCCCTGCCCTCGTGAGCTCATGATTCTTTTATCAAGAAGTCATATCCCTATTGAATCCCTCCTTCCACAAGTGCTTATTCCTTCGAAATCGAAATTATTCGCGAGTATATTTTTACTTGTGCGCGAGTGTTAATGTGTTCTTATGAGGTCAGACTAATTCAGGACCAGGCGCGATACGTTGGCTGTTAAGGTAATATATCTTTATAATACTTTATTCTTAGAATTAAATAATTAAGAAATATTCTAAATTTTTTAACTACCTTATTTTTCGAGTTTAAATAAAAAATAAAATAAAATAGATAATATATATAATATAATTTTATTGCGAATATTTGTATACAAAATACTTTAAATTCACTATTTATTATTTTACTAATAATATTTTTTTCTATTTCCAGGTAGAGTGCTCTTCCTACTAATGTTAACATTTAAATTCAGTATTTGATTTTCTTATATTGTTGAAACTCAAATTCTTTATCTTTGGGTAGGTCTGTACACACGTCAGCTTATTTTTTATTCTTATGTAGGTATTTATTCAAAACGAATTGATAATTTAAGAAAATTTGTGATGATCTGGATGTTCACTAGCATATACTAGAGTAAGTAATAGGCACAGTAAAAATAATTTATACATTATATTTTTGTAGCAGAAATGAAAATAGTTATTTTTTTATTTATTAATTTTTGGACATCCTTAAACCGTAAATTTCTAAAATGTTCTTTAGCGAATTTTACCCTTTATTTTTCTCAAAGTAAATGGGCCACTGTAAGTTCAATAAATAATTTATCTCTAGTTTAAGTTGGACTTTTCTTTCATTAATTAATCGTATTTTTAACTAAAAAGATTTAAGATTGAAAACTTTTCCAATAATCTCCAAAAAAATGTCCAAACTTAAATATATAACTTAATTAAAGTCTAATAAATTTTATTTTGACCGGCAACTTATACCATAAATCCTTCTATAAAGAGTGATAAATGAATTACTATATAACTTTGAATTTTAAAAATTTACTTTTATTGTATTTGTGACTAATTATATTAATTAAAATTCTTCCAGAACTTAGTGACTTGATTTAAATTTTCTTGTTAAATTGAAGTGTTGTTTTTGTCATAAATATAATAAAACCTTCAACCCTTCAATTTAACAAGAATAATTATTAACAAATGAATTTAACTTTTAAGGACCAATCATAGATTTTAGAGAAAATATTTTTACATTGCATATCAGAGAGGTTTGTCCCCTTAGGAATCGAACCCAAGCGCTAACTAAACTTGCCGGGCCGTTAGCCAAACCCTTAAGACAAATCTCTCTCTAACATGCAACATATATAAGTATTATAGCTAAAGATTCTTCACTCCCTTCAACTCAAAGGGAATAGTGAAAATTCCTGCTAAACTGAAAAAAGTTTTAATGGGTCCCTCACTGAAAACTATTTTCAGTTTAGCAGGAATTTTCACTATTCCCTTTGAGTTGAAGGGAGTGAAGAATCTTTAGCTATAATACTTATATATGTTGCATGTTAGAGAGAGATTTGTGTTATAGGTTTGGCTAACGGCCCGGCAAGCTTAGTTAGCGCTTGGGTTCGATTCCTAAGGGGACGAACCTCTCTGATATGCAATGTAAAAATATTTTCTCTAAAATCTATGATTGGTCCTTAAAAGTTAAATTCATTTATTAATATTATAGGTCTGGGTTGATTTTTGAAATAATTTCCATCTTTTTTCAAAAAAAGACACTCAAAAAGATACTTAAATCTTTGCTTTCACTGTAAGAATAATTATATTAAGTTAAGTATAGAGCTTTTTTCAATCGGCCATTACTTACAAGATATGTGTATCAGTGTAAACTTAAACCGCTAACTATATATGTTATTTGCAATGAGTGAGATTTTTGACGTTTATTGGCCAAACAAATTCTTAAGAAAAAACAATTGTTAAAAAAGTTGTTGTTTCAATGATTTTTTCACAATACTGTGAAGTCTTTTTATTTGGTTCCCAAACATTAGTGACTTAAGAGTTTATTTATTTATTTTTTAAAGAAGAATCTGAAACAATCTTTAATGAGTAAAGCTCATGACTATGCTGGAGAATTACACTTTTTCCCTGCGGCCTTAGGGTAGGAAGTGCGAATTTTTAGGGCTCCATGAAAAAGTAAAACAGAACCCTATTAGTCTCGCTATACACATATGTCTGTCAGATCATTGTAGCTCGTAAACTGAAGAAGTAAGATACAAACATAAAATTTAGAAATTAAATTGTAGGTATTTATTTTTTCCTTAAATCCAAAACCGAATTTAAATTTTAATCGAATGATTATTTTGGGAGGAGAGGAATTTTTCTTAGTCAAAAATAAAAAATTAAATAAATAATCAAATGGTGTGAGATATCACTGTAATAATCTCTTTAAGGACGTTCCCTAATAAATCGATTTTCTTGCAATCCTTTTTAAACTTTGAATACACATATTTATAAGTGTTCTTTATACGTAGAAATTTTTTTCAATAGTCCTTGCGGCACTAAATTTGTAAATATTGACTATTGAAATTTGCATATTTAACACGCGAACCCTATCCCGATTGATCTTAAAGCGACTGTTTCATTAAATAACAATCGTAATTTTCTTGAAATTATTTTGAAAAACTGAGAATCATTAACTGAAGATATAACAAATATTTTTCTGTTAAAATAATTGTATCAAGCGGTATTCGTTTTGTATGAAAAATGTTAAAAGTTAGGTACTTTTGATGGTTTTCATTTTTTCTGGCATGGCATACAGCTAGTTAAAATACTGCTATATCTTAGCATTAGTAAGTTCTAGACTCCAAAGTTATAATAGCTAAAAATCTGGAAAAATTCTGATGGATAGCTACTATTATAAGGATAAAGTTTACAGAGTTTCAAATGTTTTGAACTATTACTTTGGCCGGAATAAAAAATTGATCGTTCAATGCCAAAAAACCCCATGTTATTTAGATGAGAAACTTGCATTGCACTGTGGGTTACAGGTTAAAATTGTGGTAGAGGCTTGACACTTGGGGGATATTTTTTATTTATTTATTTCGAACCATATGAGCCTCTGTCAGTGTAAAAATTCGAAAATATCCAAAATAAGGGCCAGCATTAGGGTGCTCCTTATTTTGGATATTTTCGAATATTTACGCGGACTTGGGGCTCATATTGTTCGAAATAAATAAATAAAAAATATCTCCCAAGTTTCAAGTCTCTATCTCAATTTTAACCTACTAGTGCTACACAGCGATTATGTTTCCCATCTAAATAACATGGGGTTTTTGGCATTGAACGATCAATTTTTTATTCCAGCAAAAGTAATGATTCAAAAAATTTGAAACTGGGTAGACTTTATTCTTATAATAGTAGCTATCTCTGAGAATTTTTACTGATTTTTAGCTATTATAATTTTGGAATCTATAACTTACTAAAACCAAGATATAGCAGTATTTTATCTAGATGTAGCTCCAAAATTGCAATAGCTAAAAATCTGTAAAAATTCTGAAGTATAGCTACTATTATAAGGATAAAGTTTACAGAGTTTCAATTTTTTTGATCCATTAATTTGGCCAGAATAAAAAATTAATCGTTCAATGCCAAAACCCCCCAAAAAAGATGGGAAACTTAATCGGTGTGTAGCACTAGGTTAAAATTGAGATAGAGACTTGAAACTTGGGGGATATTTTTTAAAATTTATTTAGAACCATATGAGCCCCTGTCCGCATAAATATTCGAAAATATCCAAAATAAGGAGAACCCTAATAAGCATCATGTATTAAAATTATTCGTTTCATTTAATGTCATAAACCTTTATTAATACGAAATTAGAGATTTTAATAGATTAGCAAAATAAAAGGTGGGACATTCTTGAATTGGTGACCATTGACCATATAAGAAATATAAGAGTCTAGGCTCAATACATAATAGTGTAGAATATATATTATTTCGAATAGGTCTTCCCACTTGGATATTTGAGGGTTGCTTTCCTCCCGGGGTTCCTGGACATCATTTTCCCCTTATTCTTCCCTCCCGCCCGGCTGCCTATCCTTCAGGCTCGCCTGTGATTCAATGCAAGGTGTGCAGATATTATTTATTACAAGTACATATAGAAAGATTTCAAGCAGGTCTTGACATGTCGACTGTCCCCACCACCCTCAGGGAGAAACTCCCCGCCGCCCCCTCTTCCCCTTGACTAAAGGCGCCACTAAACCACGTGATCACGCCAATTAGTTTCCGACGCCTCGGAATTAAGTAAGCATCTCAACCCCTGCAGCTCCAAATATTGTCATCCCTCTGTTCCGAAAATTGACCATTTCAACTGAAAATCCTCTAAGTGACTAGGTATACACTCACCTCTCTTCTGAACAAATTCTATTATCATCCAAAAAGACTATGATTGAATATCGGGCCCGGGTCTCTGAAATCTTCTAGCTCACATTATACGAGATATATGTATAATAGATACCTGTTCCTAGTATAATAATTAAAATCTATACTCGATACTAATCTAAAATATCTCTTGATTTAATACGTTATAATAAGGCAATCTTAAAATTCGTGAATTGAAAATCGTTTTACACGCAATGAGATCTGAGATTTAATCACTCGATTTTTTGGTTATTAATAAAATAATTTTACAAATTTGTATTTTTCATCCTAATAGTAGTGAGGAGAATACTTTTGGTAAATATTTTTAATGTCCATTTGTTAATGTATATTTAATTTTGCAGGGCTAAGAGGCTACCAGTCTCCCAGGCAAGCAAGTCATAACCTGTATTCGTCAGGGCTCTTCATCCACAGTTTCTCTTCAATAGTTAAATGTAAGTTTAATGTCATTTTAATAAAATTTTGTTAATCTCTACTTTTCTCATTTAAATATAACAGTACCTGGCCACCGAGCGATTCTCGGTAAGTTTTTGATTCAGTTAAAAGCGATATATAAATATTATTTTTCAGGTAAAAAGGTCGATTTTTTATCTTAGCCAAAATAAAATAAAATTGAAATAAAACTTAATTTATATTTTTACATCCGCTATGGCCATCATCAAGACGTATCACTGGCCACAAAGTTTTGAATGAAACTTCAATTAAAAATAATATTAATATACTCGGAGGTTCTTTTCGTTTTGACCCTTTTAAATCCTAAAGAGGATTACGATCCTTCGAATTGTCGGATTTTTTAAGAGAATGAAATTGATATTCTAATAAATTATTTTATAGAAAAATACCTTTAATTAATTAAATTGCCAAATTCTAATATATAATAATATTTGTAATTATCTATTAGTGGAATTTAAAGTTAAAAAACCAATTAAAAATTTAAAGGAAATTGAATAAAAATGTAATTATACATTTTTATCGAGACAACCACCTATGAATAATTATTTCAATTAACAAAAAACCCATCAAAAACAAGTTAGAACGAAGATGAGACCGTGACAGATCGAATTATCAACCCAAAACCCCCTAACCCGTGAATTTCATTAGAGCCGTTTTCGAGAACCCGATTCTGATATATATTATATGAAGAATTTTTGTTTAATATAATAAGTTTTTTGCCTCAATTTATATAAAATAGTATTAAATAAATAGTTAATTTTTCTCTAAAAAACTTAATATTATTTTTAGTTTTATCTATTAATCTCGTTTAACATATTTCTAATATTCTCTAGTATAAATTTTCATGCTCGTTTAATTGAAGAATATTTTCTAGAGCTTTAAAATATGTGTTGACCTCATTGTTTAGCGAGGATGATTCTAGGAGCGTCCAAACCTTCTCTGGGTACTCCTAGCATTCTTTCCATTGGCTAAAGGAGATTATTTGCAACAACTGCATTTTCGGGAATTTATTTTTTTCTATTAATTTTCATTATTGTCGAATTAATTTAGATGAAATTATCTTTTTAATCTAATATTATTTCCCTTTCGATAAATTCATCTCAAATGTATTTAGTCAAAGCGAATGAATTTATCTATTTTAATTTTCTTATTTCTTTAAAACAAATAGTGAAAAGTCCGAATAAAATTACTTCATTTAAAAGATTTTGTTTTTCCGTAGAGTTATTGATTCATAAACAGAAATCATTGAGGTTATTCATAGAGAGAAACAAAGAGATTGTCCTCTGCTTGATGTAAATAAACATACACACATATATATAAAATATATATATGTATATACCGGGTGAGTTTTTTTATCTTGAGACAGTCTTATAACTCAAAAAAAGTACATTATATGAAAAAAAGGTTCAAATAAAAGTTTATTTATATGAAGGGGGAAACTAAACTATGCTATTGTTTGTTTACCTAGAACAAGCTTTCAAGGGTATTTCAAAGTTAAGTTCTCTTTTTTAAATGAAAACCTATATATTTGTTTATTTCTATGAAAGTTGTTCAGTTTTTTTTTTTGTAGATTCAGAATATGTAAACAATTTCGTTATTTTGGCATGTTTCAGTTTCTTCGTAGCCTTTACATTTCCTGATTTTTTTAAACAGATTTACAACACGATAAAATGAAGCTCTTGAGGGAGTATCCCTGTCAGGAAAATGCTCGGCTTCCATTTCAATGGCAGCCCCATAACACTTCTTCTACATTCAGCATAAATTAAGACCATTTTAATTCTATCTTCAACAAAAAAATATCCATTTTTAATATGGTAATACAATATAACTATCTACTGGATTGACACGAGAAATAAACTTTTTTAAGCTCAAGAATTTTAAGTAGAAAATAATCTCTTAAATCTGTGTATAATGAAGTTTTAAGATCATTATAAACACTTATTTTCATTGTTTTGACTTTTCGATTTAATAATTAAATATTTAATCATTATTATTTGATAATTAAGTTGAATAATTGTTAAAAAAAATTACTAGGATTTTTTTCTGAGATCTAATTGATTTAATATTTTGTTTATTTGATATCGAATAAAAAATGGTTCTAATGAAAGTTGTTCAGTTTTTTTTGTAGATTCAGAATATGTATAGAACTATATAGGTTTCCATTTAAAAAACAGAACTTGACCTTGAAAGCTTGTTCTAGGTAAACTAAACAATAACGTATTTAAGTTTCCCCCTCCATATAAATAAACTTTTATTTGAAACTTCTTTTTCATTTTTTCACTGTTTTTGAGTTATAAGACTGTCTAAAGATAAAAAAAACTCACCCGGTATATTATTTATTTGTTTGAGACTATAGTTTCGAAGGCTTGGCCCTCATCATCAGTCTTTTTAATTACAAATATTATTTTTTATGTGATCAGTATCAGTTTGGGTATTGAAAATATTTTCTTTTTTCTTAGCTTGTGAGCCAGACAAAATTAAAAAACATTTTTTGGGACAACCTCTTTATTTCTCTCTATGAATCAACAAGTCTGCTACTCACGGCAAAATAAAAATAAAAACTTTTCGATTGAGGCTATTCTCTGCTTGATGCAAATAAATATAGGTATACATATATAAAGGGAAATCATAAGAATATACAAGAATATACAAAATTGCTCAGATCATTATTTTGGAACTAAAACGAGTTTTGTAGTGGTTTATTTAAAAATATTTTTTTTTTGTTTTTTAGAAATGATTGAAATTTAAAACGACAAAAATTCAATTAACATAAGGTCAGTTATGGACTATTTTTTTAATATTTATCAAAAATTAAAAAAAAAATCGTAAATATTTTAAGAAATTTTTATGATACAAGAATAATAATTCAATTTCACTTTATTAATCTATTGGTTTATTTATTTATAAAACTCGCTAATAACCCATTACAATTTGTAATTTACAAAAATTATTAAAATTATATAATTTATATTTCCTTAAATATTTTATTATATTTAAATTTGTTGGTATGATGGCTCAAACTCTAGCTGGCAAGGATAGCTCACTCCTTCTCTGACCATTTGCATAATTTTCGGAGAGCGTACCAAGGCTTGAGAAAGTTTTGACTATTACCTCCAATTGAAAGATTTAATTCTATTCTGTTATTTTCAAATTTAAATTTGAAAAATTATAACAATACATTAGATTTGAATTGTTAGCGACAATAAAGAACAGAACACTAGGATCATTTAAATATGGCGTCCATTCTTAAACAAGACAAAGACATCGCCTGCGAAAAATCTTTCAAATTTTCATTAATTTATTATATATATTTAAATTTTTCTTTCAAATATGTTTTTATTTAAAGTGTTAAAGTTTTTGAGATATTTCGATAAAAATAAGCAAAAAAAAAACACTTTTTTCATGCACGATTACAATTTATCCTGTATGGTAAGATAAAAAATTTCGCAAGTTCTGATGTGGCCATCCCCATGACTTTACCATACACCCTGGGCCCTCTCTTATATTTAATATTTAATAAAATTATGTATAATCATGTAAGGGGGGGGGGGGGTTAGTTTGTGCATTTTTAGACTACTGGGGACCCACTGATTATCTCTACAAAATTTGGTTGAGTTTGGTACAAGAGCCTAGATGTACACTTATTAGGGCTTTTTTGTATACCGAAATGCCATGGTTTGGTCCAAATTTTTTTTAATCAAAATAGTTTGAGCCGTTTTTGAGATATTTCGAAAAAATAATCAAAAAACAACTTTTTTCATGCACGTTTACTATATTTGACCATACCATGTATGGTAAAGTAAAAAATAAGTCTAATTCAACTTTAAGAGATCTTTACAGGAATAGTCTTTGCCAATCCAATCTATGATAATTTTCATACCTCGAATTGTGATTTAAAACTTAACATAATTTTAAACAAGAGGCACTTAAGAGGCTCTATGCAAGCGATAAAGTTTCCAATCTAAATAGCATGGGGTTTTGGAATAAACTCTTCTGATATAATATGAATAATCCTTAACTTCTCAGATCAAGTAGTAGACCACGTATCTTGAATTTATATAGGAATTTTTTATAGTCAATAATATTATCATTATTGTCATGGTATGCTTTAAACACGTTTAAATAATTAAAATCAATAAGTAAAAATGAAAATAATTAGTATGACGTACTATTCTAAGCCAATTATCTCGGAAGAGAAGCTAAGAATAGCTTGGAATAATTGCTCTCGAGGGGTATATAAGGAGGAGAGAGATATGGAGAGTAGGAGGGGTAGATAGGGACAGTGGAGGGTATGTGATGGGTGGATAGGGACAGTGGGGGGTGCTGGGATATTGTGAGGGCTATATAAGGGGGAGAGAGATATGGTACTCGTCACTGTATCTCAGTGAGTGGCGTGCGAAACATCAACTAGGAATATTACAATATAACTTCTGGACCATCATCCATCCTCTCAGCTCAGTTCACCCCTCACTAATAAACAACCCTTCATCACTAATATTATTTTTAATAGCTGGGGTAACGGGAAGGTGTGTACTTCATTGTTCTTATAGATAAAGATGTACAGACCTACTTCAGGGCATGGCCTCCCTCACAACTTGAGTTCATGATTGTTTTTGCAAGAGAATCATGCCCTGTCCGTAATCCTAACCAACTTCAATCCCTGTTTTTACAAATCCTTATTCCTTCAAAATCGAAATGTTTCGCGAGTATAATTTTACTTGGGTGCGAGTGTAAGTGGGTTCCTGTAGGGTCAGAGTATTACACGTCCAGGCACGAGACGTTGGCTGTTAAGGTAAGATATCTTTATAATACTCTATTTTTATAATTAAATAAGAAAGAAATATTGAAAAATTTTCAAGTACTCTTTTCGAGTTTTTCAAAAAAAAAAAAAAAAAAAAAAATATATAAAATAAAATAAATTATATATTAAATATAATTTTATTACAAATATTTATACAGAAAAAAATACTTTTAATTCACTAAATTATTTTACTAATATTTTTTCTCTTTTTTCAGGTAGGTGCTCATCCTACTAAAATTAACATTTAGATTAAGTATTTGATTTTCTTATATTCTGGAAAATCAAATACTTTAATTTTTTACCCTTTCTCCACTTTCCGTCAATTCCTTAGTGTTTCCTACTCGAATCTCGAATCAAATCGCGAGTATATATTTATTGTGCGCGGGTGTCAATGTGTTGCACGGGAATCAGCACTCCAGGTCTAAACACGAGACGTTGGCTGTTAAGGTAATATATCTATTTAATACTCTAATATTACTTTAAATTCACTAAATTATTTTACTAATATTTTTTCTCTTGTTTTCAGGTAGGTGCTCGTCCTACTAAAATTAACATTTAGATTAAGTATTTGATTTTCTTATATTCTGGAAAATCAAATAGTTAATTTTTTTTACCCTTTCTCCACTTTCCGTCAATTCCTTAGTGTTTCCTTCTCGAATCAAATCGCGAGTATATATTTTATTGTGCGCGGGTGTCAATGTGTTGCACGGGAATCAGCACTCCAGGTCTAAACACGAGACGTTGGCTGTTAAGGTAATATATCTATTTAATACTCTAATATTACTTTAAATTCACTAAATTATTTTACTAATATTTTTTCTCTTTTTTCAGGTAGGTGCTCGTCCTACTAAAATTAACATTTAGATTAAGTATTTGATTTTCTTATATTCTGGAAAATCAAATACTTAATTTTTTTACCCTTTCTCCACTTTCCGTCAATTCCTTAGTGTTTCCTTCTCGAATCAAATCGCGAGTATATATTTTATTGTGCGCGGGTGTCAATGTGTTGCACGGGAATCAGCACTCCAGGTCTAAACACGAGACGTTGGCTGTTAAGGTAATATATCTATTTAATACTCTAATATTACTTTAAATTCACTAAATTATTTTACTAATATTTTTTCTCTTTTTTCAGGTAGGTGCTCGTCCTACTAAAATTAACATTTAGATTAAGTATTTGATTTTCTTATATTCTGGAAAATCAAATACTTAATTTTTTTACCCTTTCTCCACTTTCCGTCAATTCCTTAGTGTTTCCTTCTCGAATCAAATCGCGAGTATATATTTTATTGTGCGCGGGTGTCAATGTGTTGCACGGGAATCAGCACTCCAGGTCTAAACACGAGACGTTGGCTGTTAAGGTAATATATCTATTTAATACTCTAATATTACTTTAAATTCACTAAATTATTTTACTAATATTTTTTCTCTTTTTTCAGGTAGGTGCTCGTCCTACTAAAATTAACATTTAGATTAAGTATTTGATTTTCTTATATTCTGGAAAATCAAATACTTAATTTTTTTACCCTTTCTCCACTTTCCGTCAATTCCTTAGTGTTTCCTTCTCGAATCAAATCGCGAGTATATATTTTATTGTGCGCGGGTGTCAATGTGTTGCACGGGAATCAGCACTCCAGGTCTAAACACGAGACGTTGGCTGTTAAGGTAATATATCTATTTAATACTCTAATATTACTTTAAATTCACTAAATTATTTTACTAATATTTTTTCTCTTTTTTCAGGTAGGTGCTCGTCCTACTAAAATTAACATTTAGATTAAGTATTAGATTTTCTTATATTCTGGAAAATCAAATACTTAATTTTTTACTCCTTTCTCCACTTTCCGTCAATTCCTTAGTGTTTCCTTCTCGAATCAAATCGCGAGTATATATTTTATTGTGCGCGGGTGTCAATGTGTTGCACGGGAATCAGCACTCCAGGTCTAAACACGAGACGTTGGCTGTTAAGGTAATATATCTATTTAATACTCTAATATTACTTTAAATTCACTAAATTATTTTACTAATATTTTTTCTCTTTTTTTCAGGTAGGTGCTCGTCCTACTAAAATTAACATTTAGATTAAGTATTTGATTTTCTTATATTCTGGAAAATAAAATACTTAATCTTTTTACCCTTTCATCCATTTTTCCGTCAATTCCTTAGTGTTTCCTTCTCGAATCAAATCGCGAGTATATATTTTATTGTGCGCGGGTGTCAATGTGTTGCACGGGAATCAGCACTCCAGGTCTAAACACGAGACGTTGGCTGTTAAGGTAATATATCTATTTAATACTCTAATATTACTTTAAATTCACTAAATTATTTTACTAATATTTTTTCTCTTTTTTTCAGGTAGGTGCTCGTCCTACTAAAATTAACATTTAGATTAAGTATTTGATTTTCTTATATTCTGGAAAATCAAATACTTAATTTTTTTACCCTTTCTCCACTTTCCGTCAATTCCTTAGTGTTTCCTTCTCGAATCAAATCGCGAGTATATATTTTATTGTGCGCGGGTGTCAATGTGTTGCACGGGAATCAGCACTCCAGGTCTAAACACGAGACGTTGGCTGTTAAGGTAATATATCTATTTAATACTCTAATATTACTTTAAATTCACTAAATTATTTTACTAATATTTTTTCTCTTTTTTCAGGTAGGTGCTCGTCCTACTAAAATTAACATTTAGATTAAGTATTTGATTTTCTTATATTCTGGAAAATCAAATACTTAATTTTCTACCCTTTCTCCACTTTCCGTCAATTCCTTAGTGTTTCCTTCTCGAATCAAATCGCGAGTATATATTTTATTGTGCGCGGGTGTCAATGTGTTGCACGGGAATCAGCACTCCAGGTCTAAACACGAGACGTTGGCTGTTAAGGTAATATATCTATTTAATACTCTAATATTACTTTAAATTCACTAAATTATTTTACTAATATTTTTTCTCTTTTTTTCAGGTAGGTGCTCGTCCTACTAAAATTAACATTTAGATTAAGTATTTGATTTTCTTATATTCTGGAAAATCAAATACTTAATTTTTTTACCCTTTCTCCACTTTCCGTCAATTCCTTAGTGTTTCCTTCTCGAATCAAATCGCGAGTATATATTTTATTGTGCGCGGGTGTCAATGTGTTGCACGGGAATCAGCACTCCAGGTCTAAACACGAGACGTTGGCTGTTAAGGTAATATATCTATTTAATACTCTAATATTACTTTAAATTCACTAAATTATTTTACTAATATTTTTTCTCTTTTTTCAGGTAGGTGCTCGTCCTACTAAAATTAACATTTAGATTAAGTATTAGATTTTCTTATATTCTGGAAAATAAAATACTTAATTTTTTTACCCTTTCTCCACTTTCCGTCAATTCCTTAGTGTTTCCTTCTCGAATCAAATCGCGAGTATATATTTTATTGTGCGCGGGTGTCAATGTGTTGCACGGGAATCAGCACTCCAGGTCTAAACACGAGACGTTGGCTGTTAAGGTAATATATCTATTTAATACTCTAATATTACTTTAAATTCACTAAATTATTTTACTAATATTTTTTCTCTTTTTTCAGGTAGGTGCTCGTCCTACTAAAATTAACATTTAGATTAAGTATTTGATTTTCTTATATTCTGGAAAATCAAATACTTAATTTTTTTACCCTTTCATCCATCTTTCCGTCAATTCCTTAGTGTTTCCCTCTCGAATCAAATCGCGAGTATATATTTTATTGTGCGCGGGTGTCAATGTGTTGCACGGGAATCAGCACTCCAGGTCTAAACACGAGACGTTGGCTGTTAAGGTAATATATCTATTTAATACTCTAATATTACTTTAAATTCACTAAATTATTTTACTAATATTTTTTCTCTTTTTTTCAGGTAGGTGCTCGTCCTACTAAAATTAACATTTAGATTAAGTATTAGATTTTCTTATATTCTGGAAAATAAAATACTTAATTTTTTTACCCTTTCTCCACTTTCCGTCAATTCCTTAGTGTTTCCTTCTCGAATCAAATCGCGAGTATATATTTTATTGTGCGCGGGTGTCAATGTGTTGCACGGGAATCAGCACTCCAGGTCTAAACACGAGACGTTGGCTGTTAAGGTAATATATCTATTTAATACTCTAATATTACTTTAAATTCACTAAATTATTTTACTAATATTTTTCTCTTTTTTCAGGTAGGTGCTCATCCTACTAAAATTAACATTTAGATTAAGTATTTGATTTTCTTATATTCTGGAAAATCAAATACTTTAATTTTTTTACCCTTTCATCCATTTTCTCCTCAATTCCTTAGTGTTTCCTTCTCGAATCAAATCGCGAGTATATATTTTATTGTGCGCGGGTGTCAATGTGTTGCACGGGAATCAGCACTCCAGGTCTAAACACGAGACGTTGGCTGTTAAGGTAATATATCTATTTAATACTCTAATATTACTTTAAATTCACTAAATTATTTTACTAATATTTTTTCTCTTTTTTTCAGGTAGGTGCTCATCCTACTAAAATTAACATTTAGATTAAGTATTTGATTTTCTTATATTCTGGAAAATCAAATACTTAATTTTTTTACCCTTTCTCCACTTTCCGTCAATTCCTTAGTGTTTCCTTCTCGAATCAAATCGCGAGTATATATTTTATTGTGCGCGGGTGTCAATGTGTTGCACGGGAATCAGCACTCCAGGTCTAAACACGAGACGTTGGCTGTTAAGGTAATATATCTATTTAATACTCTAATATTACTTTAAATTCACTAAATTATTTTACTAATATTTTTTCTCTTTTTTCAGGTAGGTGCTCATCCTACTAAAATTAACATTTAGATTAAGTATTTGATTTTCTTATATTCTGGAAAATCAAATACTTAATTTTTTTACCCTTTCTCCACTTTCCGTCAATTCCTTAGTGTTTCCTTCTCGAATCAAATCGCGAGTATATATTTTATTGTGCGCGGGTGTCAATGTGTTGCACGGGAATCAGCACTCCAGGTCTAAACACGAGACGTTGGCTGTTAAGGTAATATATCTATTTAATACTCTAATATTACTTTAAATTCACTAAATTATTTTACTAATATTTTTTCTCTTTTTTCAGGTAGGTGCTCATCCTACTAAAATTAACATTTAGATTAAGTATTTGATTTTCTTATATTCTGGAAAATCAAATACTTAATTTTTTTACCCTTTCTCCACTTTCCGTCAATTCCTTAGTGTTTCCTTCTCGAATCAAATCGCGAGTATATATTTTATTGTGCGCGGGTGTCAATGTGTTGCACGGGAATCAGCACTCCAGGTCTAAACACGAGACGTTGGCTGTTAAGGTAATATATCTATTTAAGACTCTAATATTTCTTTAAATTCACTAAATTATTTTACTAATATTTTTTCTCTTTTTTCAGGTAGGTGCTCATCCTACTAAAATTAACATTTAGATTAAGTATTTGATTTTCTTATATTCTGGAAAATCAAATACTTAATTTTTTTACCCTTTCTCCACTTTCCGTCAATTCCTTAGTGTTTCCTTCTCGAATCAAATCGCGAGTATATATTTTATTGTGCGCGGGTGTCAATGTGTTGCACGGGAATCAGCACTCCAGGTCTAAACACGAGACGTTGGCTGTTAAGGTAATATATCTATTTAATACTCTAATATTACTTTAAATTCACTAAATTATTTTACTAATATTTTTTCTCTTTTTTCAGGTAGGTGCTCATCCTACTAAAATTAACATTTAGATTAAGTATTTGATTTTCTTATATTCTGGAAAATCAAATACTTAATTTTTTTACCCTTTCTCCACTTTCCGTCAATTCCTTAGTGTTTCCTTCTCGAATCAAATCGCGAGTATATATTTTATTGTGCGCGGGTGTCAATGTGTTGCACGGGAATCAGCACTCCAGGTCTAAACACGAGACGTTGGCTGTTAAGGTAATATATCAATTTAATACTCTAATATTTCTTTAAATTCACTAAATTATTTTACTAATATTTTTTCTCTTTTTTCAGGTAGGTGCTCATCCTACTAAAATTAACATTTAGATTAAGTATTTGATTTTCTTATATTCTGGAAAATCAAATACTTAATTTTTTTACCCTTTCTCCACTTTCCGTCAATTCCTTAGTGTTTCCTTCTCGAATCAAATCGCGAGTATATATTTTATTGTGCGCGGGTGTCAATGTGTTGCACGGGAATCAGCACTCCAGGTCTAAACACGAGACGTTGGCTGTTAAGGTAATATATCAATTTAAGACTCTAATATTTCTTTAAATTCACTAAATTATTTTACTAATATTTTTTCTCTTTTTTCAGGTAGGTGCTCATCCTACTAAAATTAACATTTAGATTAAGTATTTGATTTTCTTATATTCTGGAAAATCAAATACTTAATTTTTTTACCCTTTCTCCACTTTCCGTCAATTCCTTAGTGTTTCCATCTCGAATCAAATCGCGAGTATATATTTTATTGTGCGCGGGTGTCAATGTGTTGCACGGGAATCAGCACTCCAGGTCTAAACACGAGACGTTGGCTGTTAAGGTAATATATCAATTTAAGACTCTAATATTTCTTTAAATTCACTAAATTATTTTACTAATATTTTTTCTCTTTTTTTCAGGTAGGTGCTCATCCTACTAAAATTAACATTTAGATTAAGTATTTGATTTTCTTATATTCTGGAAAATCAAATACTTAATTTTTTTACCCTTTCTCCACTTTCCGTCAATTCCTTAGTGTTTCCTTCTCGAATCAAATCGCGAGTATATATTTTATTGTGCGCGGGTGTCAATGTGTTGCACGGGAATCAGCACTCCAGGTCTAAACACGAGACGTTGGCTGTTAAGGTAATATATCAATTTAAGACTCTAATATTTCTTTAAATTCACTAAATTATTTTACTAATATTTTTTCTCTTTTTTTCAGGTAGGTGCTCATCCTACTAAAATTAACATTTAGATTAAGTATTTGATTTTCTTATATTCTGGAAAATCAAATACTTAATTTTTTTACCCTTTCTCCACTTTCCGTCAATTCCTTAGTGTTTCCATCTCGAATCAAATCGCGAGTATATATTTTATTGTGCGCGGGTGTCAATGTGTTGCACGGGAATCAGCACTCCAGGTCTAAACACGAGACGTTGGCTGTTAAGGTAATATATCAATTTAATACTCTAATATTTCTTTAAATTCACTAAATTATTTTACTAATATTTTTTCTCTTTTTTTCAGGTAGGTGCTCATCCTACTAAAATTAACATTTAGATTAAGTATTTGATTTTCTTATATTCTGGAAAATCAAATACTTAATTTTTTTACCCTTTCTCCACTTTCCGTCAATTCCTTAGTGTTTCCATCTCGAATCAAATCGCGAGTATATATTTTATTGTGCGCGGGTGTCAATGTGTTGCACGGGAATCAGCACTCCAGGTCTAAACACGAGACGTTGGCTGTTAAGGTAATATATCAATTTAATACTCTAATATTTCTTTAAATTCACTAAATTATTTTACTAATATTTTTTCTCTTTTTTTCAGGTAGGTGCTCATCCTACTAAAATTAACATTTAGATTAAGTATTTGATTTTCTTATATTCTGGAAAATCAAATACTTAATTTTTTTACCCTTTCTCCACTTTCCGTCAATTCCTTAGTGTTTCCTTCTCGAATCAAATCGCGAGTATATATTTTATTGTGCGCGGGTGTCAATGTGTTGCACGGGAATCAGCACTCCAGGTCTAAACACGAGACGTTGGCTGTTAAGGTAATATATCAATTTAATACTCTAATATTACTTTAAATTCACTAAATTATTTTACTAATATTTTTTCTCTTTTTTTCAGGTAGGTGCTCATCCTACTAAAATTAACATTTAGATTAAGTATTTGATTTTCTTATATTCTGGAAAATCAAATACTTAATTTTTTTACCCTTTCTCCACTTTCCGTCAATTCCTTAGTGTTTCCTTCTCGAATCAAATCGCGAGTATATATTTTATTGTGCGCGGGTGTCAATGTGTTGCACGGGAATCAGCACTCCAGGTCTAAACACGAGACGTTGGCTGTTAAGGTAATATATCAATTTAATACTCTAATATTTCTTTAAATTCACTAAATTATTTTACTAATATTTTTTCTCTTTTTTCAGGTAGGTGCTCATCCTACTAAAATTAACATTTAGATTAAGTATTTGATTTTCTTATATTCTGGAAAATCAAATACTTAATTTTTTTACCCTTTCTCCACTTTCCGTCAATTCCTTAGTGTTTCCTTCTCGAATCAAATCGCGAGTATATATTTTATTGTGCGCGGGTGTCAATGTGTTGCACGGGAATCAGCACTCCAGGTCTAAACACGAGACGTTGGCTGTTAAGGTAATATATCAATTTAATACTCTAATATTTCTTTAAATTCACTAAATTATTTTACTAATATTTTTTCTCTTTTTTTCAGGTAGGTGCTCATCCTACTAAAATTAACATTTAGATTAAGTATTTGATTTTCTTATATTCTGGAAAATCAAATACTTAATTTTTTTACCCTTTCTCCACTTTCCGTCAATTCCTTAGTGTTTCCTTCTCGAATCAAATCGCGAGTATATATTTTATTGTGCGCGGGTGTCAATGTGTTGCACGGGAATCAGCACTCCAGGTCTAAACACGAGACGTTGGCTGTTAAGGTAATATATCAATTTAATACTCTAATATTTCTTTAAATTCACTAAATTATTTTACTAATATTTTTTCTCTTTTTTTCAGGTATGTTCTCATCCTACTAAAATTAACATTTAGATTAAGTATTTGATTTTCTTATATTCTGGAAAATCAAATACTTAATTTTTTTACCCTTTCTCCACTTTCCGTCAATTCCTTAGTGTTTCCTTCTCGAATCAAATCGCGAGTATATATTTTATTGTGCGCGGGTGTCAATGTGTTGCACGGGAATCAGCACTCCAGGTCTAAACACGAGACGTTGGCTGTTAAGGTAATATATCAATTTAATACTCTAATATTTCTTTAAATTCACTAAATTATTTTACTAATATTTTTTCTCTTTTTTTCAGGTAGGTGCTCATCCTACTAAAATTAACATTTAGATTAAGTATTTGATTTTCTTATATTCTGGAAAATCAAATACTTAATTTTTTTACCCTTTCTCCACTTTCCGTCAATTCCTTAGTGTTTCCTTCTCGAATCAAATCGCGAGTATATATTTTATTGTGCGCGGGTGTCAATGTGTTGCACGGGAATCAGCACTCCAGGTCTAAACACGAGACGTTGGCTGTTAAGGTAATATATCAATTTAATACTCTAATATTTCTTTAAATTCACTAAATTATTTTACTAATATTTTTTCTCTTTTTTTCAGGTAGGTGCTCATCCTACTAAAATTAACATTTAGATTAAGTATTTGATTTTCTTATATTCTGGAAAATCAAATACTTAATTTTTTTACCCTTTCTCCACTTTCCGTCAATTCCTTAGTGTTTCCTTCTCGAATCAAATCGCGAGTATATATTTTATTGTGCGCGGGTGTCAATGTGTTGCACGGGAATCAGCACTCCAGGTCTAAACACGAGACGTTGGCTGTTAAGGTAATATATCAATTTAATACTCTAATATTTCTTTAAATTCACTAAATTATTTTACTAATATTTTTTCTCTTTTTTTCAGGTAGGTGCTCATCCTACTAAAATTAACATTTAGATTAAGTATTTGATTTTCTTATATTCTGGAAAATCAAATACTTAATTTTTTTACCCTTTCTCCACTTTCCGTCAATTCCTTAGTGTTTCCATCTCGAATCAAATCGCGAGTATATATTTTATTGTGCGCGGGTGTCAATGTGTTGCACGGGAATCAGCACTCCAGGTCTAAACACGAGACGTTGGCTGTTAAGGTAATATATCAATTTAATACTCTAATATTTCTTTAAATTCACTAAATTATTTTACTAATATTTTTTCTCTTTTTTTCAGGTAGGTGCTCATCCTACTAAAATTAACATTTAGATTAAGTATTTGATTTTCTTATATTCTGGAAAATCAAATACTTAATTTTTTTACCCTTTCTCCACTTTCCGTCAATTCCTTAGTGTTTCCTTCTCGAATCAAATCGCTAGTATATATTTTATTGTGCGCGGGTGTCAATGTGTTGCACGGGAATCAGCACTCCAGGTCTAAACACGAGACGTTGGCTGTTAAGGTAATATATCAATTTAATACTCTAATATTTCTTTAAATTCACTAAATTATTTTACTAATATTTTTTCTCTTTTTTTCAGGTAGGTGCTCATCCTACTAAAATTAACATTTAGATTAAGTATTTGATTTTCTTATATTCTGGAAAATCAAATACTTAATTTTTTACCCTTTCTCCACTTTCCGTCAATTCCTTAGTGTTTCCATCTCGAATCAAATCGCGAGTATATATTTTATTGTGCGCGGGTGTCAATGTGTTGCACGGGAATCAGCACTCCAGGTCTAAACACGAGACGTTGGCTGTTAAGGTAATATATCAATTTAATACTCTAATATTACTTTAAATTCACTAAATTATTTTACTAATATTTTTCTCTTTTTTTCAGGTAGGTGCTCATCCTACTAAAATTAACATTTAGATTAAGTATTTGATTTTCTTATATTCTGGAAAATCAAATACTTAATTTTTTACCCTTTCTCCACTTTCCGTCAATTCCTTAGTGTTTCCATCTCGAATCAAATCGCTAGTATATATTTTATTGTGCGCGGGTGTCAATGTGTTGCACAGGAATCAGCACTCCAGGTCTAAACACGAGACGTTGGCTGTTAAGGTAATATATCAATTTAATACTCTAATATTTCTTTAAATTCACTAAATTATTTTACTAATATTTTTTCTCTTTTTTCAGGTAGGTGCTCATCCTACTAAAATTAACATTTAGATTAAGTATTTGATTTTCTTATATTCTGGAAAATCAAATACTTAATTTTACCCTTTCTCCACTTTCCGTCAATTCCTTAGTGTTTCCTTCTCGAATCAAATCGCGAGTATATATTTTATTGTGCGCGGGTGTCAATGTGTTGCACGGGAATCAGCACTCCAGGTCTAAACACGAGACGTTGGCTGTTAAGGTAATATATCTATTTAATACTCTAATATTTCTTTAAATTCACTAAATTATTTTACTAATATTTTTTCTCTTGTTTTCCAGGTAGGTGCTCATCCTACTAAAATTAACATTTAGATTAAGTATTTGATTTTCTTATATTCTGGAAAATCAAATACTTAATTTTTTACCCTTTCTCCACCTTCCGTCAATTCCTCCTTAGTGTTTCCCTTCTCGAATCAAATCGCGAGTATATATTTTATTGTGCGCGGGTGTCAATGTCTTGCACTAGAGAATCAGCACTCCAGGTCTAAACACGAGACGTTGGCTGTTAAGGTAATATATCATATTTAATACTCTAATATTTCTTTAAATTCACTAAATTATTTTACTAATATATTTTCTCTTTTTTTCAGGTAGGTGCTCAACCTACTAAAATTAACATTTAGATTAAGTATTTCATTTTCTTATATTCTGGAAAATCAAATACTTAATTTTTTTACCCTTTCACCCACTTTCTCCTCAATTCCTTAGTGTTACCTATCTCGAATCAAATCGCGAGTTAAGGTGATATATCTATTTAATACTCTAATATTTCACTAAATTCACTAAATTATTTTACTAATATTTTTTCTCTTGTTTTCAGGTAGGTGCTCATCCTACTAAAATTAATATTTAGATTAAGTATTTGATTTTCTTATATTCTGGAAAATCAAATACTTAATTTTTTTACCCTTTCTCCACTTTCCGTCAATTCCTTGGTGTTTCCCTTCTCGAATCAAATCGCGAGTATATATTTTATTGTGCGCGGGTGTCAATGTGTGTTGCACGGGAATCAGCACTCCAGGTCTAAACACGAGACGTTGGCTGTTAAGGTAATATATCAATTTAAGACTCTAATATTTCTTTAAATTCACTAAATTATTTTACTAATATTTTTGCTCTTTTTTCAGGTAGGTGCTCATCCTACTAAAATTAACATTTAGATTAAGTATTTGATTTTCTTATATTCTGGAAAATCAAATACTTAATTTTTTTACCCTTTCTCCACTTTCCGTCAATTCCTTAGTGTTTCCTTCTCGAATCAAATCGCGAGTATATATTTTATTGTGCGCGGGTGTCAATGTGTTGCACGGGAATCAGCACTCCAGGTCTAAACACGAGACGTTGGCTGTTAAGGTAATATATCAATTTAAGACTCTAATATTTCTTTAAATTCACTAAATTATTTTACTAATATTTTTGCTCTTTTTTTCAGGTAGGTGCTCATCCTACTAAAATTAACATTTAGATTAAGTATTTGATTTTCTTATATTCTGGAAAATCAAATACTTAATTTTTTTACCCTTTCTCCACTTTCCGTCAATTCCTTAGTGTTTCCTTCTCGAATCAAATCGCGAGTATATATTTTATTGTGCGCGGGTGTCAATGTGTTGCACGGGAATCAGCACTCCAGGTCTAAACACGAGACGTTGGCTGTTAAGGTAATATATCAATTTAAGACTCTAATATTTCTTTAAATTCACTAAATTATTTTACTAATATTTTTTCTCTTTTTTTCAGGTAGGTGCTCATCCTACTAAAATTAACATTTAGATTAAGTATTTGATTTTCTTATATTCTGGAAAATCAAATACTTAATTTTTTTACCCTTTCTCCACTTTCCGTCAATTCCTTAGTGTTTCCTTCTCGAATCAAATCGCGAGTATATATTTTATTGTGCGCGGGTGTCAATGTGTTGCACGGGAATCAGCACTCCAGGTCTAAACACGAGACGTTGGCTGTTAAGGTAATATATCAATTTAATACTCTAATATTTCTTTAAATTCACTAAATTATTTTACTAATATTTTTTCTCTTTTTTTCAGGTAGGTGCTCATCCTACTAAAATTAACATTTAGATTAAGTATTTGATTTTCTTATATTCTGGAAAATCAAATACTTAATTTTTTCACCCTTTCTCCACTTTCCGTCAATTCCTTAGTGTTTCCATCTCGAATCAAATCGCGAGTATATATTTTATTGTGCGCGGGTGTCAATGTGTTGCACGGGAATCAGCACTCCAGGTCTAAACACGAGACGTTGGCTGTTAAGGTAATATATCAATTTAAGACTCTAATATTTCTTTAAATTCACTAAATTATTTTACTAATATTTTTTCTCTTTTTTTCAGGTAGGTGCTCATCCTACTAAAATTAACATTTAGATTAAGTATTTGATTTTCTTATATTCTGGAAAATCAAATACTTAATTTTTTTACCCTTTCTCCACTTTCCGTCAATTCCTTAGTGTTTCCATCTCGAATCAAATCGCGAGTATATATTTTATTGTGCGCGGGTGTCAATGTGTTGCACGGGAATCAGCACTCCAGGTCTAAACACGAGACGTTGGCTGTTAAGGTAATATATCAATTTAAGACTCTAATATTTCTTTAAATTCACTAAATTATTTTACTAATATTTTTTCTCTTTTTTTCAGGTAGGTGCTCATCCTACTAAAATTAACATTTAGATTAAGTATTTGATTTTCTTATATTCTGGAAAATCAAATACTTAATTTTTTACCCTTTCTCCACTTTCCGTCAATTCCTTAGTGTTTCCATCTCGAATCAAATCGCGAGTATATATTTTATTGTGCGCGGGTGTCAATGTGTTGCACGGGAATCAGCACTCCAGGTCTAAACACGAGACGTTGGCTGTTAAGGTAATATATCAATTTAATACTCTAATATTTCTTTAAATTCACTAAATTATTTTACTAATATTTTTTCTCTTTTTTTCAGGTAGGTGCTCATCCTACTAAAATTAACATTTAGATTAAGTATTTGATTTTCTTATATTCTGGAAAATCAAATACTTAATTTTTTTACCCTTTCTCCACTTTCCGTCAATTCCTTAGTGTTTCCATCTCGAATCAAATCGCGAGTATATATTTTATTGTGCGCGGGTGTCAATGTGTTGCACGGGAATCAGCACTCCAGGTCTAAACACGAGACGTTGGCTGTTAAGGTAATATATCAATTTAATACTCTAATATTTCTTTAAATTCACTAAATTATTTTACTAATATTTTTTCTCTTTTTTTCAGGTAGGTGCTCATCCTACTAAAATTAACATTTAGATTAAGTATTTGATTTTCTTATATTCTGGAAAATCAAATACTTAATTTTTTACCCTTTCTCCACTTTCCGTCAATTCCTTAGTGTTTCCATCTCGAATCAAATCGCGAGTATATATTTTATTGTGCGCGGGTGTCAATGTGTTGCACGGGAATCAGCACTCCAGGTCTAAACACGAGACGTTGGCTGTTAAGGTAATATATATCAATTTAATACTCTAATATTTCTTTAAATTCACTAAATTATTTTACTAATATTTTTCTCTCTTTTTTCAGGTAGGTGCTCATCCTACTAAAATTAACATTTAGATTAAGTATTTGATTTTCTTATATTCTGGAAAATCAAATACTTAATTTTTACCCTTTCTCCACTTTCCGTCAATTCCTTAGTGTTTCCTTCTCGAATCAAATCGCGAGTATATATTTTATTTGTGCGCGGGTGTCAATGTGTTGCACGGGAATCAGCACTCCAGTTCTAAACACGAGACGTTGGCTGTTAAGGTAATATATCAATTTAATACTCTAATATTTCTTTAAATTCACTAAATTATTTTACTAATATTTTTCTCTTTTTTTCAGGTAGGTGCTCATCCTACTAAAATTAACATTTAGATTAAGTATTTGATTTTCTTATATTCTGGAAAATCAAATACTTAATTTTTTTACCCTTTCTCCACTTTCGGTCAATTCCTTAGTGTTTCCTTCTCAAATCAAATCGCGAGTATATATTTTATTGTGCGCGGGTGTCAATGTGTTGCACGGGAATCAGCACTCCACGTCTAAACACGAGACGTTGGCTGTTAAGGTAATATATCTATTTAATACTCTAATATTTCTTTAAATTCACTAAATTATTTTACTAATATTTTTTCTCTTGTTTTTCAGGTATGTGCTCATTCTACTAAAATTAACATTTAGATTAAGTATTTGATTTCCTTATATTCTGGAAAATCAAATACTTAATTTTTTACCCTTTCTCCACTTTCCGTCAATTCCTTAGTGTTTCCTTCTCGAATCAAATCGCGAGTATATATTTTATTGTGCGCGGGTGTCAATGTGTTGCACGGGAATCAGCACTCCATGTCTAAACACGAGACGTTGGCTGTTAAAGGTAATATATCTATTAAATAGTCTAATTTTTCTTTAAATTCACCTAAATTATTTTACTAATATTTTTTTCTCTTGTTTTCAGGTAGGTTCTCATCCTACTAAAATTAACATTTAGATTAAGTATTTC